>CM052886.1:43018022-43043111 GCA_028534135.1 Potos flavus | reverse complement strand
ACTTACGTGTGGAGCATAAAGAAAAACTTGGAGGACATTGGGAGAAGGAAAGGAAGGGTGAATGGGGGGAAATCGGAGGGGGAGATGAACCATGAGAGACTGTGGACTCTGAGCAACAAACTGAAGGTTTTGGAGGGGAGGGGGGTGGGGGGTTGGGCGAGCCTGGTGGTGGGTATTGAGGAGGGCATGTATTGCATGGAGCACTGGGTGTGGTATATGAACAATGACTCTTGGAACACTGAAAAAATAAAATTAAAGTAATTGGGAAAAAATAAAAAAATAAAAAAAATAAAAGAAGAACAAAGCATGCCAAGGAACCTTGATAGAAATATGGCTTTAGCAAAATAGAAAATGCCCTGTAATAGGTTAAACATTAGGATCAGGTCTCAATCAGTTAGTATTTACTAAGGACCAACCAAGTGCATGCTTCACTTACTAGAAATGTAAACTATGGAACCGGCTGTCAATTATCTTCTAATCTAGTTTCAATATGGCAGTATGGCATATAGGATATAGGATAGTGTACATGTAGCCAGCAGGACTTAAAAATTCATTTGCAAGAGGGTGCCTGGGTGTCTCAGTCAGCTGAGCAGCTCGAGTCATGATCCCAGGGTCCTGGGATCGAGTTCCATGTAGGGCTCCTTGCTCAGCAGGGATTCTGCTTCTCCCTCTGCCTCTGCCCTTCCCCCTGCTCATGTTCTCTCTCAAATAAAAAAATAAAATCTTAAAAAAAAAAACCTTCACGTACAAGGATAGATTGTGGGAACCCAGCAACACTCCTGCAGTGGGTGAATCCATGACTCTAGAGTCTTACAGACTTGGGGTGGAATCTGATTTTAACTCATTCCTTTACCAGTGTTTGTTGCTCACTCTCCAGCTGTGTCTGCAGTGGCCACTGGCAGTGCAGCAGTGAGAGAGAAAGAGATACCATCCCTACCCTCACGGAGCTTAGAGGACAGTCTGCAATACATATATCAGTAATCACATGCATGCAAAGTCCCAAATTGTTATAAACGCTGAGGGGAAAGTATCAGGCAAACAAGAGAGTATCAAGAGGTCCCAATTTAGTCCAGGTAGTCAGACAAAACATCTCTAAGCATCTCTCATCCAAAGCCAGGGAGAATATCGGCTTGCTAGATGCTAGTGGAGCAGAGTGATGAGACCCAAAGAACAGCAAGCCCCCCCAACCCCCCCACCCAAAAGAAGAGTGGAGCACTTGGGATTGAAATGATCTTGTCCGGGAATCAATCTGCCTGAAATTCAACGTTCTCATTAGTAAAACTGAATACATTACTATCTACCACAGATTTATATTAGAAAATAAGTATTTACAGAACATCTTTACAGAAAGAGCAGAATATCCTAGGAAAACTTACTGAGACCTTACCGAAGGTCAGTCAATGCCTACTGAGGAGTCTCATGGACGTAAGAGGGAAAAAACGGATCAAATGCATATGGTGCCATAAGGAGGAAACAAATCCTGGAGCATAATGGAAAGACATGATGTCTGCAGTGGGAGATAATAAATGGTGGAGCCTTTAGGGGTCAATACTTCTTTTTTTAGCTTCAGCAAAGTATTAGATTTATGAAGGAAGACATTTAGAAGTTCGTATAACTAAATATACAAACTGACTTGTTTGTTTTGGATCATTCAGTGTCTGAGAGTGAATTATTCATTCAAGCATTAATAAATTAGAATTTTTCTATTTGGCGGTTGGCAAAATTTACTTAAGGAAATAAAAGAGATATCCACCAAGTTTGGACCGGCTTACGCATTTTTTTTCAGCTGCCTCAAATCTCAAATCTCTCAGTGTAGAAGGTTCAAGTTATTTATTAATGTGTATCTTTTACTCTACTGATTTATAGTACATGTGAAAACAAATCCTGAGATTGGTTGGAACTCAAGTATGAAAAGAGCAAGAATTTACCTGCACATTATTTAGCCTGATGATAACACTGATTTTGGAAGGAAAGAGAATCTGCTATAAGAATCAAAACCAATGGAATGTTTCTCTATCATGAAATAATTTTTAATGACACCCCATTCCCTTTCAAAATATCACTGCTATATCTTTTTTCCCCCATGGCTTAAACACATTTTTTCTCTTACATTTTCTACTGCAGTATGTTTTTGGTGACTTCCAACTTCTGAAAACAATTACAGGTTTGGCCTATTTTTATCTAAATTCAATGGGAAAATGTCATTCTATCAACTACTCCACATAAAAAATAATAGCCCCCAAAAGAAGATATGTAGTTTAAGATCCATTAGAATTCAACTTTTTTTTTTGAATTCAGCTTTTCTTAGAAGAAAAACAGAAGACTATTTATTTGACTTCCCCCCCTTAAAAAAAATAAAATAAAAATCATGACTACTTACTTCATTCTGCTTTCTCATTATATTGTTCAAAAATCTCTCGTCAAAAACATGTCTTTGCAATTCATTTTATTCTACTTAGTTTGATGTGCTTGATAGAAAGTAAAAGAACCCAGCATGATTTCTCTATTTACTTATGAATTGCAGAGGTCATGCACAACCCTTGCAATTGTACAGCAATCATAGAAATATTCCTTGGGATCTGTCACTACCCATTTTTTCAGCACTCTTGGGTTCTTTTAGTGAGTATTGGTAAATATGCTTGTCCTCCATTTGTAACTTCTAATATTGAGGGAGGAAAAAAGTACAAAATTTAAATCCCAGAATTGCTCCATCTTTCTTAATCCAAGTATCATCAATAGAGTTATTTTTACCCTTGCCCTACCTATTAACAGAAAAACCACATCCTTTCTCTTAAATTGGAGCTCATAGAAATCGTTTTTCCAGATCCTGTTACCTAATAGGCACCTGAAATAGTAGGTCCCTTCTCATTCTTTTCACATATCTGGCTGCATCTTTGATACGTAATTGCTAGAAAACTGATTTAAATTGAAGTTTAATAAAATTATACATTATTTCTTGGTTAAAAATCTCCTATTCAATACATTTCTTTGAATTTGACCTTGGATTTGAATTAATCTTCCACTGGAGTTCTCATTCATCATCTAAACCTAGTTTTCTCAATTTACCTTTTGCTTATCTCCCGTCCTCCAATTGCCCCAACATTCCTTTGCTTCTCTAGCTGCTAGCGAAAGTCGTATGCTGTGAGATTTCAAACCCAGCAACATATTGTCATCAACCAATAAGGGCCTGCTTACTGCCTACTAGGTGCCAGGCACTCTGTTAGATTCTGTTGGGTGTAAAATGTATACACCAGATACAGTCCTTATCCAAAGTCTGCTTGGACATAAAGCAATGGAAAAACGATTTGGAGTTCAAGTTGCAAGTAAAGAGAATTCAGAGATAATTGAGGTAATTGAGGCTGAAATACATAGGGAAGGCTTTAAAGGCTGAGCAAGATTTTGATATGTAAAGAGGAAGATGGTAATCAGCTTGTGGACCAAACTATTTCTGTTGAGTGGCATGCAAAGCAAGAGGGTCCCAATATGCATCGAGCTTTGTGATGCATTTGTTAGGCTTGGGCGAATCTGTTCCTGAACATTAGGCAGCAATGATTCTGCCCAAGTAGGTTTTATTGGAACAGTAACTGGAACAGCAGAAGCTGAGCAAGAGTATAGTAACATTCATGTAAACTTTTTATTTTACCGCACTTGTATAGATTTTTCAAAGCATTCTACATTTGTGATCTCATTTGACTCTGTAAAGTAGATAGGAATCATATCTCTCATTTTTAAAATTAAAAAAAAAAAGTTGAGTCTCAGTGTAAAGAACTTCCCTGGTGCCTTCTGGTATTAGATACAGAATGGTAATGAAATCACTGGCCTTGTGATCCAGAGCTCAGAGCATCTCCCACTACAGCAAATGCAATTTTAAAAATCCCCAGTTTCAAGAATTATGTAGTAATGATTTTCCATGGATATGTTCCACAGAAGTAAGGCTTACAGAAAAGAATAAGTGTGTTTATGAGATTTATCTATAAAATTTCTAATTACTGATTACGGGGGAGAAAAAAACCCAAACTCAACTGGAAGTAAGATATAATTCTTTTAGTTTGCATAATAATTTTTAAACTACTTATATATTTATCTAAGAATAGTTTTAATTAATTTTTTTATTTCAAATGTCTAGCTTATGTATGGCCATTCATATATTACAAGTCCTAAAGATGAACAGAGATTTTTTTCATTGCCTACCAAAACCAGAGTTCAGGTTCAGCTTATGACCGGTGGATTTTAAGATATAATTCCACCTGAAGGCTGTTTAAATTCTTAACCTAGCCTTCAACTTTCCCAGTATGGCTAATTAGTATTAATTAGATAGTACTTTCTTAACAGAAATACCCATTTGTTCTATTCTTTACTTAAAATGCAAACATTTTAATTGCCCACGTATTCAAAAATCTTAAGAATCTTGTTCACAGAATCTGAAGCATGTTTCCTTCCTTTATGGTCTAAAGAACTCAATAAACTATTACGGAATGTGGGCAACCACTATTATTTTTGTTATTGTTCATTATTTACAGTGTGCATGTATTATAATCATAGTGACCATTGATGCCCTAACCTCGAGCCAGGAACTATGCTACTATTAGAGATATTACCTCATTAACTACCTCAAGAACTTTATGAGGAGAATATCATTACCCACATTTTATACATAAAAAAATTGGATTTGGGCAGTAACTGAGTACAGAAAGATCATTTACTGTGGTCATTCCATTATTGGGATACTTCTACAAAACAGAAAATGTAAACATAACTGTTGTTATGCTGTTTCCCCTTCTCTGTTACCCCAAACAAAAATGTATTAGTTAACTCTTTTCCTTCTGCTAATAGAGGGATGTAGTGCTATACATAAATCAGACAGTATATATTCAAATAAATGTTGAGTTGTTTTCATGGATACCCACCCATCCCTGTTAATTCCACTCACCTGGGACTCCTCCCAGAAGGCATGGAAGGATCATGCAGGTACATGCTGTGTGGGTGACATTTTTCTAGAGATAATGTAAAGTCCAAATTGACATTATTCACTTTTCTATATCCTTAACTGTGTAAATACCATTAATTATATGTCAGTAGAAAAAGTACTGAGAACAGCACACCCCTCCTCTATGCCACCTTACTGAGCTCTTCCTCCACTCCCCCAGCCTGAGATTCCCTTCGGCTATATCATGGAATCAAAACTTCACAGCCTGTTGGATTTAATCTTTAGTCTTCTGAAAACTGGGAAACTTCAGTTGCCCTCGGCAAACATTTGTTTACTTATTCATCATTTGCTGGTATATATTTATTACCTACTATTTCTCTTGCCCATCTATTACTTACTATTGATGCACTAACAGGTATCTGTTACTGGAGATCATATACCATATATCATTACTGGTGATATAAGATTATTTGGATTTTAACAAGGGAAATGCCTTAACTCAAAGTAATGAATATTAGGCATTAATCAATATGTTAGAGGCTACGCATTTGGATAGAAGGCCTCACTAGTTGCCCTCAAATCCTACCTGGTTTGATCTACAAGTTATTCCAGCCTTGATCATCCACCTCAACATTCACTGATAACTTCTCAAGTATGAACTCCTACTTTTACTTTTTCTTCCTTTCAAGATTTTATTTAAATTCTAGTTAGTTAACATACAGTGTAGTATTAGTTTCAGGGGTAGACTTTAATGATTTATCACTTGCATATAACATCCAGTGCTCATTACAAGTGCCCTCTTTAATGCCCATCACCCATTTACCGCCCCCCACTCACCTCCCTCCGGGAACCCTCATTTTGTTCCCTATTGTTAAGAGTCTCTTATGGTTTGCCTCCCTCTCCATTTATATCTTATTTTATTTTTCCTTCTCTTCCCCTCTGTTGCTCTTGTTTTGTTTCTTAAATTCCACATATGAGTGAAATCATATGGTACTTGTCTTTCTCTGACTGACTTATCTTGCTTAACATAATACACTCTAGTTCCATCCACGTTGTTGCAAATGGCAAGATTTCATTCTTTTTTTACGGCTGAATAATATTCCATTGTATATGTGTGTATACATACCACATCTTCTTTACCCATTCATCAGTTGGTGAACATTTGGGCTCCATTTGGGTTCCAGTTTAGCTACATTTTAGGACATTGCTACTATAAACACTGGGATGCATGTGCTCCTTCGAATCACTATTTTTTAATACTTTGGCTAACTACCTAGTAGTGCAATTACTGGGGTGTTGGGTAGTTCAGTTCTATTTTCAACTTTTTTGGGGAACTTCCATACTGTTTTCCAGAGTGGCTGCACCAGTTTGCATTCCCACCAACAGCGTAAGAGGGTTCCCCTTTTTCTGCATCCTTGCCAACATCTATTGTTTCCAGAGTTGTTCATTTTAGCCATTCTAACTGGTGTTAGGTGACACCTCATTGTGGTTTTAATTTGTATTTCCCTGATGCCAAATGATGTTGAAAATTTTTTCATGTGTCTGTTCCCATCTGTATGTCTTCTTTGGAGATATGTCTGTTCATGTCTTCTGCTCATTTCTTAACTGATTTTTTTATTTTTTGGATGTTGAGTTTGATAAGTTCTTTATAGATTTTGGATACTAGCTCTTTATCCGATATGTCATTTGCAAATATCTTTTCCCATTCCACTGGTCGCCTTTTAGTTTTCTTGATTGTTTCCTTTGCTGTGCAGAAGCTTTTTAACTTGAGGAAGTCCCAAAAGTTCATTTTTGCTTTTGTTTCCCTTGTCTAGCAAGAAGTTGCTACAGCTGAGGTCAAAAAGGTTGCTGCTTATGTTTTCTAGGATTTTGTTGGATTCCTGTCTTACATTTAGGTCCTTCATCCATTTTGAATTTATTTTTGTATGGTGTAAGATAATGGCCCAGTTTCATTCTTCTGCATGTGGCTGTCCAATTTTCCCAACACTATTTGTTGAGGAATAGTCTTTTTTCTATTGGATACTCTTTTCTGCTTTGTTGATGATTAGTTGACCATATAGTTATGGGTCAATTTCCAGGCTCCCTATTCTGTTCCCTTGATCTATGTGTCTGTTTTTGTGCCAGTGCATACTATCTTGAACATTACAGCTTTGGAATACAGATTGAAATCTGGAATTGTGATGCCACGAGCTTTGGTTTTCTTTTTCAACATTCCTTTGGCTACTCAGGGTCTTTTCTTGTTCTATACAAATTTTAAAATTGTTCTAGCTCTGTGAAAAATGCTGGTCTTATTTTGATAGGAATTGCATTGAAAGTGTAAATTGGATAGTATGTTTGGATAGTATAGACATTTTAACAATATTCGTTCTTGAGCATGGAACATTTTTCCGTTTCTTTGTGTCTTCCTCAATTTCTTTCGTAAGCGTTCTATAGTTTTCAGAATACAGATCTTTCACCTCTTTGGTTAGGTTTATTCATGAGTATCTTTTTGTTTTTGGTGCAATTGTAAATGGGGTCGATTCCTTGATATCTCTTTCTGCTGCTTTATTATCAGTGTATAGAAAAGCAGCAGACCTCTGTGCATTGATTTTATATCCTGCAACATTGCTGAATTCCTGTATCAGTTCTAGCAATTTTTTGGTGGAGGCTCTCAAACCCCTTCTTTTAGAACTATCTTCCCAGACCACCAGAATGTGGGTGTATTTAGTTCTGTTCAATTTCAACATGAAAGGTATCTGATTTTTTTTGGTAACAGGACATGCTGAGAGACAAATTCTGGGAACAGGTCTTCTGCATAGTATATTATTTATGAAACACCTTTCTGAAAATAGTTCTGGAAGTGAGGGGAGAGAGGTGAAGAACAGGTGAAAAAGTAAGACAGTTGCTTCCTTGAAAGGAGTCTATGATGTTGAGTCTCCGATGTTGAGGGAGAGGCAGATATTAACACACAATCACTAATACACATGGAAAGTGATAAATAAAGGAGACAATGGGACATGGTGCTGAGTGTGAATTAGAAACAGAAGTGTCCCACCTCAAGGGTCATATTTGGAGTTACTGCTCTTCATTCGTTTTTCCCAGGGTATGGCGGTGAGTAACATTAATATGCTTATTTTCTTGCTTGTCTACATTTTACCAGTCAGCCATCTTACTCCTAGCCTTCATGACCTTCAGTACCATCTACTATGCAGTGGAGTTACATGGGATCCTGAAAGGTTTTTAAACATAAGGCTTATGGACCACATGCCTGAGAGTCACCTAGGACATCCATTGAAAATATGGCTTTCTCCTACTCCACTCCAAACACATGAATCACTAGGACTCTAAATCAGCATTTTAACATGTTCTCTAGATGTTTCTAATGAACATCAAAGTTTACAAACTGCACTAAGAATAGCACTAGACTAGAATCACTAAGCCCTCATTTAGTTCATATCTAAAATTAAGAGTTGGATGAAATCATCTCCAAGTTAACATCCATCACAAATATTTCATGATTCTAGGTTAAACATTTCTATTGTCCTGTGTATTTCCTTTGGCTATTTTGTATAATTTTTCTTATTTTTTTTCCTCCAGCATTTAATTCTGTGAAGCGTTTATTTCCCTCACTTAGGATGTCTCTTATGATTATGAAAACAACAGGACAATATGGTTTACTTTGGACATTTGGATAACCTTATATGTAACTGATTTAAGGAAGCACACCAGACTCCGATGGGAACATTATTTCTGAAAAATTCATTTGGTTTAAACCCAAAATCATAAATTTTCAGATGCAAAACAGAGGAGGAATTTGTGCTTATGCTCTATTTATTACTAATCCAACCCTATAGGACTTGTACTTTATTTGCCCTTTGTCTAGAAGATGGGTCCTAAGCACATAATTAATAAATAAGAGATGTTTTTAGACCAGGTATTCTAAGATGTCTCATCAGAACTAGCTATGTTCTTGTTAAGCTACAAGACTGCGCATTCCACCAGACAGGATACTCAATTTAAACAACTAAAGGTTTTCCAAACGAGTGTTTATTAATTGAGCCATAGCATTACAGAGAAGTCCCTTTGCACTTCCTCTTGTCAAACCTATCGAGGATGCAATGCAGAGCTATTTGGCAGGTGGCCACACTGTAAAGCAGCAGGACATATCTGGCAGATTTATAAGTTGCCAGACTTTTGCCATTTGGCTTGCTATCACACTTTCTATTTTTTTACTCTTTTCTTTTTTTTGTCCTTCACATAAAAATATGTTTTTTTCTCAGCAGAACTATAATTCATAGATATAATTAGCATCATGTTAATTATCAATAAATCAAAACATGACTTTACAAAATTTTTGCAAAGCACACAATTCTTTCAGGAGAATTTTCTCAAGATTACATACGGTAACCTTCAACAGGAACGTGCGCAGTATTGATCTACAAATATTAACTGTAGATGTCCATGTTCTAGGCACACACCCCATTTACCTCCAAAACATGTCCATTTTACTTTACATAAATGCAGATCACATAACATCTATGAAGCAAACCAAAATTCCTTTTTTTTCCCTAAAGGAAATCCGAGTTTCAGTGAATTTGACCTTTTCCATCATTAATATATGTTTTGACTGAATGTGGCTGTATGTTGGATTCCCAAACTGATTTCTTAAGCCCTCTGCATCATATTTAATAACAAACAAACAAACAAAAGAATAACAAAGCTCTGGCCTGAAACCTGAGCAAGAAGGGCCCCTGCCTTGGGCCCTGTATTTTAAAGGACTCTGCATATTACAAGCAGAAAACAAAAATGCATAAAGGAAAACATGAGTGCCTCTGTCACTCAGGATGCCGAGCTCAGTTCCAGAACCTGAGCTACACCTGAAGCCCTAAACACCTGCTTTCCTAGCTAACACCATCCAAGCCCCAGGGAAATACTTCATCACATCTTTTGCTCCATATCCTCAAAAGTCTGAAGTGTGCCATGACAGGTACACACTGCTTCAAAGTACAGAGATGATTCAGAGGCAAACACACTAAGTAAGAAAGAAGACAAATGAATTAACTTACCAAATCCTTCCTCTCATCATAAATACAATGAAATTTTGCATAATGAAATATTATTTCCCAGGAGTGCTGACAGCATCCTTTTATGCTTCTTTTGTATCCTAATTTATGGTTTTAAGGTACTTGCAGATTAGGTTACTATACACGAAAGTTGCATGTGGTAACCTTTGAAATAATTTAGCAATATTAAATAATTCCTGTTATCCTTAAATGTGTATATATGTAATCAGATGACATGCCTAAGGCATAATATTGACTCTACATTAGAAACTAGATGGGTACTGAATGCTTGAGTATTTTAACAAAAAAAAAAAATATTTAACAAGCTTCAGTTAACTTTTTTAAAATTTTTAAAATAAAAAAAAATTTTTTTTAAAGATTTTATTTATTTATTCGACAGAGAGAGAGATCACAAGTAGGCAGAGAGGCAGGCAGAGAGAGCAGGGGAAGCAGGCTCCCCTCTGAGCAGAAAGCCCGATGCGGGGCTCAATCCCAGGACCCTGAGATCATGAGCTGAGCCGAAGGCAGAGGCTTTAACCCACTGAGCCACCCAGGCACCCCTAAAATAAAATTTAAAATATTTAAATAATTTTATTAATACATTTTCATATATGTAAATTTTAACATGTTCATTTGTCTTTAATTTTAATTAGATAAACTTAATATTTTAGAAGAAAAATATACTTTCTTAAAATCATATATGAAAACTGGTTTTAATACTTTACATTTACTTTAATTTATATACTGACTATGATATAGTCAATGTGTATACTTCTAGTCCTTTAGATCATTACTGTCAATACATAAAAATAACTTAAAACTTTTGATTATAGAAATATAATTAGAACTGAAATGTTCTGAAATAAATAAGCTTTATATTTATATTATTACCTATCAAAAAATCTGATTCATAAATAAAATACTTAAACATGTGCAAAACTAATTAAATTCATTTGTCTTTCATATTTTCTTAACTTTCAATATGTAAAAATCACAGTCTTGCACAAATTCTCTTTTGGTATTAAAATATATTTGAAAAAGTTGGAGTATTTAACAAATTTAATCAAAAGTGTGATACCTCAGTTTATATCTTTTAAATATTTAGACATACAGTGTATATCTCATATATGATTTTATTCTTATTCTTACCTCTCCAATATCAGGGACGGTCTGTTTAACAATGTAAATATTTACCACCAATGGATATGGAGTCTCAAATTAAGACCATCTTGTATAAGAGGAATCCTTATTCATGTTTATTATTTCATTCAAAATAAGTGCATATACCACATGGAGAAAAATCACAATATATAGTGCTATTTCAATTTATTCCTTTAGTACATGTTTTATGGCAAACACACATAAGCAGTAGACTTGTATTATTCCTAATAGGCACAAATACTGGTCAAAATCATGAAATTACTAGAAAGTTGGGGCTTAAAAATTATTTTCACAGCATTTGTATCTAAAAGCCTCTTCTCAGTTAACCTCAGTTCCATTTTAGAAATCTTGGTATAGGAAAAGTCAGTTAATCGGTGAATAAAAGTTTGTTGGCATGTTCAAACTCCGTAAGAAAATCTTATTTCTCATGTTATTATCTGTCTTAATTATGCATGGTCATCTTTTCCTCTACCTTCTTTTTCATGGCAATTATAACCCCAAGGCATTAGGTTAATAAAAATGGATACTTTAAGGTCAGATTGGAAAAAGAATCAAAGCAAAATATTATCAAACTTTGTCACCTAGAACAGCATTCTTACAAAAATATCCCATCATTTCCTTAAAAAATGATTGGATTTACAATGACTTAAGAATCCAATAGTGGATCCAAACAGGTATAAATTGATATAAGCACAACAACCTGACTTGGAGAACTATAAATCAAAGCAATTATTTTCAGAAATTAAGAATAAATCCTGATAAACCACAAACGACCCCAAGTAGCTAAAGCGATCTTAAAAGAGAAGAATAAAACTGGAGGTATCACAACCCCAGATTTCAAGATATACTACACAGGTGTAGTAACCAAAACAGTATGGTACCTGCACAAAAATAGATACATAGATAAGTGAAACAGAATAGAAAGCCCAAAAATAAACCATACTTATATGGTCAGTTCATCTCCAACAAAGGTGGCAAGAATATGCAATGGGAAAAAGACACTCTTCAAGAAATGGTATTGGGAAAACTGAACAGCTACATGCAAAAGAATGAAACTGGACCACTTTCTTACACCAACACAAAAATAAACTCAAAACGGATTAAGGACTTAAACGTGAGACCTGAAACCATAAAAATTCTAAAGGAAAACACAGGCAGTAATTTTTCTGACATCAGCTGTAACAACATTTTTCTAAATAAGTCTCCTGCGGCAAGGGAAATAAAAGTGAAAATAAACTATTGGGACTTGATCAAAATAAAAATCTCTGCACAATGAAGGAAACAACCAACAAAACTAAAAGGCAACCTACTGAGTGGGAGAAGATATTTGAAAATGACATGTCTGATAAAGGGTTAGTATCCAAAATATATAAAGAGCTCCTACAACTCAGCACCCAAAAAAACAAAAAATCCTATTAAAAAATAGGCAGGAGAACAAACAGGCATTTCTGCAAAAAAGACATACAGATAGCCAACAGACATGTGAAAAGATGCTCGACATCACTTGTTATCAGGGAAATGCAAAATAAAACCACAATGAGATATCACCTCATACCTGTCAGTATGTCTAAAATCAAAAACAAAGTAACAATAAGTGTTGGTGAGGATGTGGAGAAAAAGGAAGCCCGTGCACTGTTGATGGGAATGCAAACTGGTGCAGCCACTGTGGAAATTTTGAGATTCCTCAAAAAATTGGAAACAGAATTACCATGTTTCCTCTGCTTGGAACATTCTTCCCTCAGATATTCACATGTGTAGCTTCTTGCCAGGGTTTCAACTCAAACCTGACTTTTTCTGAGAAGTCTTTTTTGGCAAACTCCTTCCTAGCAACTTTTAAAATCAGTATGAAACAAGATGGGATCAGGAAGGAGACAAACCATAAGAGACTCCTAAGCTCACGAAACAAACTGATGGTGGCTGGGGGGTAGGGGCGGGTAGGGATAGGGTGGCTGGGTTATGCACATTGGGGAGGGTATGTGCCATGGTAAGTGCTGTGGAATGTGTAAGCCTGATGATTCACAGACATGTTCCCTGGGGCAAATAATACATTATGTGTTAATAAAAAAAAAAGAAAAGAAAAAAATCAGTACCTTGTTTAAGGCATCTGGCTAGGTCAGTCAGTTAAACATGTGACTCTTGATCTCAGGTTATCTGGTAATTCCACTACTGGGTATTTACCTGAAGAATACAGAAACTCTAATTCAAAAAGATATATATACCCCTATGTTTATTATAATATTGTTTACAACAGC
This sequence comes from Potos flavus, assembly GCA_028534135.1. Taxonomy (NCBI): domain Eukaryota; kingdom Metazoa; phylum Chordata; class Mammalia; order Carnivora; family Procyonidae; genus Potos; species Potos flavus. The sequence goes on along the minus strand of CM052886.1, from coordinate 43,029,729 downwards.
CAAGTTATGGAAGCAGCCAAGTGTCTATTGATAGATGAATGGGTAAAGAAGAACTGGGATATATATGTATACACAATGGAATAGTACTCAACCATAAATAAAGAATTAAATCTTGCCATTTGCAACAACATGGATGGATCTAGAGGGCATAATGCTGAGTGAAATAAGACAGTCAGAGAAAGACAAATTCTACACGATTTCACTCATATGTGGAATCAAATCAAACAAAGAAAAAAGAAAACCAGAAAACAGACTCTTAAAAGTAGAAAACAAACTGATGGTTATCAGAGGGGAAGTGGATGGGGTGATGGGTCAAATAGATGATAGGGACGAAAGAGTGCACTTATGATGAGCACTGAGTAATGTATAGAATTGTTGAATTACTATATTGTACATCTGAAATTAATATAACAATGGATGTTAACTACACTAGAATTAAAAATTTTTTAAAGAATAAAATATGTGAAAAAAACAAATCCTAATAAAAATAGAGATCTCTGAAAGCCATATTTTATTTTATTTTTTATTTATTTATTTATTTATTTTTATTAACATATAATGTATAATTTGCCCCAGGGTACATGTCTGTGAATCATCTGGCTTACACATTTCACAGCACTTACCATAGCACATACCTTCCCCAATGTCCATAACCCAGCCTATCTGAAAGCCATATTTTAATATGAAATCGTGAAGATATCTACAGATTACCTAAAAACAAGGGGTGTGATTATTCAACTCTATGAAAGAACACACACACACAAGAGAGTGTACATTTGGTTATTTGAAAATAATCTACTATGATTATTCACTCAATCCAACAAATTATTCTCTCTTTTTAAGAGATTTTAAAATCTTAGACCAAGTTAGTGTAATATTCCTGGATTTTACTTTGCTTTGTATATCACTTCAGGTCATAAGAAAGTAAAAATTTTATAAGATATTCTCTTCATCTGCTCACAAATGCAATTTTGCTCTGACCTCTCTATTTCGAAACCCCCAGTGAATATATCTGATGTAGGCAAGAGGCTGGTGGCTTTATTTTCTTTTTTTGCAAACTCTTTATTTTCTCAAAATCCTAACATGAATCTGTGACAGTTAGTCACCAGAAAGTACTCTCATTTTGCAGTAATCAGATTTTACTATTATTGGAAAAAATAGGAAATGATGTGAACTAAAAAGAGATTCTATCTTAAACATTTTGGAAAATAAAATAAAATTTCAAATGACATCTTCAGAGAGCTGGAAAAATAATGTCATGTGTTCATCTTGGACATTTTGGTAAGTGTTACATTGTTGAATGAGGATTCTTGATATACTTTATAGTCAACAGATAAATGTACTAGAACCTTTTTATCATTATCATTATTATTTTAAAAGTCCTCTTCAAATGACAGCATATCATTTCTATGAGTCAAGTAAGTTTTTTCAATACTTATGCATACTTAAGTGAATTTTCATGCTATCATTTATTCTTAAATTTGCTTTGAAAGTTGGCAGTTACTGTAATGTACCATAATTCATTCATATGAGCATTTAAGTTTAGCTTTATGATGTATACAGATGTGAAGAAGCTCTTTGGGAAAGATAAGTAAAAAGAAAACCTTTTACTTTAGAGAGTCAATGTTATTCAAAAATTCTAAATGACATTATAATTTTTTAAATTATTACTGTTTTTCTATATATGTATAATATTTTCTTTCTAAAATAAACACTACTGGAAATCAGCATGAGGGGTGGAATGACAATGACATGTTTTATAGAACAAGATAATGTACAGAAATTGGTGTAACACTGAGAAATTGCATTTCTTTGATGGAATAAGAATGATGCTTTGTCAGTATACCTTTTATATTTGCATTTATTTCTTTGGTTATATTCAAAGTCACGATCTACCCACATAGTTGTGCTTATACTGTGTTTGCAATCAATAAACACTATTCTTTAAACTATCAATTTGCAGATTTTGTAAACTTCTGCTTTCATCTCATTTCATTTCATCTCCAAGGTTCTTGGTTGTATTTTTATATTTAACTAAATATACCTAATATGAACATTGAATGATCTGCAAACTATCTGGCCCTGAAAAGACATATTTATGTTAGTTCAACATCAGAGTCTCACTCATTCTTATTAGATGAAATTATTGTTCATAAAGAACTAATTATGTTTCTGGTTTTTATCATACATTAACCTCAAAAAAGTGAGTAACACATCAGAAAACAGGGCCTTAAATTTTCAGGTTTTATACTGATACTTATAATTATAAAACCAATGGTTCTATAGAAAAACACTGACCCAGTTTACCTTCAGTGGAAATGCAGTATGGAGGGACTCATCCCATTAACTTCAACCAGATCAAAAAATCAGGGAAAATGTTCTATTGAAGAGCGGGATATCTTCACTTAAAAACAATATAGCTTAAGTCCCCAGGAAATAATTATTGACCAATTGCAAAATTACACTGGCCTCCTTTTCCTCAAAGCAACCTTTGAGAGTACTCACCACTCATACCAGCATCCACTCCCTCCAGGCGCAGAACTCTTCAACTCATCCGAAGGCACCACCACACGTAATTGGAGCAAACCCTGCCCACCAGGCCTAGTGGTCACTGCACGGAAATTATCTTGTCCCTGTGATGTTCCTATGTACTTCTAGGTGCTCTTTGAATGATTTATCCGTAATCAAAGACTGTTTTCCTATAAAATAAGAGTGTAGTAACTTCACTAACTAAAAATGTTACCTAAAGAATGACAGGAGCCATTAACTGGAAACTTGCTATTCAAAGTGTAGTCCCCAGGCCAGCAACATTAGCATCACTCAGGAGCTGTTAAAATTACAGCATCTCTGGCCCTCTCCTAAATCTGATGAATCAGAATCTGGGCTTAACAAGGTCCTGAGAAGATTCATTATGCATATTAGAGTGAGAAGCACAGAACTAGAGCGGTTTTCTCAAATTATCTGTGGTTTCTTTACAATCTATATTTTTGTGAACTATAATAAAATTACTAAAATAAAGAAATAAAAGATACAAAGGCACACAAACTGCTACAAATATGATTTTTTATTGTACACAGACAAAAGAGCACTCTATCAAATTTGTAAGGTGTTTGGTGATAACTTTTCACAAATGTGCAATATCAAGATTGTCACCCACTTTATTGAAAATTATTTCATTATGCAATCTATCATAACTTATACGAGCTCTAGTTTTTCAAGCTTCTAACTTTCATTTTTGCCTCTCAATTTTATCTGCCATTGGAAAACAGGTTGCATATTTTCCTCGCATACATGCAGGTATTAGGATCATTCAAAAAACAAAACAAATAGAAAGACAACAAAGTCCAGCTAACTAATTCCCATCTTTAAACAGTTGAGACCAAACTGCTTCTGATTTTGCAGATGCCCAGAGAATGCATTTCATAGTTTAAACCTTCTTGACAGAAATTTTCATCCTCTCGCCTCAGCATGTAATAATAGTAGTCAATAATCAGTTTCCATATTATCTCATAATAAAGAGAATAATCTCTAATTTAATGCATCAGACTTTACATAATTCATAATTTTTACTACATTGCTAGGGGCACTGCTTAGTGCTGCTGTCTTTTTGTTTTAATAGCAAGGCTTCCTTGTTGGGGAAAGCAGAGCGTTGCTTGTACCCTAACTCAAGCTCCTCAACCTAGATAACTACTCCAGAACATTCTTCTGTCACAGCCAACATCAGAACACATCACACACCCTCCGACCACGCTCCTGCACCAAAATTAAACTCCAAACCAAATTTGTTGATAGTAATCCTTCATAGTTTTCTTCCTTTTATATAATTCAGAGCTTGCATTCATTGTCAGCTAAGTCAAAAAAATAATTCTTACATACCGTCATGTTCAAATTGCACATGTATGAAATGAACTGCCATGTTAATGATATATGTGTATTTGTCAAGTGCCATAAATGATATCCTGCTAGTTTTGTTTATTCTTTGCATAAGTCTTCCGTAGAACTAAGCAGTTCTTGAAAACATCAAACTATAATGTCGTTGGAAACTGATACGTAATTTTACTTCTCTGCAGATTTTCCAGTATCTCTACCAAAGCATCTTTGATCCAGCCTTCAGCATTTGGATGATTTCTTATTCTTAACAGCCCAAAGTGCTACTTTACAACAAGGCTGATAATTACTAATATTTATATATGAAACATGAAACATCTTCTTCCTTCAGCTTTTGAATTTAATAATCTTACTGTTAGACTCTTTTTTTCCTAAATCTGTGGTCTATGATTTGTATGTAAATGACTCTTAACTTTTAATGGTATCTTTACTTCATTAGCCAGTACTCTTAGTTAATAACCAACTGTGATTTTAATACTCCACCATCAATTATGGCTACAAAACAGAACTTGCTGGATGAAGGATCATAATTCCAAGCACAAACGGGACAAACTCCTTTGTTCTTTAGTTTTTCGGAATCATTGTCACCATCATCAGCATTTTGTTTACTTTTGTATCCATAGTTATTAACCAAAAATAATTCAGTGAAACTTATTTTGCCTATATTTTATTAGAAATGCAAATAAATAATACATGTTATGTCAGTTGTTTAGCTAATAATATTAAGTTATAAATTTAATTTGATTAAAAGATAACTATGGGGGGGGCGCCTGGGTGGCTCAGTCGGCTAAGTGTCCGACTCTATTTTGGTTCAGGTCATGATCTCAGGGTCATGAGATGGAACTCCACATCGGGATCTGTGCTGGGCATGAAGCCTGCTTGAGATTCTCTCTTTTCCTCCCCTTCTGTCCCTCCCCTTTCTCTCCACCCTCTCTAAAAAAAAAAAAAAAAAGGAAAATTACAAGTTATAAGAATAAACAAATGCTTATCTTTTTTCTTATCCACATTTTTGAGTTACAGTTCACCAACCTGAAAATATCACGTGTTGTAACATATTCTTACTGGGCATGATTATCATGCACCTCATGCCACATATGACACCATAGGTTTGATGGTGGTCTAACTGGCTTATATTCTGTTCATTGAGACAAGGCAGGAGCTTAAATAGCACAATGATATCAAGTTGCAGTAAAAGTTGCAAAATGCTTACTCTCAATTTCTGTACCTATCTCATTGCAGAGCATCAAACACACCATTTGCAAGCTGTTACCATTTGGTGGGCCACATTTGACCGGCACCGATCTAGTGTGGCTTCCAATTTTGCTGGATTTATTTCCCTAGCAATCTACTGAGCACAGTGCCCTGCTATGAGGTGAAGGTGGTTAAAGCACAGATCTATACTGGAGATGCTAAAAGTCTACTCAAGGGTACAAAGAAATAGATGGTATTTTTGTATATGTTATTGCACTGGGTTTTACTTAGAGTATCCAGAGATGCAACTAAGTTCAAATAGAGGATCAGGGAAGTTTTCTTAGAGAAGATAATGCCTGAACTACATCTATTAAGAGATGAATGAGTAGCAATGAAATATCGGAAATTTTTCCACGGAGAGAGAATATCTGAAGGAATAGTATGGCTTAAGTTTGTGCTGGAGGAAAGGGTAGGAGGAGTGAGGACACAATGAACACTCTGGTGTTTCTGAAGGGTGAAGTACAAGACAGGTCATGACAGAAGAGGGAACTGCAAGGTCAGGAAGTTCACTTTATAAACCCAGGAACTGGACACATGATGTCCCATACGAGATAAAGCAATTTGTTTTCTTATGTGTGCTTTGTTTCATTTATGAACATATGGGAGGCAGGTATGAAACCACCCATTTCATTGATATCCAATCTGCTATGCAACCTTCAGCCATTGTGCATCAGCTTTTTCTTAATGGTCTTTAAATGTTTCTGTTAGTCCTGTCACCTTAAAGTCTCCTTGGTAACCATGACCGTGAGTCTTGAATTTCTCAAGAACTGATCATCCACTCAGGTGTTATTCCAGAATGTTGCTTCTCTCCTTCAAACTAAGTCTTTCTCTGATCTATTGCTATATTTATGAGGCCAAAAGGATGAGAAGAACAGGTTACGCTGACTTTGGATAATATTATTATGTGTAGGCAGGTAGCGTTTAAAAACAAATACAGAGAAGAAATTGAAGGATCCCGGAGGAGGGGTTGGGGATGGGGCGAGGATGGGCAAAATGGGCAAAGGGTGGTGGTGGCTATGGGCTTCCAGTTATGGAATGAATACATCATGGAGATGGAAATAGAGGGAATATAGTCAATGATATTGTGATAGCGTTGTATGGGGACAGATGGTGACTACACCTGTGAACATAGCAGAAAGTATAGAATTGTCAAATCACCATGTTGTACATCTAAAACTAATGTAACATTGTGTATCAACTGTACTCAAATAATTAAAGAACAAAACTTAAAAGATCACGGAACACTACATCAAAAACTAATGTTGTGCTGTATGGTGACTAACATAACATAAAAAAAAGATTCCTTTTTACATCTGTAAAAAAAAAAAATATATATATATATAGAGAGAGAGAGAGGAGATTTAAGTTGAAAGTTACTAGAAAACAAAATATTGGCTTTCTTTCTGTATTTTTCATTCAAATATGCTCTTCGTCAATAATCAAAATCGCTACGTTGTTAGGCTGAATTCCCATTCTAATTTCCTTTCATAAGCCTGTGGACCTTGAATAGCTGCCTGCTTCTTGTATTCTGACTCTCCTTTTATTTTTTTTCCTGACTCTCCTTTTAAAATTCACTTTGTCCATGAATCCATCCACTTACTGTGAAAATAATTTGATCACTCTGAAGTGCTATCGATTTGCTTTTACTTTATGCCCTTTTTCCATTTCATCAGGGCAGGAAACTGGATGTTACCTTCTCCAGCTAATTAATGTGTTTATCCATGATGTTATATTACTTAAAGGTGCAAGCATACCTTTTAACACAGTATGGTCCCAGAAGCTGCATCAAAAAAACAGATTGTTTCAAAATGGAAACTACTTTTTTTTTTTATAGAAATAACTTTAAATCAAGAGATGTATTTTTTGTTTTAATTTCTTTCATTTGCTTAGGTATTTCTGTTTTTACTGGCTCTAGCTACTCAGAATAAGAGAAATCAAAAAAAATTTATCTTTAATTTTGTGAATATGCTTTGGGCAAGTAATACTTTAGAAGCAACCTCTACAATTATTTTTGTAAAGATTTTATTTATTATTTGAGAGAGAGGGAGATCAGAGGCAGGAGCAGAGGGAGAGGGATAAGCAGACTCCACACTAAAGATGGAGCCCAACGCAGGGCTCAACGTGGGGCTCGATCCCACCACTGTGAGATTATGACCTAAGCTGAAATCAAGAGTCTAACGCTTAACTGAGCCACCCAGGTGCCCCTACAATCATTAACATTCCAAGGCAATTCTCTTCACTGAATAAAACTGATGTAAATGCCCACTATAAAAAAGAAATAGACATATAAAAATACAACTTTATTGACTCACATAATAGGCTAACTATAACTTATACATTACTTAAATATTTAAAATAATTTATTTGTTTTCTGATTTAGAATCTGGAATAGCTTCTGGACTGGATTTGAGTATCTTCACCATTTGAGATCATTGTCCAGGAAAGTTTGAATTATAGTCTTCCTTTCGCCTATACAAATGTCCTTATCAAAAGAAAACACTTTCACAGTTGTCCCATAGACCTTAAAACATTCTTAAGGTCCTGAAATAAGTAGTTAGTATTTTTACTATTGATTTAGTGGACATTTCTTAAAATAAAAAGCCAGCTTTTAAAGTAAGGACAAAGCCAATGCTTTCCCCGTTTTCTTCCAACACCTCAGGTAAAGTTTCTCACCTGAGGTTTCTTGATATCTGTAGGGGTGTGCTCTCTGCTTAATAGCTTATTAATAACTTATTCTGCTTAATAACCATCGGAAAATTGTAAGTGCTATTTCCCTATTCGTTCTTTGTCACTTTAGTGCCACTTTGAGACTTGGTTGACAGTTGTCACTGACCTTAACACTTCATTGGAAAAATGAAATCTTTATAAATAAGTATTCAATAACCCCACTGTCTTTTCAAAAGAAACCTTAAAATCGCACTCAAAGGATTGTAAAAGCTGGACTAACTAGTGCTAATTTGCGAGTATTTACTTGGGGGTGGGAATGCCAAACAACAAATAAAAGGCACTGTGAGCTGTGGTGTGAATGTTAACTGGACAGTAAGAAATGAGAGATGTGGTGAAGTTCCAAGTTGTAGGAAATGACTAACCATAGGCAGCAATCCAGCAAAGTACTGAAAATCACATGCTCTAAACTCGCTATCTGTGGCCTCCACCACTTCTTCTGCAGACTGCTTCGGACTCTCCAGCACAAGGGCAGAGTAAATCATAAGGGACAATTGCTTGTGTTGTTTCCAAATTGTTTCAATTCCTATGCAATAGCTAACCTTTGCTCAGATTCTTTAATTATAAAAGCAATTCAAATATTTTGAAAAGGCTATCAGCAGTTTTTATCAACACATATAATGAGTAATTTGACTTTAGATCCACTGGAATTCTCCCATTTCTCTTAAATTAATTTTGTAATTTGGATTTTTCTAAATTCTCTTTACTCCAGGCTTCCCAAAGTGGAGATCGTGGTATGTTGTATTGTCTGTAGCCTCAGCGTCCCCACCAGTGCCTACGTAAATAAAGTGCTCAAAATGTGTATGGAATTGCTTTCTTTCAAATACCATTCCATTCCAGAGATACAACTCTTTCTATTCCATAACTGCCCACTCCCTTCTTTATTTTATTTAATTTTTTTTTTGGTGTTATTTCCTCCTCCACTCAAAAGGTTGTATTGATGAAAGTTAAAAATAACAAAAACCTACACGCTTTGTGTTTGCAAATAAGCTCATGAATGGAGTTCACATCTTTGATCTATTTCTTTTCTTTGTTCACATCTGTTGTCCATTTTAATAAAAATTCTCTTTCAGGGCTTGAACTGCAACTTTGATCTACCACCATGCTTTTGTCTACTGGTCCTCAGCATGAGGCATCAGGCTCCAGAGATTTTCACTAGAGGAAAAGATAGAACATAAATCCCCAGTGACCTTCTAAAGAATGGATTTAATATTTTGACCGTACTTTTCTTTAGAGTATGAGGATATTTCTAGGGTAGGTCAGACACTTAGAACTGTGTTTTGAAGGACTACTTACATTTTGTTCCTACTCAAGAATAGGTAATGCTTAAACCGGATATTAAATGTCCGTGTTTAAAAAAAACAAAAAACAAAAAAACGAAACCTCTGGATTAAGATATCACTGTGATTAGATTATGAAATGAATGCCAAAATTAGTTATTCACACTCAAGTGTGACATCAATACCATACCAAGTTGTGTGGCCTCTATTTTTGTTTGTTTGAATGTGTGTATGAGAACATGAGTTTTGAAAGGAGAGAAATTAGTCAATTAGACATTCAAGCAAGACAATCTACTTGTGGTTTTATAAAGGAAATAGCCACCTAACCAGCTAAAACTTTTACTCTCCAAATAATTGTTAAAGCATTGTATAAATATGTCTTATGAAGAGACTTTCATTGTGTGCTTTGGAAAACTATTTAGACTTGGTCCTCCAGCCCCCAAGCTTGCTGTTCTCTTAGAAGATTTTTGGTTTTTGGTTGCATTTCTACCAGGTCCCTTTGTGTTTTAATGTAATGTATGCTTATATAATTTTACTTGATAATGTGTCCTTATTCATTTATTTCTAAAACAAGAGAAAGTGGCCCCCAAGGTCTTTATTAATCTCTGAGATTTTCTTTCTCATTTATCAAAGAATATTAATTCATCTGAATTATATCCCAATCCCTTTAGTAACAAGGGACAGTCCTAGCAATGCAGTGTTTGTGAGAAATGGGACAGGGGAAGGAAGAAGAGATTTGTAAGTAAATTGAAGAAGCATAGGGGATTATTTTCTTTTTTTGGAAGTGTTATGTTCAGGGTTTATGTTGAGAGAAATATAGGGAAGAAGAATCATCAGATGCTGTGGTCTCGCTGCATTGCCCAATATCTTCCAAAGGTACCCTAATGAGATAAGCAACATTATTTCTCCAACACGAAGCAGGATAGGAAGGTACCTCAATGCTGCTCAGTGGAAGAGGATAAAGAAATGAAGTCTCCTCAGTTTCATCTCTACTACCTCCCTTGACTATTTGCTCTCTTAGACAAGGATGAATTGACTCCATTAGAGCACTCTTTTTGGCTCAATTAGTTACTATTTCAAAGCAGAAAATTCTGTGTATAAAGGTTGATTTTTTCTAGATTTTTTCATCTCAAAAGAGGATCATGAAAAACACACATAAGTGTAATCATTCCACAATCAGATTTCTTCACATGGTTTGAGTGTAACATGGTGCTGCTGTGAACTTTCTGTAGGTTCATTGAGATCTGATCATGTTATCTTTACATGAATAAACATTCTTCTCACCTTGGCCAGATGTCTTGCCAATGTGTGCTATTACTCCTAGAATCATTATACACAAGTATTAAGGAAAACTCATCTCCATTATCAGAAAATCAACTCAAAACATACATCCTATTTTAAAAATATACATAGAAAGTCCTGTTCTTTTAGAGAATCAATTACAAAAAAAAAAAAAATGAAAGCGTCAGTTTAGATATCTTCTTTTTTTACTTTCGATCATCCTAGAAATTGCCTAAATACACACAGTTAGCTCCAAGAAATTGTGAACCTTAATATTTCCAATTTCCCAGTAATATTCAGTCCACGTGTTTAGGTTTAAGTGTAGCAGTGGTATGTTTCTTCCAGCTGGTATGTATGAATACTTCAAAGTACTTGGCTCTTGACTGATGAAGATTCCATGTCTTATTGATTTGGTTTCTAGAAAAGTAGGGGATTTATTATTTTCTATGAGCTAGCGGCATTTGAGAAACACATGTGTAAAAGACTTGCAAAATTTATATACGCATACATGTAGGGGCACTTTTATTGATCTCATATGAAGAAGTAGAATCTCCAGGTTCATTTTTTCTGTGGAATAAGTCATATTTTATAACTCTTTCATTTGTTGCCTGTAGCATACATGGTAGAAAACTAAAATAAAATATTTGTTTTTAAAGCCAGATGAAAAATTGTGCTGTGTAGGTAATACAATGTCTTCTAGAGACACACAAAAAAGTATAGCAAAGATTTCTATGTTTTTGGAAATCATTTTAGAAAGAAAGCAAAGATTTCTATTTTTTTAATCTTTCAGAAAGAAAGGAAATTATTTTTTGAGAGATTAGGATTATTGAGTATTTTTTTCTTTCTTCCTTTTTGCAAAGGAAAAAGAAAAAGTTTGCCTGAGACAAGACTCTATGCTGCCAAATGCTAGCTGCTGAAGGCCCACAGTGAGGTCTAAGCAGAGTTCAAGACTGAAATAAATGTCTAAACACAAGACAAGCATAGTTTCTTTCACCACTGCAATGTTCCATGTATTAATCTGAGCGCTAGAGTTCTTTTCTGCATTTTTGGTTTCTGTTTTTATAAAAATAAAAACCCTCAATATAATGAGAGGAATAATTCCTGAAGCCACTAATGTGTTTTTCGGAGTCAGCACAGATTAGTCCCATTGGCACTGCTTCCTTCATTGTGTGTGTTTCCACACTCTCAACCCTAAATCTGCAGACTTTAAAGTTTTTTAATCTTTCAACATACAGAGTAGAAGTTTCATCATCAAGTATTTTGCTGCTCGCTTTTAGAAAGCA
>CM052886.1:42961104-43017522 GCA_028534135.1 Potos flavus | reverse complement strand
GATAGATTAGAGCTGTGCTGTCTAATATGGTAACTAAGAGTCACATGTGGCTATTTAAATTCATTTTAATTAAATGTAAATAAGATTAAAAATTTAGTTCTTCAGACACATCTCAAATGCTCAATAGCCACATGTAGTTAGGGGCTACTTGTTGAGTAATAAAGATCCACTTTTATTGTAGAAATTTCTACCATACAGCACTAGTTTCAGATCTAAAGGTAAAAGGAACAGAGTCTGGCAGTGATGGCTGACACAGGTGTCCAGAGGTGGCTGTTCCAGGGGCATCTTCTTAGCCAGATCTGAGCTGCAACTGCAGATCCGATCCTCAGCTGTCCCTTTAGCCCAGTCGCTACAGGTCGCTGTCTGTTTGCTAAGCCTGATTCTGGGAGCCGCCTACATTCCTTCCGACAAATTTCTTTTCTGTCTAAGTTAACCAAGGTTGTGTTCTGTTTGTTCCTGCAAGAACCTTTTCCAATGGAAGGTCCTTTACTTAGCATTTCCTAAAACTGAAAAATCCACACTTTAGGAAATCAGTGCTACTGGGTCATAACATAGTAACATAATTGCTCTTAATTCTCAGAAGGTAATTACCTAGAAAAAAAGCAGGTTTGGGGATAGAATTATGTAGACCTGAGATTGGTGTGAGGGTTAATATCTTTCCCGTCTTTGGCCTAGTGAATTTTGGGCCCCAGGACACTTTGGCGGTGCACTGCGGCCGCCACAGGAAGAAAACCAGGGCCATACAGGGTGTGCTTTGTAAGAGCTCTATGGTTTGCAGGTTTCAAGGACAAGCATATAGCAAAGAATCCCAAATCTTTGATAAATCTTGAGAAAAGTTACAGCCAGTGCCAGAGAATTACACAAATATGTTTTCTACACCTGGGATGGATGACCAAAGGAAGACTTGTAGCTCCAAAGTAGTAACCATCAGTAACAGCCAGCTATATCCGGCAGAGTAGCCACCTTATAAGAACCATTTAGGTTTAAGCCAGTAGGATGGAAGATCAATAAGCGGGCCAGAGTGAAGGACTGGACTGGAACAGAGGTCACACATGAAACAACATCCTGGGTGAATGAAAAAAATCTGAAAAGCGTACTAAACAACAACAACAACAACAACGACCTAAAACCTCAATTTCTTACAAGGGCTCATAGAGACTCAAAGTCAGCATAATTTGAGTTTTAACAGAAACATAATCTTACAAATTTTCTGAGGCTTAAAAGGTGATTGGCATTTGAATTATGTAAGAAAGGACATTTTTTGTCATCCGATGTATTCAACAATAGAATGGGCTGACTCGTGCACTAATCAGGTACTTATTAAGTCACAGGAAGGACTCAGCTAGAAGTTGGATAAACAACTGTCAGCCAACTTGTGGGAAAGATTTCCGTGCACATAGGATTTCAAGAGCTTCCTCTCACCTAAAGGTTTTTTGAAACTGATTCTAAATAGAGTAGCCTGTAAAAACTAATGTGATTTCTGTTGCAAAAATAGCAAAATTTTCCTTAAAACCCAGGGAAAACCAAGAACATCCATTAAAATACTTGGAATTTGGGGCTGGGCTTTCCAGTTTAACTCTCTTAATGCCTCAACTATTTAAGAAGGTAACTGTTGCTCCTCAGGAGTCCGACCACCAGAGTTTTAGTGGAAAGGTAAATGATTCTTAATACTATTAGGATTTTAATCAGAATAGAGTGAACAAATCTTGGGAAATCCTAACCCTGTTTGCTACAAAGATTAAAACATTTCTCTGTAGAAAAACAATCCTATAACTCGTTCTGATTTCTTCAGTGTTCTGCATATTTATGTTTCCAAGAACATTTCAGTCAGGGGCTGAGCAACTTGGGGAAATAGAATTATGGCTGAGTTTTCCAGGACATTCACATGTGCGACCGACTCTGTGGATATGCTTGGAATCTGTTCCTGGCCCAGGATCAGATACATACATAAACTCCTCATAAACTCATACCACATTTTCATCCTATCTGCTTCCAAGAGTAATTCTTCACAAATGCTGGAAGCCTGCTTTATGTTTTACCCATTTATTAATGGCCCATATAATCTGTAATTTTTCATACCTTTGGAGACTTCAAGTCTACCTTAATCTCTGCTTGTTCTGTTTTTTGTATTTGGGTTTTTTTTTTTTTTTTCTTTTAAGTTGCCTGTTCTCCCAGCATATACTCTAAAGGAATATCGGAATAAAATATCTATATCTACATATATTTTTTTTCTATATTTCTAGTATGGACATTGTTTATACATGGATGTGGTTTGCTAAACAGTAAGTTACCACCATGTGATATTGCTTGCTTTGGGATATACTTTCATACTTCTTTTTTTAAAGATTTTATTTATTTATGTGACACAGAGAGAGAGATCACAAGTAGGCAGAGAGGCAGGCAGAGAGAGAGGGGGAAGCAGGCTACCCGCTGAGCGGAGAGCCCGATGCGGGGCTCGATCCCGGGACCCTGGGATCATGACCTGAGCCGAAGGCAGAGGCTTTAACCCACTGAGCCACCCAGGTGCCCTTACTTTCCTACTTCTATTTTTATGTGTTCCTATTTCCTGTGAGTTTTGTACTTTGTTCAACAAGTACATTATAAGGCCTTAGAGGGCAATGTTAATATTCCCTACATAATCTGATAATGTCTTGAACATACTAGACAAGTGATAATATTTTGATTTTATTTTTAATTATAAATATTTTTATACTGAACATGGCAAAAGTCATCAAAAGAAAAGCGTCTGTGAACAATCATAATATTAGCTAATATCTCTTGAGGACTATGTGACAGTCACTTTTAACTGCTTTGCATGAATTAACTTATTTAACCCTCATAACAATCCTTTGACGTGGGTATTATTATTATTTCTCCTTTACCAACGAGAAAAATGAGGCACAAATAGTTACGTGGTTGGCACAGCGTTACACAATGCACAGTGGTGAAGTGGAAATTTGAACTCAGATCCTGTAGCTCCAGAGCCCAGACTCTCAACCACAAATGCATGCTGTCTCCAAAGATGGAGAATAAGTTGAAAGACTTGGAAAATACAATTTTTTCCTTCTTTTCATAAAATCTTCCATTGGGAAGATCAGTCATCAAGGTGACAAGGAAATTGGATGTGTACCTTCCTCTCTAACATCAGCAAACAAGCATCCTCTACTCCAATACACAAGAGACGGCGTCAAATGGAGGACCACCACCTGTCCTAATTATAGTCTGAAAGGCAGAGAAAGAACATGGGCTCCTGAGCCCTATTTACTTCACCTGAGAGAATATAGTTCTATATGCCACAAAAAGAAGCACGAATTCCCTCTAAACATTTCTTCTTGGTGGTTTTCCAGTGATAAGAATCTTGCCTCAAAACTCTAGTGTTACTTCATGTTTCTGCCTTAACCTGAGATAAAATTATACTGAGATAAGATTATAGATCAGTCTGGTTTTCCTTCCATACACAGTTCTGTGTGTATCTGAGACATGCTTGCTCAGTCATTTATTTCTTCAAAAAACTATTATTTGACTACCTTTCTATGCCAGACAATCTACATGGTTGGGGCTATAAAGACAAATAAGACAAAATTCCTGTCCTCACTGAACTCACATTTTAATCAAAAGATAGATAATTGACATACAATTGCATAGGGACAGGAGAAAAAACCAGCCTCTCCTACACAAGTGAAATATATCCTGTTCCTACAAATGTTCACACATTCATTCAAATGTGTATTCATTCAGCAAGCATCTACAAAAAAATATAATATGTAACGGGTGCTGTGCAAATGATAATTTTCTTCTGTAAAACATGTCCTAGAACTGAGCATAGCTTCCCAGACACACTTGACCATCATAGAGTAGCACAGAGCTGTTAGTCTACCTGGCTTCATATCTGAAGGTCAATTTATATTGAACCGTACTTGATGTTGTGCCATCATCCCATACTGGGGGATACTATGATAAACACTTCTATAAAATCTGTCCCCAGATTTATGTAGATATATTTGCATGAAAACATTTCTGTGCATGCCTGGGAGAAACCACTCTCTGGTTGCATATAAGGAATAGTGGTGTTTCTTATAGATACCTAGCTTGCTTTAATAACATGAATGCTACATCTATCATAAGTGATTCTTATCCTAGTTTGCCGATAGAAAATATAAATCATTATTTAGGAGCCCCTCCTCACCATATCTTATTCACCTATCCCTGCTGGTCTGCACAAGCATGCATACAGGACTTTATGTCAGGCACATTCTGTGCACATTTCCTCTTATTTTTCTGCACTGACTTTCCCTTTGCTTCAATTTTTATTTATCTTGCACTTATTTTTTCTCATAATAATGTATACTTCTTTGTGAATTACTTATATCTTGTTAAAAGTGAGATCTGAAGGAGAGACAATTAACTTGATATCTAGCAAGCTAGACGACAGATGACAATGAGAGAGAACAGATTCTTTAACATTCCTTAAATTTGATATTATGCTTCCATCACAGCTGACTAAAATGTCACCTGTTTATAGTCTTCTGTCATCACTGTCCTTTACATAAGTGTGTTCTTTAGCATTAAACCACCACACACCTAAACTGCATTAAGTTCCTTTGATTTCCCCTTGTGCATGCACCTCATAAACTCCCTTTTTTCTCCTGCTCCATTTCCTCCTTCCTTGTCCAGATCCTATGGCTGGATTAAGGCAGTCATTCTTCCAAATATCTCTGCAACAAATTGAGATTGGGGTATCTGTCCCATTTACAGTGATTCTCACAGTGACTGTTTATACGATACACCTGCTCTCTCCTTTAGATGAAATGGGTTCTATCTTATTATACGTGTGTTCTGAACACAGTAGATGCCAATTTCTTGCTTGACCTTACCTCTCTGGCCACAGTATTTGACTGTAAGTACTGCATAACAGTTAGAAAGGCATCTGACTGCAAGTAAACAAAACCATTTAATAGTAGCTTAAGCAAACCAAGTTTGCTTTTTTCACATAACAAGAATACTGGAGGTAGGTAATTGTTCACATTAGTTACAGTGGCTCAAAAAATTAAGACCAATTCCCTTGGCATTTCCACATAAATGGCAATTCATGGTCACTAGTTGGCTACTATGTCTTGAAGCTTTATATCTGTTCTAAGGCCAAGAAGAGAAGCAGGAGGAGAGTGGGTCCCTATCAAGTCCAATCCCTTTCATTAAGAGAGCCAGTGGCCAGGTTGGGGGCGGGGGGAAAGGATACGATCAATGAGTTTTTAGAAACTCCTACAACACAGAAATCTGAGTGGAATGAAGTAGGTTTTGAGGATAACTCCAGTAGTGGAAAAAAAAAAAAGTTTGAAAAAACAGAATAAGATTGTAATGCTTAGCTTAAACTAATCATGATCAATGGCATGATGCTAGGCCCACTACATCCTTAACAAACTCAGGGTTCATTATCAATTAAGAATTTGAAACTAGGTATCGATAGGCAGGTGAGTCCCAAGTCTGTCAACATCCCATCCCGTGGCCTCAGTGATTTTTCCATGGATGAGCACATGACCCAAACCCAGCCAACAGAGCCCTCACACCAGATTTTTGAAGCTCTCTGGCAAGACAGCTGCCTGTAGTCACAGATAAAGCCTAATAAAGAAACTTGCATGAGAGAAGGAAGATGACATAAGGAGAAGTAAAGACAAGAAATAGAGAAAATCCAAATGACACTCAGGGTGCTGATCATTATGGAGCCATTGTCAAGGGCAGTTTACATCTACCTTGGGTATAGGATCCAGTCAATTCTCTATTATGTTGAAACTAGATAAAGTTAGATTTCTATCCCTTGCAAGAAAAGACTTCCAACTCACCTACTTTTTTTTTATTAACATATAATGTATTATTTGCTACAGGTATACAGGTCTGTGAATCATCAGTCTTACACAATTTACAGCACTCACCATAGCACATATCCTCCCCAATGTCCATAACCCAGCCACTCTATCCCTCCCCTCCTGCCCCTCAGCAACCCTCAGTTTGTTTCCTGAGATTAAGAGTCTCTTATGGTTTGTCTCCCTCCTGATCCCATCTTGTTTCATTTTTTCCCTCCCTTCCCCCCCACAACCCCCCACTCTACCTCTCAAATTCCTCATATCAGAGAGATCATATGAGAATTGTCTTTCTCTGATTGGCTTATTTCGCTTAACATAATCCCTCTAGTTCCATCCACGTCATTGTAAATGGCAAGATTTTGGTTTTGTTGATGGCTACATAGTATTCCATGGTGTGTGTGTGTGTGTGTGTGTGTGTGTGTGTGTGTGTACATACCACAAATTCTTTTTTTTTTTTTTACATACCACAAATTCTTTATCCATTCATCTGTTGATGGACATCTTGGTTCTTTCCATAGTTTGGCTATTGTGAACATTGCTGCTATAAATCACCTGGACTTTTGTGCATTCCACTGTAGTATAATTCCTCTCAGCTAAGTGTGAGTCCTGCAAGGGCAGGGACTGAGAAAATTCAATGAGTGTTCGTTTAATTGAAATAAGTGAAATATTTGTACAAGTGGAGGAAGAAAAGAACTCCAAAAATCATCTGAATTTTTCACCCATTTGGCTTATATTCAATTACATTCCTCAGTGCTTTGTTTCTTGAACTGTTATTATAGTCACCTCCTATCTTGGAATAACATTACGTATACTTTATAATTTGAAGAATATGTCTATACATAATATGTTTATGTACAATAAACCTGGTATTGTGTTTTAGCTCAGTTTTACAGATATAAAATATTCTGATGATTGGATTCTATAATTGGAAGCTATCCTCCCATACTTATGTATGGCTTTAAGAATTATCACTTTTATATTTCTATAACATGTATTGATAATATGTGGAGCAGGATAGAACTTAGAGTTGTGTTGGACACCCACTGGGACTCTTATATAAACTTGACATTGCTCTATGACCAATGGTTGTGCCTAATTATTATTATTTTTTAATAATTGAGGTATAATTGACATGAGCCTCATTTTTTATCTGTGAATCCATCTAACTAGAGCTTCATCCAAGCCACAGTTCTTAATCTTGTTTTCAAGAAACCAGTAATTTTGGAGTGAGATTGAAAATACGTAAATAAATATGCTTATTTTAGAAATGAAGAAACCCAGCTTCAGAAAAGCTATGTGACTTGTGAAAGCTTATGGAACTGATATATGGGAGAATAGGGTCAGTTTTCTAATTCTAAATCCAATGATGGTTTTATTATACAACAACCACCTCAATAGAAACTCTATCAAACGTCTTACTGAAATAAAACACTGTACCTGTAGCATTTTTTTTTATCTACCACTCAACAAAGCTCATTTAAATAGGAAATGGTGTTTCTTTGGTATGATTTGTTTTCAGTGAACCCATGGAATTTCTGAACAATCATGGCTTCTTTTTCTACATGCTTACCAACCATCTGTTAATAATCTAGTTTAATCTGAAATGTCTTTTCTGGTTATCCAAGATGCCTCTCATCAGAGTGTTTGCTCAGCTTCTTATAACTCCCAAAACTATAAGACTTCTGTAGATTTTTCATGTTTGGAAACTTTTTTATTCAGGAGTTACATAATCCAAGGAGGTTGGATATGACTAAGGAAACATCAGTGAACAAGCTTAACAACCATAATTCTTTTTTTTTTTTAACCTGGAAAATATTCCCTTCTCAGCTATTATCATGAGTAGTTTCAACATGACTATATAAAAAGAGCTTACAGGCAAAAATCCATTTTGGAAGACGACTACAGGTTTGTCTTGAATTTGCATGCATAGCAACTTCACTGTTTTGATTTAGATTTTTTATGTATTTGGTATGTTTGGAGGGTATGTTATGGAGATTGGGGTAGGGAACTAAAGCACTGCCCCCAGCTACCTTTAGTGTTGTCACTGGATCCAGGCCAGTTACTTCACATGCTTGAATTCCTATCTCATCCAAGTGACATGCTTGCTTTGCAGTCAATAGGACCAAGGACTGAACAGAAGCCTGCTAATTGTCCAGACCACTCATGTCTGGTTGCCAATTGGCAGTTTCCCCTGGAACAGTAGTACATTGCTCAGTGAGAGAAGTCATTGCAGACCAACCTGAGACATTTCCATCCCCCAAGGGGAGCACAGCAGAGGGACTCAAAGATTTTGCCAACCAGAAGTCTGAAGACTTAATTTCTCCAGGGAGGAGCAGCCTGCTGTGCAAGCCAGTAAAATCACAAACTAAGAAATCCAGACTATAAAATACCTCTTCATAAAATTCACACTGTGATGGAGGTAAGAACTAGATCTATCCTTAAATCTCTCCATTTTGATTGCCAATGAAAAGAAGAAGAAGAGGAGGAGGAAGAGAAAGAGAAGAAGAAGAAGAAGAAGAAGAAGAAGAAGAAGAAGAAGAAGAAGAAGAAGAAGAAGAAGAAGAAGAAGGAGGAGGAGGAGGAGGAGGAGGAGGAGGAGGAGGAGGAGAAAGGAGGAAGAGAAGGAAAGAAGGAGGAGGGGGAGGGGAAGAAAAAGAAGGAGAAGGAGGAGAAAGAATAAGAGGAAGAGAAAGAACAGGAGGAAGAAAAGGAGGAGTACCAGCTTTTTACAAGGTAGACTAAATTAACAATTAGTTTTTAATGAGAAGTTCCTTGAGAGCAAATAAATGATATATCCAGCCATGTTAGCTATTGTACCTCTTGCTTGAGTTTGTCTATAAGCTACACAATTATTATACATTTTATAGGCACACACACACACATATACACAGGCATCTACAACCTTGATTTAGTGAGGAACACAACCTAAGCATAGGAACCCTGTTTCTCAGCTGTCAGAGCAATGAGGCCTAAGATTACCACTCAGTCTAAACCAATCTCCTAAACTTAAAAGCTTAAAGGCATTTCCGTCATTTGTTATCGTCAGAGCCAGCTCTGGGGACAAGACCCTAGGCAAGTATTGTTCTGCGTGCCCATTCATAATGAGATCAAGTTAACATAATATTCTGAATGTTGGAATTCCTTTCTCTTAAAAAGAAATAGAGATACAAATGTCACCCCTAAAATGGGGACAGTGAAGACCTGGGAAGGAGAAAGATTCAGCGTCATGGCTTTGTCTTATTTTGATTATGTTAGGATGAAGTGAGTAGACTGTGGTTTCATTGTCTACATGTGGATCACAAGTCCTTTGTTGGTAAGCCAATTCCCTTTTGCCTTAGAAGCAGTCTCTCAAACACCAATGTAGGAATGCCCCTAAAATGGTAATTTCATAATCTAGGGGCACTGTCAGACATGACTTTTAAAACTCACTTAAAATAATCAGCTATTTCCATTCTTTTCCAGGACTTAGAAATGACGTTATTTGATTAAATTTATTGGTCGCTAAAAGGAACAGTATACCGCCATTGTTTACTTGTTTCTAATAAAATTTATGTTAATCCTTTTAACTTTTTCTTATTTTGTCTTTAATTTCTGAAATTGTTCCTATAGGGAAAGGCTATCAAACTCACGTATTTATAGAAGTAGGTCAAAATATTTTATTTCCGGGATAATTACCTACAAGAATGTTATTAGCCTGTGTTGCAGGGAAGCCGTATGGCCAGTGTTAAGACAAGACTGTTTTCAAAGGTTGGGGGCTTTCCTTAATGTGGAAACTAAAGAATTAGCATTTAAGACCTTAGAAAAGACTTCCAACTCTCAAAACATCCTTTTTTGTCTATCCTGTAGGTTTGCCCACAGAGTTAAACACTTGAAAAAACATTTTGCAAAGAAAAATGTGAAGTGCTTGTTCATGGGAAATCTTTACTCCACCCAGGAAAAGATAAATGGTATTTAAGAACTACTCTTTAAGAATGAGATGTTTATCGAAATAAGGGAGGCTAATTGTCAAAAATGATGAGAAACAAATGTGGAAAGCCCTGTGTTTGGAACTCTGGCTGCATGGAGCACTTAGACAAGCAAATGCTGTGTCTCAAAAGAAGAGGCCTAGTTTTAGAAGTCACCAGTTTTTGGAAAAAGTGTAAGAGTTAAAAAAAAAAGAGCATGGCTGCCAAGGAACATGGAAGAAGAAACAAGGAACATGGGTGCTGAAGTTCACATCTCTGAAGCCTTGGAGCACCGCTCTGATATCAATTTAGCTTTTTTATAATATTCAGTGACATCCCAGACTACTCCTGTGGGGTATATGTACTAAAGGGGCTGATTTTTGAGAGCTGCTGGAGATCGGAGAATATTCTCTGAGGAGAGGAGATGTATAGCACTGTTTGTCCAAGTTCTTCATCTTTCCAAGGGTTTGCTATTAGTTTCCAGAGTATCTAGAATAGGGCTTCTCAAACTTGCCACTACTGACATTTGGGGAGACGAATTCTTTACTGAGAGAAGACTGTCCTGTACATTGCAGGATATTCAGCAGCAAACTGCAACCTTGGCCTCTATGTACGATATGCCAGTAGCGGCCCCCACCTAGCAGTGATGACCAAAAAGGTCTCTCCCTGGAAAGGGAGGGGGTGTAGGAAATTGCCACTGATTAAAATCTGCCATTCTAGAGGATAAAACATTGATTAGGATTCTCAGATAAACTCTGCATTGTGCATTTGCAAATGGATTTTCCTGAATAGGAAAAAGGCAAAATTCATGAGGACAAAATAACCCTTGTCCCCACCGGAAAAAGGTCAGTAAGTTGAGGATCCCTCTAGTCTTGTCAGGTAATAAGGATTGCTTCTGGTGTTTCCATAGATTTTGTTCCTGGCTGCATCATTTGTCACTGGTGTGGCCAAGAACTTGTAATCTGACCTTTCTAAGCCTCGGTTTTCCTCATTGCAAGATGGGATCACTACCTGCCTCAAAGGATTGCTGTAAGGATCAAATTAGAAGCCTATCTTAATACTCCCACTTGGAAATCACTTAATAAATCACAGTCTGTTATTACATGGCACAATTCAGATTCAGATTCAGCAAAGCAGGTCTGTCATCTTTTTTTTTTTTTTTTTAACCACTAACCCAATCAGCATTGACAGATCTTATTAACTGGAACAAGTTTAAATAATCATACAGGAAGACCTACAAATAATTAGAGCTCTTTCCAGCGTGTATTTCGACTTGTCTTTAGTCACCGTCTTGTTGGATGCGTCTTAGTCACTTGTTGCTGTGCCATCAGCCCACAGCTTTTGTTTTCAGTGGGAGTGCCCAGTGAAATAATCAACATCAATCTCACTGCAGTTTGACAAACTGCAGAGTTGTTTCCATAAACACACCGTGTGCTGAGCTGTATGCATTTAGGAATGGGTGAGTATTGACCAAGAATATACTTTTGGTGGGTCCACCCGGTCATAATGCAGTCACAATATTCCCCTGCAATCATGGAGGGACTCTGATGGCTCAAAACTTCCCTTGAAATAGAAATATACCGCCCACAGGAGAGAGGATGAGAAGGACTCACAGCAGGTAGGAGCAGACAATGATTTAAGTGACAAAAAGAAACAGGCATAGCTGAGGTGGCTCTTGCTCATTTTTGCTGAAATTTTTCCAAAGACCATGCTGCTCAGGATTATGCAAGGGGACCACTCATTATTATGAGAAACAAAATATTCTTCTTTACAAACTTTCCAAAGAGATTAGGATGTTTATGACACTTGGAGAAAAGGTAAGCCTGTGTAAATTCTAGCACAGCATGGAGAAGCGATCAAGTTTACAACCTGTGGTCTGTACGTAGGGCAAGCATACCAAATAGCTCCCCAAGAGTGGCATTATCTGGAGAGCTCTTTGGGGGATACTGCAAGGGAAAGACAATTCCTCGACAATTGCCTCTATTTGGGAGGATCTCTGCTTTAACCAGCTGTGCAACCTCAGGAAGCCTCCCCCTGAAAGATGTCTGGAGTCTTGACCTTGGTGTGACCAGATAAACCCTGAAGCAACTGCTTTCCCACCCCCTTTCCAGCTTCATTTCCAGCTCCATAAGTTGGCGCCTACTCATTTGTATGGGCAAGACCTCCATAGGAGCAAGAAACAAAAGTACAACCCACACCACCTTAGGCCAAAGACAAATTTATTGACTCAACGAAAGGAAGGGTTGACTCAAAAAAAAGACTCTCAAATGAGAGAGTGCAAGCCCAAATTCCTACAGCACAGTGTGAGTACAGGGTGAGCGGTTCTCAGAAGGAGGAGACTGCTGTTCTGGGCATACAAAACCGAAGAGGTCTCCTCCTACATTCAGTCACTTCCCGCAGGTCAACTTGATGTATAGCAGTATCAGTGCTTTGCATCAGGCCCACTGCCTGCTTTCGTAATAAAGTTTTATTGCATACAGCCAGGCGCATTCATTTCTGTATGATCTATGGCTATTTCTGCCCTGCAACGGCAGAATTAAATGGTTGCTATAAAGACTGTGGTGCCGACATCTACTGTCTGACTCTTCACAGAAAAAATGTGCTCGCCCCTGCTTTACATAATTCTCTCAGAGATTATCTAGATTTAAAATCTGGCTTAAGTAAATCCGAAACGGTTACAGGTTTGACAAAACTTTCTTGTTCTGAAATGTTTTCTTTGAAAGAAAACTGGTTATGTACATATTCCTGTACTTACCCTGAGACATTTATACCCCCTTTTTAAAGGCTAAACACATGAGGCAATATATTTACATTTTTAAACTTGTCTTGCATTATGTGGGTTTGATAATTTATGAATCCCAAATAACTGGGCTTGCCATCATCGTAAATGTTTAAGAGTCACGTGTATTGTTGTTATGATTCTCTACTTCGACTGTTTTTTCCTCTTTAAATAACCAACTAATTTCAAATGATAAATAGATAAGAAAGATCCTTTCATATCTTTAAATCTCTTACAAAGTCCACAAAGTCTGGACAAGATTTGATGGAAATAAATGCTTTTATTCTTGTTGACTTAGTTATTACTGATTAAAATAATCTTATTTTTCCCAGGCTTGACTCAGACACCCTGGGACTTGTCTACAACTCGAGATTTCAAGAAAGACTGGTGCTAAAGGCTCTGTAAGGGACTTCCTTTTAGCCTTCGTTTTCTCTCTGTAATTGCTGAAATTGCCTGTAATCGAACTGGACTATTAGTTCATGAGAAAGCTCTCGTGGGTTTCTTAATGAGCTAGATAGGCCATGTCCTATTTCCCCTGACTTGTCCTCAGATTCTATGACTTAATGAGAAAACAGAGGGAGGTAAAACGTACAAAATAAAATGACAAAATAAAATAAATTAAATGACATAGGAAGAACATTCTACCCTTTTTGCCTCTAAAAATTTTCTTGGAGGTATCTGGCTGGCTCAGTCAGTAAGGCATGCTACTCTTGATCACAGGGTTGTAAGTTCAAGCCCCACATTGGGTGTAGAGATTACTTACAAAATAAAATCTTAGATATTTTCTTAACACTCTAGGTTATTAATGATTTTTAAGCAATGGTAAAACCTAAGGTAAATAAAATTCATTTTATTGCAAAAACAACAAATCAGTGAACAAAACATTTGTTGGGGGCTTGCATTATTCAATCAAATCCCCGTTTGGGCAGTGGTGGTTATAAGAATGTCTAAGACGATATCATCCCTCAACAAACTCCCAATCTAGGAGGAAGATGAACAGATAGACACACCTCAACTCACATTTTGAAAATTAGGGTTTTGATGGAGGAAAAGGAAAGTGCTATGGGAACATAATGTAGAGAACAATTAATTCCAACTAGGAAGGAGGCAAGGTGTCTAGAAAATGTTTCCCATGGAACATGCATTGGAATTCAATCTTAAAACATCTGATATGTGTGAAAGGGTCCGGATGAGGGCTCAGGTTTACTGTACTTCGAGGAGAGATAATATCATGAACAAAAGCAAAGAGATGTATGTACCTCTTTTAACCACTTACCTTATCGCATTGAAATTACATATCCATGGGTCCGCCTTTCCCTTCAAATTTTAAGTTCCTAAGAAGGGGCCACATCTTCTTCATCACCTGTGCCACCAGAGTGTCACAGGGAGATGCCCCTTGAATTCAGCAATGAATCAGTCACATGATCCAATCTGTGTCTTATTTAACTTATTTCAGTTGTAATTCAAGTTTTCTAAAATCAAGCTTAAAAAAAACTGTAAATTTTAATCCTTGCTTAAGTCTTACCAGTTTACCAGGACTTTATATTTATCCTCTCAGATCCTGTTTCCTAATCTACCAGTTGGGACCTGGGGTGGGGTACGTGGCCAGGGAAGAGGAATAATGCCTCACAGAGATCAGGATAAACTAGACACATATCAAGACAACATATAACTTAACTCTGTTTTGGACCCAAGAGATAATTAATTTGGCTTCATCTCTTTTCTCTAAAAACAAAGAGAAATAATTGTGATTTCCACATGCTCAGTACTAACATGGAAATTTCTAAAACTATATCCCAAGAACCTCTTTCCCCTGTGAGCGCTTCTAAAAGTATTCTGTAGTTGAACGCATTTGGGAATGTTGGTACTATCGTCCTCTCCTGGCCAGTTACGGGGCACATCAACATATTGAAGTCCAAAGTAGGTTCTACAGTAAACAAGTCTGTTTAGTTATTTATCTCAACATACTTCAAACTTATTTGACCAGACATCTTCCCCATGATACTAGAATCCATCAAGACATTTTACAAACTCAAATCTAAAGAGGACATTCTTGGCTCACCACTGTCATTCTACCACCCACCTCACAAATATTCTCGCCCTTATACACATCTTATTGCTAAGTAGACATTGCAGGAAGGTAGTTTTTTTGATTGTTCGTTTATTTTGTTTTGTTTTTTGGCTCTGAATAGCTGTTTTACTAAGTCACGTGTCCTGTTTTCTTAAGCATGACTTAAATAGCCCTCCTTCCATTAATATTGAGCATTTTTTTTTAATCAAAGCAAAGTAATTAAGGATCATGTTATTTTAAGACTTATAGTTTTCTCTCTCTCTTTTTTAAATCTGCACTATTTGGGTTATGTATTTATTTTTCATGCAAAGATAAATAAAAGTTTCAGGAAAATCTCCTTAGTGACTCACACCACCCACGGTTATCTGGGCTCCTCATTTCTACCCCCTGCCACTATCCCTGAAACCGACCCAACACTGTTATCATTTTTCATTCAACACCAGCTAATGTGTCTGTGTGACATTCAGTCCCTCTTTCATCAGTGTTTCACTTTTTACTTATTTTGCTTTCGCTCTTACCCATTAGTCTCAGCCTGAGGATATTTTCATCTTGCAAAAAATATATGTAATAATGATGCCTCTCCTCTTGCGTTGTGAAATTAGAGAACATAGAAATATCTCTTTCATAAGCTCAAAACTCTAGCTAAAAAAAAATGCTAGAAAGCTTTTATAAACAGTAGTAAAAGACAAAAGTAGATTAGCACAAAATATACAAATACATTTTTGAAAATTTGGAAAATATTTTCACCTTCCCCTTTCCCTGCTAATGTCCCATACCAGATTCTAAGATCCTCAACACTGAAACAACATCCAACTTATCTTTTTACCCCCAGGGCTTAGTGTTGTGTCTTGCACATAGTAAGCTCCCAAATATTATTTAACTGAACTGAGTGTATGTCTTCAAAGAGTTAATTTTTCCAGTAGAAGTTGTTTCCAACAACACCTGGGTCTTTGAAGAATAATGAATTCTAATTTCATATCAAATTTATGAGTCTTTACATGAGCAGACACTGAGTAAATCAGTAGGGAAAAAAAAGTGCCCAATATCCTGAAATTCAAATCATTCTTAATACTTAGACACCCAAAGAAAAACAAAATGTATTTTACATTCATGTTAGAAATTCTCTCAATTTGATGAATCACATTTTGATTATCCAGAATTTACAACTGGGTGTTATCTTGCTCTTCTTAGCTTTAGGATAAAAGGGTGGGAAAGAGAGGAGGAAAGAGAAAAGAGATGGGAAGAGAGGGAAGGAAGGAGGGGAAAGAGAGGGAGAAGGAATGACGGAACCAAGGAACAAAGAAATGAAGGAAGGAAAAGAGGATGCTGTTATTAAGGATGCTTGTCTGTTTCAAAAAACTTTGACAGTTTGTTCAAGAGTAAGTCTAAATTAAGTTGAATTCCTATCAGTCTTCCTCAAGCTTCAGCATTATACTGTCACCTTCAAAAGGGAAAATTTTGTTGAGGAACTTACCTTTATCATTAATCCATTATCAGTAAAATTCAATAGTGAATAAATTAAGTCAAAATAAGAATATCAGTGAATTTTTAAAATCTTTCACTTATATTTGCTTCTGCATTTAGTTCTATTGAACTTTTTACAAGCTTGTCATACATAAGCAAGAAAGATCCACACTGGACATTTGCTCACAGCCTAAATATTGTGAGTATGGCGCTAACTGCTTCTGCCCAGGTTCTTTTCAGTTGGACTTTTGTCCTACCTGCCAAGGGAAGGTCCAAAACTCCCATTACTTCTCTCTGACCAATTATGATAAAACCATCCTTCGCATGGTACTCCATGATATCATAGCAAAAATATATCATTTATGTAATAAGACCACTCTGATTATTTCCCTCAGTACTCTGTAACAATGAGTACTCAATTAGCATTTTTATGGTATCCAATCAAAATCTCAGTGTCTTCAATAACTTAAGAACGATTCTGTCATTAAAACTGGCAAAAGAAATTCATCTCAATGGCTCTCTTGAGACAAGTGCTGTTTTGACATTAAACTGGACAAAGGACATTAAGAATTAAATACTAACTCAGCATCGATACAATGAGAACACAACTAGAGATCCCAAGTCTATCTATATAGCAGCCTTCAGGTGATCTGGCCCACAATACATATACCTTGTTTAATTTGGTGAAATGAAAACACAAAATAAGAAAAAGTTCTCATAGAACTTGCACACACTGAAGAAAACATCAGAATGTTTCAATGTGAAAAAAAATACTGTTATAGATCTATTGTCTTGAATATTAAATTTATTTTTAAAATAATATCCTTAGATATTTTTGGACATTTCAATTATCAAAGAAACTCTTGATTAAATTGATTTTATTTTCTAAGGTAGAAATGGTAGAAACTTATTTTTTGGTTTATTTTTAAAAGTTTTTATAAAATAATTTTTTAATTAAAGGCATTTTCCCCCTTAAAATATTGTTTAATTTGAAATTTTAGTTTACCAATACTCTCCAATTGCCAAGAATTTTGTTTTGTTTCTTTCTCCTCTTGGGGTTCACTTGCCAAGACTTGTAATTCAATTTCTAAGTAGTAAAATCATCCATCCAAGACCTGATAACAAGGGAGTTCATTGTAACACTTGGAACATTTCTATAATTATTTTGTACTTCTCCCAACAGTTTTTTTTTTTATGAGTTTGTAACTAATAGGATTTCTTTCTGTCTTTCTTCTTTTCTTCCTTTCTCTTTCTCTCTCTCTCCTCTCTCTCTCTCTTTGTGTGTGTGCATGTGTGACTAAAAATTTTCCTCTAAAAGTCATGTTCCCTGACTTTATCTTGCTGACCATTTCCTTTTTTTACCAAGTTGGGTTTTTCACTTGGCAGTATAATCATTCTTTCAGGATATATCACTTTATCTAAACATCCCGTTGTTCAAAATGTCTATGTCCATAAAGAATTGAAAGTAGAGCAAAATAGCAATGTGCAGTAAAAGAACTAGGTGAGTATTTGGAATCTGGTTTCTCTTTGCAGAAAAAGCAAGTTTACTTTCCAGAACACCACCCAGATAGTATCAAATCACATTAACTAACCATATGGACCCATTCCAGAAAACCAATTTCAGAGTCCCTGGGTTTTCTGACTTTGAACAAGATAATGTCATTTCTATTGACACGATTTACTGAAATTCAAATTTAACGCAGCCTGAACTATGGTCATTATCCATAACTACCTAGAGTTATCTCACATTATGAGATCTAGTATGATTTCTGTTTTGCTCTGATATGACCAACTTTCCTTTCTGGCATGTTAATTTATATGAAACGGTACATTTAGAAATAAATATGAAAGTATCCTTAAGGCATGAAAAATTTGCTCCTCTTGAAGAGTTTCTGGTTTGGTAGCGTTTGGTTGGTTTGCTTTCTTTGTATTCCCAGAGTTAACACAAATCAGCAGTTTGTAATGTCCTAATTGCAACCAAGACCAAAAAGTCAATGCCAATAATACCAATAAAACAACTTGAAGAAAATCGTTAAGTACTAGCCTAGCTGTTAATGGTGATGATAATCATAATAATGATATGTTATGCCTCTACAATGCCTTTCCTCTCTGGATCTCAGAGGACTTTATTGATAAATACTTTGATTTTACCCAAATAATAATAATCTGCTTTTTCATTTATATGCACTTCTGTACATTTGCTTCAAATATCAGCATTAATCAAAAACTCAGAATCCCTCATTTTTCAACCATTTATATACTTAGCTTAAAGAATATCTGTGCATTTTTTGATGTTCTAGAAACAGCTTGCTTCCTGAGAATTGATTACAGGTATTATCAGAGTTAAACATTTATTATTGTAAGAGGTACCAGACTAGATATAGATATTTACATCTCTTTTCTAGGTCAGGAATAGATATTCTAATGACCTAGAAAAGCAAATCTTTGAGAAATTTGTTCTGATCTCAGTAAAACTTAGACATTTTGCTGTTCTTCTTCCAACTTGAATATTTGAATAGCAGAACTCTTTGTATTTTTTAAAATACACACTCACACAAACTCTTTGGGCTTAATGGTTATCTGACATATTGTAAGATATCCCATAAGTGAGAGTACTATAGGAGTGATATTTCTTCCTTTATGCTGCGTGGACCTTTCTAGTCGGTGTTGTGGTATACCCCTGATAGAAAAGGGCAGCCTTGCCCAAGAGACATTTGGCTCTGTGGTGAAGGCATAAGTTTGCTAATAGTCTTCTGATAGAATACATATTCAGGCTCCCCACGTTCACCCATGAGCAATCCAAAACATTTGGTTTGGTCATCTAGCCAATGTTACATAAACAACAATAAACCCCATTACCCAGTAGAATTACTGAAAGAACTAAAAGAGTTAAAGATTGAGAAAGTTCCTAACGTGAGACCAGGCATTCATGACTGCTTAGAAACCAAGGGAACAATCCCATTGAAAATTAAATTAAAACCAAACCAAACCAAACAAACAAAACAGAAAACATACTGAAACAGAAATATACATAGAAAATTCAATTGCTGTCTTACGGCCAGGTCTTTTAACCTGGGGTCCAGGAATGGCCACCTCTCTAGACAGGTTTCAGGTGATTCATAAGGACAGTTGGAGGTACATGGGGATTTTTCTAGCATCTGTCCCTCTCATCAGAGACTCCGAAGAGTCCCTGACCCAACAGAGTTTCGAAATCACTGCCTTACAGTGATAATAGTGTTGTCAATAGCAGTGACAGCATGACAGGGAAATCCTTTGCCTCCTTTCCTATCCACCATGCCCTCACAAATTCACTAAAGAAAAAAACCCAGGTTTACACATTACGATGTTTGATAATTTAGTGTCTGGTGCTGATCATTTCCTGATGATTTTATTTGTAAAGGAAGGTGTGCAGCCCATGAACCCTGTACCACTACTCTTCCATTATCTGGACACACTGTTCTCTTTCTTCTTTTCTTCCTCCTTATGCTTCAAATCTGTAAATCCCTTTTCACTAATTTCTGGATAAATAGAAGTTAAAATGTGTAACTAGATGGAGAGGCACAGTGTTTGTCAATTCCAGTCACTGGGGTTTGCGGAGCAGCTCAGAGTTTTAAAGTACTTACTGTGAGTTAGGGTATAATTCATTCTCATTTTGTAGATCAGAAAATGGGGCTCCGAGCGGTTAAATGACTTTTCCAGTTTTAGTCGGCTAGTGCAGCATAGAGCCAGGGCCCAAGCCTAGGAAGACCTGACTCAAAATCCTATATTTCATCTACTGAGACCGCTATTCCCAAAGGAACACAGCCTGGCCCTCTTTTCCCACACTAGTCCATAAAAAAAGCATTCCAAAATCAAATGCATCTCAATTAATATGGCTCTGTATTGGAAGATATAGGAGATCTGAAAGACAACAACAGCAAAACAACTGTTTAACTTTCTTACCCCAGACATGACCAGAAGACCCAGGATAGAGCAAAAATACCCACTGATGCCGACCTACATCAAGCTGTGTCTTTGGGAGTAACCCCCGGGATGGAGAGTTGGGGCAGGAATAACTCTTTATTCCATTTTCCCTAGCAACCTTCCCAAAACATGTATTTTGAATGAAGCAGCCATCAAAAGAAGGAGTTTTCTCTTGTCTACTTGCTTTAGTTTTTCAGTTTTCAGGCAACTCTGTCCCGGATCCTAAAGCCCCTCCCTTGGGGTCAATCCTCTCCCTACTGTTGGTCTCTCCAAGGTTGTTTTTCTACTGAAAGCAAGCGTGCAATATTTTTGCCAGATGAATCTTTCTAAAATGCAGGCCAAGTGACATTAGTTCCCCGCTCAAAAACGCTTTACTGATGGTGACCCTACCAGGATACTATCAAGGGCTTCTATAATCTGGACTCAAGTCAGCTTTTCAATGTTGTCTTTCTATCCTGCTACATTGAAATGATGAATATGTGGCACATTTATCATCATGTACCCCCCCAAGCACATGTATTCATTCAATGACTACTTATTGAATCCCTACCGTGTGCATGGACTCTGTTCGGCTCCAAGAATATCATAGGCATGTGGTTCCTGACCTCATAGAGCTCATGACTAAGTGGAGAAGACAGGCAATAAACAAGAAACTAAATGAACTGTGATAAGCAGTCTAAGGAAACAAAATTGCTGCTGAATACAGAAATAAAGATGGGGTTTATGGAAGGCAGGAAATGATCTAGTTAAATAAGACAGTTGGGGAAGACATAGCTGAAGATGAGAGAGTTGAATTAGAGGAAGTCATCCCTGCAAAAGAGCATTCCAGATTGAGGGACCATGTGTGAAGAGCCTGAGGTAGAAAGAGCTTGCAGAACTGGAAAGAGGCCTGTCTGAACGGAGACCAAGGGACCAGAACTGTAACCTCCAAAGACGCAACGTCTACATCATGGAGGTCCTTTGACCCATGAAGAGAATTAGCTGTTTTACCCCAACGTAATGAAAAACCAACAAATTGTTTTAAGCAGAGAAGTGCCGCAATCTAATTAATATATTTTTTTTTAAATCAAGAAGACATTGATAACCAAGATAAGCCTCCACCTTCAAAGGGAACTTAAAAGATAATAGTTATCATGCTGAAAAGCAAAAGTACTAAATTACAGGGAAAAAAAGAGAGGCTGTCGTACAAATATGTGTTTACTTCAGATTTTTTTTTAAATATTTTATTTATTTATTTGACAGAGAGAGAGAGAGATCACAAGTAGGCAGAGAAGCAGGCAGAGAGAGAGGGGGAAGAAGGCTCCCTGCTGAGCAGACAGCCCAATGCGGGCCTTGATCCCAGGACCCTGAGATCATGACCCGAGCCGAAGGCAGAGGCCCAACCCACTGAGCCATCCAGGTGCCCCAACTTCAGATTTTCTGCTAACAAAAAATAAGACTAGAAAATTTGGAACCATTTCAGGGTTGAAACAACTTAAAGTCTATCCACCCTGGAAGTAGGATCTGGCATATTCTGTGTGAAAACAAGGTGAAAGTCAGAGCTTTTAGTCACAACTTCAACTCTTTGGGCCCACTGCCATTGCAGGAGTCTGGGGGTAGGGGCAAAAATAGAGCATAAATACATTATATAGAATACGTTACACACTAAGCTTAGCTTGAATTTCAGAGCATAAAAACACATGGTATTCCTAAATATACTCCGTATCTAAAATTAGCTAACATCTAAGGAAATCTAACATCTCAGAAAAGTCAGCAGAACCCCTGAAATACCAAAAAGAGCAAGCCCACAGCATTCCCACCAATTTTGAATAAGATCTGCCAGAGCTAGCATCCAGACCTTTGTATGTTTACAGCCTGTCTCACATGAGAGACTTTTTTTTTTTTTCAAATCCGCTGTAATATTTCTTTTTTCTTTTTTTTTTTTGACAAAAATGTGGAGTAAACCCTAGGCAAAGAGTGTGGAAATCGATTTTAAACAAATGTGTTACAGAAGCAAGCTAACCCCTAGGCAGGAGGCAGCACGGCCACCTGAAGAGTCAGGGCCTGTTATCAGACCACAGAGACCCTTTGAGGCTGCAATTGACTTGCTTCCAATCGGGCCCGAATTGTCCTATCACTGAGACACAGCACGAGGTGCCTAGCCCATCTCCGAGAGCGCTATATGGGCCAATGTCAGCCTTCCTGGCTTTGCTGCCTGGATTCTACACGCTTTTTACTGTTTACCCTCTAGTTCCCGCGGCTCTAAATCAATAACTTCTCTTTGTTCCTGAAGCTTCTCTTAAAAACAGAGGAGCAAGATTCAAAAGAAAAAGCGTGCTTTTTCTGCATCTCGACAGGCTCTCGCTCCCCCTGTAGAACACCCACCCGGGAGGCGGCCATGAATGATAGGATGTGTGGAAACCGAAAAGCAGATCTTCTGACAGCACCTTACAGGAGTTCCAAAACCCAGGAATCCAGAGCCCCCAGCTTATCCTCTGTTGACTCCCTCCCGGCCAGGCCAGTTCCAACTCTGCCCAGTCTCCCTGCAGCAGAGCCCCCAGACCTGTCCCTGAGGGAGTCACGCACAATACAGGGATGAAGCTGTGTTTCTGGGGCTTTCTTCATGATGCTAACAGAGGGTGTGACCCCGACTTAACTTCTTTAACCTCTCTTTTATCAAATTCTCAGGTAGCTATAGCAATTCCAAACTGTCAGCCAACTGAGTTTGAAGATACTACAAATAAGCTCGTACAGCCATTGCAGTATTGAAAGAAATGATGTCCTACCAGGTTCAGGGAGCTGTTTGGAGCGGCCTCACAAAGTCTGATTAACAGCCTGGAGTCCCCATCAGCGTGATGTGAAATATCGCCCTGGTGTATTGCATCTTGGTGTAAAATATCACCCACCCAACATGGTTGTCTGGGAATCGTGCTCAATGACTACTTGACGCAGAAGTCATTCATTCAAGTGACACTCAGGAAATCCATTTGAAATTTGATTCCACATTTTTATGATACGGTAAAGAATTTTCTCTACCTTTTAAATAGCTGTATTCCTTTCAATTCTGTCCTCTTTGCCTGATACACCAAGTGGCTCGGCGTCGGCCAGGGAGCCTGAGGTCGCTGCTGCCATACCGGCTGCTTTGGAGCAAGCCGTCAGATGAAATTCGTCCTTCCCAGAGCAATGCTGCTGCTGCTGCTCAGAGGTGTAAAAACCACAAAACACCCTCAGAGACTTTCTTCCTTAGGAAACCACAGAAAGATGGGGAAAACAAACAAAATCATGGAAATGCGATGTTATCAGGAGCTAATGGGATTAGAAAAATAGATACCTTAAGGAATCAAAACAAATTAATTAATTTTAAAAATGTCCTTTGTTGAAAATTGTTCAGTCTGTGTTTTAAGAATATAATAATTTAGGGGCACCTGGTTGGCTCAGTCAGTTAAGCGTCTGCCTTTGGTTCAGGTCATGATCCCGGGGTCCTGGGATTGAGCCCCGCATCGGGCTCCCTGCTCAGCGGGAAGCCTGCTTCTCCCTCTCCCACTGCCCCTACTTGTGTTCCCTCTCTCACTGTCTCTCTCTCTGTCAAATAAATAAAATTTAAAAAAAGAAAATCTTAAAAAAAAAGATTATAATAATTTATTTCTTTGTAACGATACCTGGCAAAATTTAAGGCCTTATATTTCCAAAATTCTTTATCTGGAGCCAGGCTACTGAGGCTGAATCCTGGCTCTGTCACTTTTTAGTTGTTAAATTAAGGCAACAAAATTCATTATATCTGAGTTTCTTTCTTCTATAAACTGGAGGCGGGGTGTGGCGGCAATTTTAAGAATCTCACAGAAACGATGGGAGGGTTAAATAAGTTAATGTACATAGAAAGCTAGAACACTACGTGGCCCATCATAGGAAGAGCCAAATAATTTTCAGATGCTATTCTTATTACTCTTGTTATTTGTCACCAACGTCATCATCTTCGTCTTCATCGTCTGCATCCTCTTAGTGAATTCCCACAATAAAACAGTAAGGAGCTGTGGGCAATGTGTTCTATTACATAAATAAAAGAAACTAAGTCCCTTAATGGAATGAATGAATGAATGTTTAAGTATTTAATATTTTTTAAAAATAAGATTTTCCAACTAATTACAGCAGAGTCATGACTAGAATTCTGAGCTCTTTCCACTGACAACATCAGAACTTGCTTCAGAGAGTGATGCCAACATCACTTTAGTGTTGCATTGTGGCATTTTCTTAAGTCATTGGTTGCAAATTCCACATCCCCAGCTAAGTGTCTATTTTCTCCTCACCTTCTCTTGAAGGCATTGGGTGTTAGGCATTAGGATAAAGTCACAGCCTGTAATTTCTCCTGACCCCTAAATACTATTCCATAGTTCTTTTATTCATGCTCACCTCTTTTAAATCACAAAGCAGTTGATACACAGATAAATTTCTCCCTATTTTCTGGGGACAATTTCTTCATCCTCCTATTCTTCTCCTCCTCCTCCTCCTTCAGCTTCTCCACTTCCTCCGCCTTCTTCTTTCTCCTCCTTTTCTTCTCCCCCTTTTCCTCTGTCTCTTTTCCTTCTTCCGTCCAACTTTCTCTAGATTTCTGTTCCATCAAGTATTCTCCTTTTCTAAAGTACTTTCAGATTATTTCCTCTTTTTTTTTTTTTAACTCTAAACAAGAAAAAACCTTCCCTTTCATGTCAAATCTTTACTTTCCGTTGTGACTTTTCATTAGTGGTCCCCAATCTCTCTCCACTCACTCCCATATCCTATAATTGAGCACATATGTTTGCCAAGCTTATTGGGATTTCTTGCTTCGAAGTCACCAGGAAACAACTTATTATTATATTTGATACCCTTTTTTCAGCCCCTAAGTCCCTTCATCCCTCAGGCAGTGACACCAGAGGCCCATCTCTAGCTGCACGCTCTCCCTTGGAGCTCACTGCATCTATCCTTTCTCATTCTCCTCATGACCATTCCTCACTCTTCTCTGTCTCCACTAGGAGTTGTCTTTATTTTCTCACCTGACTTGTTTTTTCAATTAAAAAAACATGTTAGAAAGATCTGTCTTAAAGCTCTATTCACTCTTTCTCCTTTATTTACTTATCTGTATTATGGATCTATCATTTAAACTCTATCTTTTCACTAAAACCTGTTCACCTCCTAATGATTTCCCTATTTCTTGTCCTGATCCCGGGTAACTCTCAAGAGATTGGAAATAAAAATGTCCTGGAATTAAATCTGAGCTCTGCCATTTACTATATCATTCAGGAAAAGATCTTAACTGCTCAGAACTTAGGCACACTATCCATAAAATGAGGCTTGGGATGAGGAAATTAAAAGTACATACAGTGCCATCCCATAAAGGGGATCATGAGAAGTTACTCCCTGCCCACTCCTGACTCCCAGCCCACCACACACGCACATCTCTTCCCCACTTAGGGATTCCAGCACTGAAGTCAGCACCACATTGGGGTCCTTCCCCAGCCTGGTCTCCCATACCTAGCCTATCAAGTCCACCTGTTTTAGTGCCTCCTTCCTACGGGTTTTCTTTCCACTTCTGGAGCACATCCCTCATCGTTCACTGCTAGCTTGTCACCACAGCCTCCTCCCCAGTTCCATTGCCTCCAATTTCTGCTAGCCTTCAATCCACCCTGGATAATGGCACCTGATCCGACCCACTGCTCAAAACAATTACTTTCCCAAGGCAACCCAGCTAATAAGTAAGACACAGATTTGAGTCCAGACAGTCTATTCCTGAGTCTATGCTCATAGCTACAAGCCTGTACCATCTCTGTATCAGAGTTTGGTCTGAAAATTCAACATCCTCCATGATCTGACCCCAACTACCTTTCCATGCTTTCCTTCTGTCACACTTAAACACCAGTATTTGATTTACTTGCACTTCCTAACATAAGTTTCTTTACTCTTTAGAGTTCTTTCGGCTATGAGCCAGAAAATACTAACTCAAGTCTTTAAACAGTTAGGGGATTTATTATCTCATGTAACAAGCCCAGAGGTAGAATATTTCCTGAGGTATTTAATATCACAGCTTAACAGTAAATCTAAGACCTAGATTCCCTCCATCTTCCTTCCACTTTGCTACATTCAACACGATCTCATATGAGCTCCCTTCGTGGTTGCAAGATGGTACCACAATTCTAGAAAGCACATATAGATACAACAATATCCAATGAAAGAAAGGACAGTAGCTCCACAGGGCACCATAATTTGAGTGAAGAATCTCTTCCCAAACCCTACCTTTCCCACCAAACCTCCCTTGATATCTCCTTGGCCGAAGCTTTAACACTATCACCGCACAATTTGTAAACAAAGCACCATGAAGCCAGACAGATTCAGCAGTTTCCAACATTTTTGAGATATGTCCACAGTGAAAACTACATTGTACACCCCAACTCACTACATGCATAAACACATTTCATAATGCATATATAAAATGCAAATGGAAGTTTTATAAAATAAAATTCATCCTTACTGGGTGGCACACTCAGATACTTTCTCTCTTATTTTATTCTCTATACTACTCTATTCCATTAATCAAAAAAAAAAAAAATCCCACTAAATTGATTTTGTAACTCCCTAATAGACTGCTACC
The DNA here is from genome assembly GCA_028534135.1 of Potos flavus. Lineage (NCBI taxonomy): Eukaryota > Metazoa > Chordata > Mammalia > Carnivora > Procyonidae > Potos > Potos flavus. Next base: position 42,990,845 of record CM052886.1, on the reverse strand, counting down.
TGCACTTTGAAGAACACTAGCTTGTACTAATGAGAATTTACTCAAGTATTGTTGGAGAGAGGTGAACTCAAGAATAGTATCCGCTCAGTATGGTCAAAGGGGAAATAACCACTTTAAAGATGGCTACTACTTTCTCATTTTTGTGTGTCTTAGATTATATATTCATAATCCACCCATGTATATGACACCCTCACTCAAGACTCATTTACTAAAATTGGGATGTCTCAGACTTGGGATATTTCAACTTGCTGCTGGAAAGGCTGGAGTTTTTACTTACAATTAAAAGAAACTGACATTCCTCAGTAGTTTGTAAGTCACAGAAAATAAATCATTTTTTTAAATTTTAAGATCTAGTTTCTTTTGATGATACAAGTAGGGTAAAAGGTCGTGGGAGTTCAATTAATTTACTTTAAAATGCTCCTTTTAAATGATGTCCAAAGAATAAATCACCAAAGATTAATCAAGAAAAACTAAGTCTCTCCCTCGTGTTTGGAATGTCTCAGGATCTGAGAACAGCTGGCCCCATCTCTGTTCTTCCTTCTCCTGATTCATCTTGTTCATGATCCCAGGGAGAGGTCACCCTGGGGCCCTAAATAATATGACCTTGTACACAGAGAGAGACCACCACTTTCTTCCTGCAACGACCCTACCCTTAAGAACCTTGCTGAGCTCAGCAAAGGCTCTCAAGAAACTGGGCTTTGTACCCAGTCCTGCTTTTCACCCACTGAGCCTGGCTCTTCACAGACCTGTGATCATTTTTTTTCTTTTTTTTTTTTTACAGCAACACATTGGCGTATCCAATGTGCCCAAGCATCTGATAGGTACGAAGCATGGTGCAAGGCTGCAAGGAACCCCACACGAATAAGCCATCGTGCCTATTCTTAAGTGACTTGGAATCTAACGCAGGATATAGTCCTGCAAACAGCTATTTAAACAGAAATTTAGTAGCAGAGGTTTCCAAGAAAGGACACTGACTAATACTTGGTGAGTGCCCAGTAAGTTCCAGATACTGAATGCTAGACCATTTATGTGAATGACCCCCAACAAAAAGCCATCACTCTCTCGCAGTATTATCCTCTCTCTTTTGCAGATGAAGAAAACTGAAGCCAGAGAGCTCCAGTAACTTTTCTAATGGAACATACTTAGTAAGTAGCACAGCCCAAGAGCTGAAGGAGATCCTTCAGACTCCAAAGTTTACTGTTTTCTCTGTCATTTTCTGTGAGTCCACAGGCAAAAGAAAATTTTACCCAGATGAAAGGAAGACATATTTGAAATATGCCTTTGAAAAAGAAGGATGTGCTTCCCAATGGTAGGGGGCAGAGCAGGGTGCTGGGGTAGATGGTAGTCCTTCGATGAGTTGTGCAGGCTGACAAGGGCAGGCCGAGTTCAGGAGATGCTAAACAGTATGGTTTTATTGCCACATGAGGAGTGCTTACGGGAACAAAAGAAGGCAAGTCTAGAAAAGGTGCTAAATTCCAATTCTTCCAGTTTTTATAATTCAGTAGAGATTTCCAAAGGAGGAAGGCCCTTCTGCAGTTTGTCTAGTAGATTGTAAGCCTGGGGGAGAGAGGCTGGGGCATGCTGGAAGAGCATGAGCTGAGGCAACAGGCGACCCTTTTAGAACAAGAACCAGATGTTCTGGTCCTTCATGACCTGTAGAGTGAAGCTCAGTGCTTTGCGGCAAGGCGGTCTGCAGTTTACCCCAAAAGAACCAATGACAGACAAACAGAGGAGGGTTTCCTGCTCTCTCTTGCCACGTTGCTTAAGAAATGGGTCAGGGGAAGTTGTTGGACAGTGAGTAGAGAGACAGGGACTGACAGAGCAGAGCTCAGGACAAGCTTGACTTTTCCCTCTGTACCAGCCTCCAGATAAGTGAACTAAACAGCATGGCCCTTCGTTGGTTCAAATATCATCGCTTCTCCAGTTACGCAGAAGCGATGTGCCAGAGGGCAGAAAGCATCCAAGACAGAACAGACAAAAGGTAGAAGAGGCAAATGTTCTAAAGGATTTGCAGCGGGATCTCCATTGCTAATAACCCCATGGTTCATACTATCAGACCCCCAAGCCACATTTTTTTACACACCAATCTGGTATTTTACTTTAGCTGAAGGAAGAAAGTAACCAAAAACTCTAACTGCAGGTTACCTACTGCCGTGTGAGTTAGGTGACAGGGAGGAGACATGGGGTGGCAACTTAGCTGCACATTCTCAGTGTAGCTTTATGCAAAAGCTCAGCTTCAAAGGCTTTGCAGGTTGTTAATATATAAACTCCAAGAAGGAAGAGGCTGAAATATGTAGAACTGTTTTGCAAGATTAGTTTGCTTGGCCTTATAGCCAGATAAAAATGGGCCCCTTTGAAGCCACAGCCACGGCCTGAGCAAGTGAAGTCAAAGCTGTGAGAGTGGGGAGGTGAGAAGGGACACCAAAGGGGAGACAGGACGGAGAGAAAGTCAAACTTAGAGACACACCCGCTTCTAATACAGCGAAGGCTTTGAGTTCTTAATAAATGGTCGGGACTTACAGTCACACTAAACAGGAAGTTGTTGGTGCCAGTTATTTTTCATGCTGGATGATACCTTCCATCGGCTTTTATAGGCCAATCACAGGGCAGTAGGAAGGTGTGCTGGCCACATTTAAAGTAGCAGAAGTCAGGTGGAAAATCCCAGAGTGTTATCCAATAAATAGTAAGCACAGATGTTGGATATGGTGTCTTTGGATGTGACACGAGGTCTGTGGCTCTGGTATCATGAATAGGACAACTCGGGTGCCTAGGTGGCTCAGTGGGTTAAGCCTCTGCCTTTGGCTCAGGTCATGATCTCAGGGTCCTGGGATCGAGCCCCACACCAGGCTCTCTGCTCAGCAGGGAGCCTACTTCCTCTTCTCTCTCTGCTGGCCGCTCTGCCTACTTGTGATCTTTCTCTCTTTGTCAAATAAACAAATAAAATCTTTAAAAAAAAAAAAAAAGGATGAATAGGACAACTCTTCAGATGCACCATATTGAGTATTTGGGATTTAACCCTGCAGCGGTGTCCTTTCAAGGAACAGTTAAATCTGGTCGTTAAGAGCCAGTAGGTGACCCTTCTGTCGAGTTACCGTTTAGTCACCACTGTCTCATGCTTAGCTGCAGGAAGTGAAATATCAGTTTCAATCTGCAGTAAGGAAAACCATTCATTTTGTAAAAGTCAGAGAGAGTCTTCCGTGGATTTTAAGGTGAATGTATATTACTTTGTTTATTAAGATACAATGTATTTTAACTGCCACGTATGTTCCATAAAACATAATGAGATATTTTCATTAACATCAAAAAAATGAAACATATTAAAAAGTGTTTTGAAACCAAAAAACCCAGTGTCAGAGGCTAAGTGCACCAATGTGGTCAATAAATAGTTATTCCCTTTCTAGCCTCTCATTTTCTCATATAATCTTAAAAACAATTTTTGATCTTTCAGCTGCAGACCTACACTGAGCTCTGGGGAACACAACATAACAGACAGCCTCTCCCTACCTCTGTCTGTCACTCTCTCTCTCTACTTCACTTCATAACTACATATACAGATGCATTCCCAGGCACAATAAAATTAAACATAACAAGAAAGCTGATTTCTTGAAAAATCTAAATTCTTTTTTTATTAACATATAATGTATTATCTGCCCCAGAGGTACAGATCTGTGAATCATCAAGCTTACACAATTCACAGCACTCACCATAGCGCATACCCTCCCCAATGTCCATAACCCAGCCAACCTATCCTTCCCCCCCACCCCCCAACAACCCTCAGTCTGTTTCCTGAGATTGAGTTTCTTATGGTTTGTCTCCCTCCCGATCCCATCTCGTTACATTTTTTCCCTCCTACCCACCATGACCCCCTGCCCTGCCTCTCAAATTCCTCGTATCAGAGAGATCATATGATAATTGTCTGTCTCTGATTGACTTATTTCAATTGGCATAATACCTTCTAGTTCCATCCACATCGTTGCAAATGGCAAGATTTCGGGGGGGTTTTGATGGCTGCATAGTATTCCATTGTATATATATACCACATCTTCTTTATCCATTCATCTGTTGATGGACATCTAGGTTCTTTCCATAGTTTGGCTATTGTGGACATTGCTTCTCTAAACATTCGGGTGCATGTGCCCCTTCAGATCACTGCATTTGTATCTTTAGGGTAAATGACCAATTTCTGGGTCATAGGGTAGCTCTATTTTCAACTTTTTGAGGAGCCTCCATACTGTTTTCCAGAGTGGTTGTACCAGCTTGCATTTCCGCCAACAGTGTAGGAGGGTTCCCCTTTCTCTGCATCCTCGCCGACATCTGTCGTTTCCTGACTTGTTAATTTTAGCCATTCTGATTGGTGTGAGGTGGTATCTCCCTATGGTTTTGGAAAAATCTAAATTCTAAAATGAAGAATTTGATATGCTCCCAAATTATGTCCATACAAAAATGTTTGTGTTCCAAATCTTCACTAGTCTGTCCTGGGCTATGTCTAAGTGAAGAAATCCTGTAGCTATGATGGGATGATCTTTTGACTTTGGTAAAAATAAAATGAGATAAAATTTTTCCCTTGTAAGCTGAGTTCCCATGATGCCTAGTTGCAAAGCCTTGCTTCTGGACTGTGGTTTCCAGGTAATTACTCTTTTTTTTTTTTTCCAGGTAATTACTCTTAACAGAAGGACAGTAAAGGTAGAAACAAAGGACACTATTGGAAGGCTTTATAGTGTCCGAACTTTGAAAAGGAAACTATTCTATATGAATTGGTGGATCTGCCTTTCTTCACAGGTGAGGAAACTTCAGCCCCAAACACTTAAGAGATTTTGCCCACAGGCATGATCAGTAGCAAATTCAGGAAATCTAGTTAAGAGGGCATGTGTGGTGATGAGCACTGGGTGTTATACTCAACTAATGAATCGTTGAACACTACATCAGAAACTAATGATATACTACTATATGCTGGCTAATTGAACGTAATAATAATAATGATAAAATTAATCAGTATCACATGAAAAAAAAAAGAACCCAACTCTTCTGCTTCATAATTCAAGCTTCTGTCACTTATGTCACTATGAGGCAGAAAAACAAAGTAAAATTTGTCATCGTAAAATAATGGAACGCTCATCTGAAAAAGGTAAAGAAATTTGCAATAGGGCAGATACACTTCACTATGTCAGGAATCAGGCACCATGCTTGCAGGGAGCTTTTCTGATTGTCTTGAAGCTGTTCTCCACCCATCCCCATCCCTGCCCTCAGGTGCCGGTGTTCTTTATATACTCGCACATGGTTCTTTATATACTCAGTTCATTATATACTCGCACATGGTTTTGCAGTCATATGTTTGTAAGCCTATTTTCTCCACTAGATGTTAAATTCATCAAGGACATAATAGTTTAAGAAATAAATTTGTTAAATGAATAGTGAATAAAGAATATATATATGTATATATTTCTATTTCAAAACAACAAGGATAATAATGAAGTCTAAATATTATGCTATAACATATGTTAAATGCTTCACATAGGGCATTTAACCTTGTCAAGTTACATGTTAGTAACTCAATGAGATCAATTGAATACCTACTCACTCTTCTCCTGGAGCTGTCAAGAAGCGTAATAATCCTTCCACATGCTAATTGTTTCACTTTTAGCATTCATTGATTAAGAAGAGATAAACGGATAGATGGATTTTCAGATGCCCAACTGCACAACTCTACAATCTCCCAAGGGACCCTAGCCCACACATTGGAAATCTCATGAAGTTTAGATTGTTCTAATACCTAGAATGAGACTTAGATCCATCATGAAAGTCATTACAAAGGAGCGAAGCGCCCACATGAGCAAAGTGCAAAGGTCTGAGAGCAAGAGAAAAAGAGACAGGAGAGGGAAAAAAAACAGCAGGTCTCCATTGCTTCCTACTTCGAAATATCCCCACCAATTCATAGGTTATTGCCAACATGGAGCTATTTCACTACCTTCAACCCCTTTGTCACAAAAAGACCCCATGTTCCTAGGCTGCATAAGAGAGAACACATACACACTCACTTATGCACACACACACTCATACATATTCATATGCACGTGTGCACACACACACACTCCAGAGCAGCTCCAGAAGGCTTCGTAAAAGAAAAATAGACAATCTCTGATTATGTTTCATATAAGCCTGTAGAATTCCAAGTAGATTTCTTGCACTCCTTTATTTTTTTTAACCTATTTTATTAGCCAAGACTGTTCTAGTTTCAAGTGATGGAAATCTAACCTGAATGGTTTAAACAAGAAAGTAAACGAAGGTAGATGTAAAGAATTTATTGGCTTACTGAAAAGTTCAAGGGCAGAGTAGCTTCATGCAAGGCTGGATCCAGGAACTAGAAAACAGAAAAGTCACCAAGACTCAGTTTTTGCCTCTGATTTTATCCAAAGTGGGAATTACTGTCAACAGCGCTCTCTCCTCACGATGTAAAGAAGGTGAGCTAAAGCTCGAGATAATAACTACAGCAGAAAATGACATTCTTTTTCCCAGTAGTTCCCACAAAATCCCATGACTGGCAACAGGTTGATGTGTTCTAGGTCTGATCCACTCACTGTAGCCAAGAAGATAAGAAATGTTGATGGGATAGGTATGGTTTATATGTGGGATGATCAGCCATTCTGTTTTGCTTGAGACTAAGTCCCGTGTCCCAGAAAACCCTTGGGTAAATCAGGATGGTTGGTCTCCCAGTTTTCATGGAACACTGAGGATGGGATTATTTCCAAACTATGGGCATTGAAAGTGTGCACAAGAGCAGGCGGTGAGTGTTAGGCCAGGGAAATGTTCTACACCTACATATGAACTCTAGAGCTGTGCTGAACAATACAGCGCCTACCTGTACCCATTGATCACTTGAAATGTGGCAGTCTAATTGTAGTCGAAAGTAGGTCTGAACTGAGATCTCCATTAAGTGTAAAATGTACACTAGATTTTAAAAACTTAGTATAAGAGAAAGAATTCAAGGTATCCTATTAGTAATTTTGTTAATTAATAATGATAATTTACTTGTTGAAGTGACAATGCTCTAGAGATATTGAGTTAAATAAAATACACTTTTTTTTTTTTTTTTTACTTTTTTAACGTGGCTATTAGAAAATTTAAAATTACGCATGTGGCTCACATTGAATTTTTGTTGCCCGGCACTGCTATAATTTTTTTAACAAGGTAATAATGTATTTATGTCACATATAAGTGATGACATATTTAAAAAGATGCTTTGAATGTGTGGCATCTTTTTTTTTTAAGATTGATTTATTTATCTGAGAGAGGGAGAGAGCATACAAGTAGGGGGAGGTACAGAGGGAGAGGAAGAAAGAATCTCAAGCACACTCCCCATTGAGCGCAGAGCCCAATACGGGGCTCAATCCCACCTAAGATTATGACCTGAAGATGAAATCAAGAGTCAGTCACCTAACCGAGTCATCCAGGTGCCCCTGAATGTATGGTGTCTTAAGCAACAAATATAAATTAGAGAACATCAGGCCCACAAACAACGGGAGAAAAAAACACCAAATTCAAGACCAATTGATTTAGTCACCACTTCCTGTCCTCATCTGTGCCAGGATCAGCCTTAAGGAGAGGGACTTTAGACCCAAATAAGAAAAGAGGTCTGTCCTTCAAGAGCCCAGAAACCAGAATGGAAGACTGGGGGAAAAATTGTAATACAAAATAATGTCAGTAAAATGAAGAACTCTAGTGTCTATGGTTTAATTATTGATTTAATTAATTCTATCATGCAAGTAAGTTTTGTATATTCGATCCATACACTACATTTTCTCCTTTTCTTGCATGCCAAGTTCCTTGAGACTAGGAATAGTACACTAATAAGTTGCATACAACCAATTGCTTTGTTCACTTTTTACTTTATGATCAAATACTTCTTCCTCTCTTAGTTACTCTTACCAGAAGCAGGTTAGCCCCGTGAAAGTTAATGGGCCTAGGTTCCAAATATTGCCAATGTTCCTCACCAACTCCTTTTACCACTGGAAGTGGTTAGCTACTCTGTGCCTCATTTCCACCAACAGCATTGAGAAACAAGTTCCCTAAGTGACTCTTCAAACCCCGCTCTTTGAACACACAAACACATAAACACACAAACACACACACACACACACACACCCCTTTGCTTGCAATTTAGCTTATTATTGGTAATCATCTGAAAATATGAAATGCTTACAAACACTCCAACTTACTGTAATTGGACTCCTTCAATATAACTATTTGCAGTCGCAAGGAGGGCTCTGCATACTAGCAATTGGGTTCCCTCTAAACATCCTTGAGAATGTTTATTTGAAAAGATTACCTTGTTTTCCTTCAGGATTAAGTCATGGTCACTGCAGAGAGAGATGATTTGGAAAGATGACAAGCAGTTTTTGATAGTTCCTCAAAGACTGCCCTTGTTAAATGAATATAGCCACAGAAAAACAAAAAGTCTCCTAGCCCACACACGTTAGAGACATTTTTCAAACACCTAGATTAGAGAAGATAGGTATTACAAATAACATATTTGTTGGAGAGAGTGAAGAAATCACAAACTTGCTTGGATAAACACTATTAAATGCATACTTAACCAGTGGATTGCGACAGTTCCCCTCTGGCCCTCACTGACAAGCTTGACTCCAGCTGTAAATTCGGTTGCAAAACTTCCTTGTCAGAGAACTCACCCTGTTAGGAGGACTCAACCCCGGCTTTGAATCTGCAAGGACAGAAAAATCAATGTGACAGCAAAGCAGTTGCTTGTGTCAGGCCTAACCAAGGAGAGAAAGGGCTTTAAATTAATCATGATTTAGGGATGTTAGTGAGCGAGTGCAAAGGCACATTCCTCTGGAGTCTCTGCGAAAAGGGAAAAAAAAAAGCCTAGAGCGCTCTGCTTAGGCTACCCGCAGATCCTGCCCTTCTGTTATAAACAGAATTCAGTGTTTACGGTGGGAGTTGATCTTGTGTAAACAGATAAAATGCATCCAAATCTATGAGCTTTTGGTTGAAGCAATTATGCACAGTATCTCTCCATGTGTGGGGTAAATAAATGAAAGTTTCATCTTCTCTCCTAGAACCTGTGAACTGAGTTCCGTAAAGCTGGGAAGATTTTAGATGATATGTTAAATTTTGATTCCCCACAAGAGCAAAAGGCTGGTGTGAGCCTCTTATCTCGAGAGAGGTCAAGCACCACCTTTTAGATATGCCTTTGTTCATTCCTCACCTACCTTGGACAACCGGAGCATCGAAATAAGAAAAAGTAATTTGTGCTTGGCTTATATTCAGCACTCTCAAAGCTGTCACAGAAGACATACTGAGGTTCTGCTCAACTGCTACCATCAGATGGCACCTGTGAGGCAGTAAACTTCCTAATAGTGGAGGTGAGCTCTTCCTCAGCTGTCAATCTCTGCGGGCCAAACAAGGACTTCAATTAAGATGTCTGCCTCCATTTCCGATTTAAGTAGTTGGGTCTACATTGGAGGAAAAGACATCCTAGTCACCTGACTTCAGACTGACTTTCTTCCTGTACCAGGAACCACACTTCGTTAGCTCAACAAGTATCAGCCCATCCAGGCTAAATTAGGAAAAATACATTCCCCTCTAACAAACTGCTGACCACGGTGCTGGACAAGTGTGGTATTTAGCTATGGAGATGGACAATGTCCGGGGTTGAGACATGTTCAGAGATAGGCACTTGGTCTTTTGTCCTTCAGGTAAACCTCAGTCTAGCAGTAGAGGCCAAGTCAGTGAACCAGATTCGTTTGTTTCCGTAGCCCTCTCTAACTAACGGGACCAGGATTTTGCAGGGCTTTAGAAAATCACTGGTCTCGGCTATTTGACCACAGTTGTTTGTCATGATGATACAGCAGTTATTCCTCCATTCTTGACTCTGTAAATGGAGAGACACCCACTGAAGACCCAAGAGCATCATAGCCTATTTTAAAAATGTTCCTTTGGCTTCATCTTATAGCATCATCTCTATCATCATAAAACTATCATGGAGCGCAAGAAGTTCCACCAAGCACTATAGGAGAGAATGGTGCTGAAGCTCTTTCTGCCCATGAGGGCTCATGACAGAAACCACAGAGCGCTTCATCTATGCAAATGTAATCAGTACATATAAACAACAGAATACAAGTGCCAAATCCGTAGAATCTACCCAGAATAGAGTTGTAGGGAGGAATAATATAAGTAAATGTATTTATTTTTTTAATTAGTGAAATTTTGAAATTGAATCCAGGATACAGAAAAGAAAAGGTTTGCACGACTATGCTGTTTCTTACCGTCGGTGGTCCCAAAGCTGAACTAGAGACAAGGCCAGCTAACAAAACATGGCTGCTTTCATGATAGAGTCTTTCAGGTAGCATTGGATATCAAGCAGCTTTCTAAAATAAAACCATTCTATTATATATATATATATATATACACACACACACACACACACATATATACACAGAAGAATTACAGCATATGCATATACACACATATATATATACACAGAAGATTTTCTTTGAAAATCAAGAGCAGTCTTCATATGTACCAAGGGAAATTACTAGGAAAGTATGTGGGCACTTCCTCTCTAGAGATCCTTACAAATGGGATAACTTTTCAACTGTTTTGTGTGGCTTTCTCTGAAAGCAGATAATAGGCAAAGAAATTCTTTCAAAATCCTCTTTAGTTTTCCCATTCATGGGTTATTTTCCAGTCATTCCATCCATTGGCCTTTTCTGCATCCTGCAGTCAACTTTTGAGAAAGGACAATCAGAGAGGACGAAGCAAATAGGGTCAGGGTGCCTGATAGGATAGTAACAATAGAATAGTTAATAAATATTCAACCCTTTATATATTCCAAGAGATACTTAATACTCTACTTGAATTTTCAAAAGAAGGCAAAAAAATGTTGCAATCTTCCTGTCTAGACTAAATCAGCTGCCAACTTAGAAAGAACTTTCCATGTGCCAATTTCTATCTGGAGCATTTTACATGAATGATCCTATTCAACCTAAGAGCAACTCTGTGAAACAGACATTTTATTGTTCCCATTTTACAGAGGACAAAAGAGAGTTTTGGAAAGATTGTCTTACACAAACTAACAGGACTAGGATATGTTGGAACAACTATGTATTAGTACACAAATTGATTCTGGAGATCAGAAATCTGCAATCAGTCTCAGTGAGCTAAAATCAAAGGATCAGCTGGGCTGGGCCCTTCTGGAGGCTCTAGGGAAGAATCTGTTTCTTTGTCTTTTCCAGGATGGATGCTGTTCTCATTTCCTTGGCTTATGGCCTTGCATCACATCATCTTTTCCCTCCTTGCCCTGTATCTTACTGCCTTCTCTTCTTTATCAGATTGCTTTCTCCTCCTCTCTTACAAGGACATTTGTGATTACATTTAGATTCTATTCTACCCAGATAATCCAGGATAATCTTTCCATCTCAGATCCTCAACTTAATTACATATGCTAAATCACTTTTACCATACAGGGGTAGCATCCGTAGATTCCAGGGATTAGGATCTGGATATCTCCAGGGGCTGCTATCTAGCCCACCACAATGAGAATTCAAACTATCTTCTACTCTCTTAAACACTATATAGTATCTTCTTCCCAGATGAGTAATTCTTAACAAATTGAGTGATGGATCTGCAGCAAGTGGGTAGGTATCTCCTATAAACAAAAAAGGTTAAATTAAGTCATTTTTATGGATCATAGCACAATATAATGGCAAGAGACCTGGACCTGCAATCAGGAAATGGAGTTCTTAACATTTAATTACTCATGCAAGCTTGGACGAAGCCCTACATCTCTTGGAATCGGGGACCATAAAGAGGTCTCAACGTGTGCCGACTCTGATCACATCTCTTCAAGCTTCAATGGGAAATGTTGAACCCAGTTATTAGTGCCTGCCCTACTTAATCCTTGGAGTTCCTCTTAACCCTAAGCTTTGTATGATCAATGATGTATGAATTATCAATTGCTGCCTAACAAATTATCCTAAAAATCTAGTGATTTTAAGCAGAAAATATTTATTATCTAAAAATTTTGATGGGTCTGGTATTTGGGGTGGCTTAGCTGATGGCTCAGGAGGCTGGAGTCAGGATTCCTGCTGGGGCTGCAACAGTCAGAAGGCTTGCCCAGGGCTGGAGAGTCTGCCTCCAAGATGGCTCACTCATATGGCTGTTTCCAGGAGGCCTTGGTTCCTCACCACATGACGCAATCCACAGGCTACTTGAGTGTCCTTAAGACATAGTGATTGGCTTTCCCCAGAGCAAATAAACCAAGAGAGAAGAAGACAGATGCCCCAATATATTTTATGACCTCGTCTTAGGAGTAGCGTACCATCATTCCCTCTGTGTTCCGTTGGTTACACAGACCTACACTAATTCTGTGAAATTAAGGATTATACCAGGGCAGAGATACCAGGAAGTGAGGCTAAGGCCACGAAAGTTTAATGACCTATGTGGACTCGTACTTCCACAATGGGACATTCATGCTCATGTCTACCTAGAGGCCTCATCAGTATGTGGAAACCCATATTACATAATACTGCGTGATGGTTGAGTGGCTTTGTGGCTTTGAGAAGGGTATTAACATCATAAAATATATTTTTAAGAAGATAGCTCTGATGGCAAAGCAGAGGGTGAACTAATGTGTGGCCCTACTGCCTGCCAGATGCTCCAGGCTATAATAAAAATGTTTAGCCCGGCCTTGCAAATTTCACGTGTCCCCCAACCTCTTCTGTCTGTGTGTTTCGTTTCTAGCCACTGTGACATTCTCATCATATCCTGAACAGGAAAGTCTCTCCAGATCATGCCTTAAATGGCCTTCCTAGCCCAAATGCTATACTCTCCATGAAGCCTTCCCCTCGTCCTGAGACAGAGCAAGTATCTCTTTCTAGCACTTTCATAGCAACTTTATCCACCTCTCTGTTTATAGTATTTATCACACTTTCCTTTCAATAATCTGATTATGTTTCTCTCCCCAAATATTGGGTATATCCTTCGAGGGCAGAGACTGAGACCTCACACTAAGGTTAGGATATAGAGCCATCGAAAAATGCTTTTTGATTTAATGAATAGCCTCATTTCAATAAATCATATTTCTAATACACTTAATGAACACCAGCTAAGTGATAGGCATTGTGCTAAGTCCTAAGTCACACAATAATGATCAGTATGGGCAAGGCCCTACCCTCAGAGAGAGGATCCACCGGTGGCAGTGTTGGCAGTGATTGTGTCCTTGTTCCCTTTCTTCCCCACTGCCTTTTTGATTTTCCTACCTCATGCTGCCTTTTCCAGTTTTTCCTTCCCTTCTGACTCTTTCCTAAGCATGCCAGTGCTTAGGGAAATTAGTGCACACACGGGCATTGCTTGGTCTCTCTGATAAATATCATGGCCAAACAGTTGGCTACTCCAGGGCACAGGGCCAGGGCCAGGTTATGATGTCTACATTGCTGGCAAAGCCCTGCGTATATGAAAATCTGTTCCTCTTTCTCAACTAACATTTAGAAAAAAAAAAATGAAGGATAAAACAAGCATTCTCATGTCTGTATGGCTCAATTTTTTTTTTTTTATCTTTTCTTATCTTTACTATCGCAAGTGAGTTGAATGCTCAAAATTTTTCTCTTTTAAAATGTTGGTTGGAGTAGTATCCATTGTATCCATGACCATCCAGAATATAAACTCCATGACTACAGAAAAAGTTATCTCTTCTTTTCCTTCTAAATTCATAGCTCCTTGAATGTTGTCTGGCACATAGTGTGTGTTCACTAAACATTTGTTAAATGCGTCCCTCGAAGCCGTGATTTCTTATCATGCTAAGTTTGTAAATGTCCTGTACTCTTTCCCATTACAAATGGCTAGGTGGCCTCAGTCAAAGCATTTATTCTGAGGTTCCTTTCCTATAAAACAGGGACGACGAGCTACCTCTCTTACACGAGGATGTTTCAAGTATTAGAGAAAATGCTCGTAAAGCACATAGTTCAGTGTCTTTCCAGAATATAAACTGAGTGAACGGTTTGATGCCGAATCTGGAGTCTTTCTTATTCCTCTGGACATGTAGGTTTGAGAAATGCCTATCTCTGATTATCTCTAATCCACTAAGTAGATTGGCCTTCTTATAAGTCAGGCTCTTGATTACTTTTGAAACACAGCATATATTAAATCAATATTTATTAAGTACTTATAATAACACTGTAGTTATGCTAGGCACTAGAAATACAAAGAAAAACTAAAATGCAGCCCTTTATCTAAAGAACTTTACTCTTGGATAGGAGAAGAGACAATATGATAAAAATTTACAGAATAATATGAGATGTGCTAAGACTGAAATAGGCATTTAGGAAGAGCACCCGACGCAGCCTGGGCCAAAGGGAGGGTAGGCAAGGTTTTCCAGAGGATCTTATTTACAAAGGAGTTAGACAGAGGGAGAAGTACGTAGCCAGAGAGGGAAAGAAAGGCAGGATGTTGTTCCGAGTAGAAGGAGCAAACTGAGCAAAGGCACAGGGAGCAGAAATGTCATGGTCAATTAAGAGAGTACAGGAGAGGTTAAGCATCCAACTCTTGATTTCCGCTCAGGTCATGATCTCAGTGTCTGCTGAGTCAGAGACCGAGTCTGCATAGGGCTCTGCACTCAGTGGGGGTCTGCTGGAGATTCTCTCTCTCCCTCTCCCTCTGACCCTCCCCTCACTTGTGCATGCTCTCTCTCTCTCTCAAATAAATAAATAAATCTTTTAAAAAAAGAGAGAGTGCAGGAGATAACATTTTGATTAGGACATAGAACAAGAGACAAAATCAGGTCAAGGGCTAAAGCTGTAAGATGATACACAGAAGTCAGATCTGACTTTGTATGCCTTTGTATGATTTTGTATGTCAAATGTGGATTTTGGACTATGTTCTTATGGTTTATGGGGAGCCCATGAATAATTTTAAGCTGATAAACTGATAAATTGGACTTCACCAAAATTCAGAATATTTTCATCTCCTCAAAGTTACAAACACTGGCACTTCATTTTTGAAAATAAGAAAGCAAGCCACAGACCAAAAGAAAATATTTGCAAATTATGTGTTTGACTAAGGACTTACAACTAGAATATGTAAAGAACACTTACAACTCAGTAATAAGAAGACAAACATTCCAATTTAAAAATGGGCAAAAGATTTTGAGCCATGTCACCAAAGAAGATATGCAGAGAGTTGATTAAGCACATGAAAAGATGTTAAACATCATTTGTCAATATGAAAATGCAAATTAAAACCATAATGACATGCTACTTTACATCTATTAGCATCACTATAATAAAAAGACAAACAATATCAAAATACTGGCGATAATGTGGAGGAATGAGAACCCTCATATATTGCTGGTGGGAATGTAAAATGGCACAGATACTTTGGAAAACATTTGATAGTTTCTTAAAAATTTAAACATAAACTTACTATATAATAAAGCAATTCAATTTTCAGGAACCTATGCAAGAAATATGAAAGCATATGTCCACAGAAATAGGTATAAATGTGCGTTCATAGTAGCCTTATCCATAATAGCCAAAAACTGAAAACAATTTAAATGTTTGGGGCACCTGGGTGGCTCAGTTGGTTAAGCATCTGCGTTTGGCTCACGTCATAATCCCTGAGTCCTGAGATCTAGCCCTGCCTCAGGCTCCCTGCTCAGTGGGCAGTCCGCTTCTCCCTCTGCCCTTCCCCATGCTTGTGCCCATTCCCTCTCAAATAAATAAATAAAATATTAGAAAAAAATAAATGCTCATCAACTGGTAAGTGGATTTTTTAAATGTGACATATCCATAAAATGGAATATTATTCAGCAAAGTCTAGTACAACTCATACATGCTATAGCATAGATGAATCCCAAAAAAGAAGTAAGACACAAGAGGCAGAGTTATTGTATAACTCATTTATATGAAATGTCCAGAAAAAGAAAATCTGTAGAGAGAAAATCAAATCCACGTTTTGCTTGGAGTTAAAGGTAGAAGCCGGATGACCTACATAAGTGCACAAGGGAAATTTTAAGGGTAATGGAAATGTTTTAAAACTGAAATATAGTAATGGTTACATTGCTATATAAATTTACAAAAATCTTTGAATTCTATACTTGCAATAGGGGTGAATGTTGCAGTATGTAAACTTTACTCCCACAAAGCTGTTTTTTTTTAAACAATTCATTACATTAGAAGGTATATGGTCATAAACTACTTCATAAGAAAGAGGTCTGCTTATTATAAAGATACCCTCAGCATTTAAAGACTCTGACCTATTTTTTAGTTACTTTTCATCTGGACCCAATCAAAGTAATAGAAAGTTGATTTAGTTAGATTCCCCTAAACATGAACACATCTTAAACGAGGAGGAAAAAAAAAAAAAAGCGAGTCAGCTCTCACATGACCCGAATTTGTTGGCCCATCTCTAAAAATGAGTCACAAAGGCAGTTTCTTCCTTGCTTATGAAAATGTTTGAGGAAAAACTATGTGCTTGCTGAAGCATAATTGACCACAGTAATTATAGTGCATGCAAATTTATGTTGTATTTATAAGACTGCTGGATTTGGTAGTGGGAGATGGGGGGAGTCAGTGCTTGAAATCTAAGTCTTTAATCCACAAAAAGCCAAGCTTTTTTTTTTTTTTTGGTCCAAACTGGCAATTATGGGTTGTAGAAGTATTTGTGCTCGTTCAGATGTTCCAAAACCAAGAATTTGAAGATGTCCATTTTCTAAGTAAATCCAGTACTGAGAAGGAAAAGTATTAAATTGCCAGATCTGAGGGCTGTATTTATTTTTATAATTCACTGTATCACCGCTAACAGGGTAAGGACAAGCTCATCTTTTAAGAGAGACGAATTCTTTCTAGAAGTTATTTAAGAAAAGGGTATGATTCGATTCCTGGAGGAAACAAAACATTGCACTTATAATTTGGACTGCATCAGTAAATCATTAATGCCGGGCTCAGAGCAGCTGTTAGCTTAAATATTGGTCATCAGTTTGATTTCAAACAATAATTATAGCACGAAGACCCCATGAGTTTCCTCAGAGCAACAGAGTGATCACATCTCTTAAGCAACTGCTACTTAAACTGATAATTTTGCCATTTGCTCAAAATCAATAAGGCACCAAAGCCATTATTTCAACCCAGATTAGGACTGCAGGATCATAAAGACATTTACTCTGCTGGGCATCATCTGTATATTATGATATCAAGGCTAAAAAGACCAGCTTTCAAGTTTGATATCCTGCAGTCTTTTTGAGACAAGATCATTTCAATTAAGCTTTTTCTATAGATTATTACAGTGAAAGCAAAAAGTCCTTTCATATGATAACTTCCTATATGCCAAACATTTAATCTTATTTCTGTTCCTCCAAGCAGGTGAAGAACATAAAGAAAAGAGGAGTATTTAACCATATGTCTAGATCACCTAGTAGCTTGTGCGTAGTATCTGTGGTAATGTTGGAAGAGGAGAATTTTGTTTGAAAAGAGCCATGAGAATTTTGTTGAAAAGAGCCATGAGAGTATCAAAGTCTCTCATTTCCGTCCCTTTTCCTCCAGAAAATCCAGAACCACACTGAGCAACCAAGGAGCTTGGCTCACATTTTAAATGGCAAAACTACGAACTCTTAGAAAATTTGTCAGAACCAGAACCTATGTTCAGCTACTATCTCATCCCATCTACAATCAAGTGACATTGCTCTATTGGCACTGAAACATTCAGACGTACCCATGACCCGGAACCAGTCACTGCTCAGGCAGGAAGTACTTGGCTGAATTAAGCT
The DNA here is from genome assembly GCA_028534135.1 of Potos flavus. Lineage (NCBI taxonomy): Eukaryota > Metazoa > Chordata > Mammalia > Carnivora > Procyonidae > Potos > Potos flavus. The sequence goes on along the minus strand of CM052886.1, from coordinate 42,973,072 downwards.
TTGCTTTGCAGGGCTTAACCCGTGGCACCATCACCTACTCTTCTTTCAGGTTCGGTACTGTACCTACCTGGACCTCTGAGTGGAGTCCTTTCAATAATCTGAAGCTCATTGGCCTGAAACACTTTGAATTCTTGTCACAACACGGGTTTTTAATGCTTTCCTGATGTATTTAGACCTCTGATCTCTGACCTTTTCTAGTCTCTCAGAGCTGACATCTCTGTACTATTTCCTCATGTCTGGCATTTGCCCAGTGACCCCATACCTTATGGCTGTCACTAGACATATCCAGCCATGCCACCGAGGAACAGGAACCACTGGCATTGTATTGAATTGTCACGTTGCACCATGGCCTTCCATGCAGCCAGTTGTAATTTGATAACATGAGTCTTTAAATCTAAATTCCTAAGTCCTCCTTTCTCAAAGTAACAAACATTTCTTAAAAACGTACTCTCGGCGAGGTATTCTGTGAAAATTACTACCTACCCATAATTCCCCAAATTCACACCATTCCCCACTCACACCCCAAGATTTTTCTGGTTTCAAACTGGCCCTGAGGAGGAGTTAGCTGTGAGGGAAACAGCTGACCCTGAATGGTTTATTCTCTGAAGCATGAACCCAAAGTTTTTCTCTGACTTATGAATCATAGTCATGATGACAATATCCTTTGAAGTTTTTTTCCTTGAAATATTAGTAAGAGGCATTTTTCTATCCTCCTCACAGGGGTTTTGTGTAAATTAATGCTGCTTCTGGAGTACTTCAAAGGAAGTATAAATGCACAAAGTATACCACAGTCTCTCTCCATGATGTTTACTTCCAAGGCATCAAGAAGCATTGTCTAATAGAAATAGAATGTGAGTTCCATATGTAATTTTTAATTTTCTAGTGGCACCATTTAAGAAAGTAAAAAGAAACACAGGTGAAGTAAATTTTGATAACATATTTTTATCCAGTCCTTCTTATCCAAAATATTATTTCCATTGTCTTTACAATCTCATGTGCATTTTACACTTACAGCACATCTCCGATCAGAGGAGCCACGTTGCCAGGGCTCAGTAGTCACATGTGGCTAATGGCTGCCACATTAAACAGCACAGGTCCAAATGGTCGGTTAGCGAAAGCCATCCAGAACAGAACTACAGACTTGGAAAAATTCTTTTGAATTGTTCACCTTTTGTAATTGACTGAAACTTGCCCAATGGCCGTGATATTAGATTTTGCTTAAAGGAAATCTATAAATCAGAAATTATGTTATTGACTGGTCAAAGCTTACAAAATTACAAAATTGATAAACGTGGTCCAATGACTTGCTTAGATCTTGTCTAAATGTAAAAGGCTTCCCATTAAAAGTCTAGCTGGGAGAATTGAAGGTGTCACAGTTAATTGGGTAAGGATGTTGATGCTAGACGATTCCACCTTTTGAACTGAGCTCTCTCAAAGGCACCAAAATGAGTTATGATGAGAATCCCTATAGCAGCATCAGAAAACAAATTAACAAGGCTATTCAAGTTAGACTCCATCCTTTGCCTATCTTGTGGTATGTCTAGTGGCACCATGCCCTTGGAAGGTCAGAGACACAGACATGGAGCCTGAAGATCTACAATCTCATGATAATTAAATTTGAAGACATGAAGTTGCTGACCCTGAAAAGAGAAGGCTCCCTCCACTGAGAAAGAGTATCTAGTCTGTTCCTGTGTGAGAATGTTTTGCTTCAGTGTAAACAAACTAAGGGTTGAAAAATGAGGTGCAAAAATATCCTCTTTGGGGTAAACAACAAATCAGTTAGAATATGATTTTCCTGGAATGTGTCGTGAATTCCAAAGGCAGGCTCACACTTGTCAAAGACAGGCAATTCTTCTGATGGACATAATAACCTCAAGACTTAGTTGGATACATTCATGCTTTAAGCTCCACAAATCCAAATCGGTGTTTACATTTTTCATATTTTTTAATATATACAGATATTTTCTGGACTTTAATTAAGGAAAATAGCAGGCATAGCAACTATTTGTTGCAAAGAACAACTCGGTTCTGAGGACCATTAGAACCAACCTTCTTTGGTAGCTTCACTGATTATTACAATCACTTTCTAGGACCCTTGATATGCATTTTGTTTTTCCTTGTACAACATCAGAAATCCAACACACTGACTAAAGAAATAAACGTTTCCCAGACTATTTGAGTAGCTTAGCGCAATTACTAGAGGGTATGGTTGATTAAGCTACTAAATATTCAGCCAGGTAGAAATATGTCTCCTGTTCCTGATATTTCTATCCGGAAAAGGTTTCATTCATGTTATCCTTTGAGTTTCTTGCAAGGCTGGGACTAGGGCAAGGCTAGGAAATCACTCACCTCTGAAGCTGCCAAAAAACTCAATAATCAAAACATATATTTTTAATGTAAAATTTTTAAAAAATCAAAGTGAATGCAAGAAAAAAAAAGCACCTGTAATGAACAAAATACCAAAATTTTACATCAAGACAGAATATGACCCTGCCCTTGCTTCACCCCAGTTCCAGCCCTGTTCAGTTCCCTGCTTGGGAGGAAGAGTGAGTGCTCTGTCTGTGAATTTGAGAGAAGGAACTGCGCAGGCTCTTCCTTCAAAATCCGCCAGGTTGCCCTGCTTCTCTACGATGTCAGTGTTAGCCAGGTGGGCCCCGTGAGCAAAGGCCTGCAGTTGGCCAGAGTTGCCAGGAACTCTGAAGTATTGGCAGGATTCACATCCTTGCTGCTGTACCAGTGAGGGCCCAGATCCTATAAGCTGCCCACTGTGCCCAGCCATGTGGTCCTCTGGTAACCGTTCACATGGTAGCGGCAGACTTCTTCGAGTCCGTATCCACCTTTGCCATATTCTACTGGTTAGACACAAGTCATGTTCAAGAGGAGGCGATCAGACAGGGCATGGGTCACTGAGGGTCACCGTAAGGCATCTCTGCTATAGTACCCAACCATGTTCTAGAGAAACCAAAAAGAGGTTCAGTGAAGCTTAAAAGCACACTTAGGTCATACAACAAGTAAAGAGGCAGTTCTAGGATTAAGGTCTGTTCTGCCTGAGGTTCCACAGATGTCCCACTAAGCCGGCACTTTCTAAAACATCTTCTGCGGAACCCCAATTCTACAAGATGATATTTGAGGTATTTGCAGAAGGGGAGGTTGGTATTCAAATAGGTTTAGAGAATGCTGGAATCACTGAAGTTAAGCAGGGTTTTTAAAGAAAGAATTCTAGGACTTTTATTGTAAATCTCAGGAAAGACAGGGAGGTTGCAGCCTTCCCAAATTAGAGCTGGAACATTTTTGTGCATAAAACAACAACAGCAATAATAATAACTAACAACCACTAAGCACATTCCACGTTGCAGGTACTGTAAACACAGTAGTGAGAAGGTCATGCTAGAGGGGCTGCCAGAGCTCTGTGTGTATCTGTCTGTCTGTGTCTGTGTGTGCCACACACTCACACTCAAATGTGTACTTCAAAGGCAAAATTTGGGTGATGCAGTATGTCCCTCTCCCCCTACTTCCAAATTCCTCATTTCCCATCAATGTCTGCAACAAAGGAGTCTAGAAGACACAGTGCAAGTTTAAAAGAGGATAAAAAGAGTGAGCTTAAAGTCGAGAGAACAGACTACCCCATACATCTTCCGACAGATGTTCTGTCATTTAAACAACTACTAAATGGTTCAAACCCAAATCTCTTGATTCCAAGTCCAGCGCTTTGCCCGTTGTGATGTGGCACTGTAGGCTCAAGAAAAGGAATGGCTGGTGTGCTAATCACACATTTTCTAGCAGTATTAGTATCTGGTACTAAATGGGATAGATCAGAACCTGTGGCTTGATGGTATTCTTCCTGAAGCTAACCAAAACTACTTTATTTTTTCATTGTGTTACAGTCTCTGCCTTTCTTCCTGACTTCCTTCCCTGGGTTATCCATTCCTTGAGATTTGCTTTCTTGAAGCAAGGATCAAGGATGTTGCTCGCTGACAGCTAGGAAGTGGCTGTCACCCTCCATCAAAGGTCAGCATAGAAAGACAGCCAGCATCATGGGAAGGGGCCCTTAGCAGGGAAGCAAGACCGTGCATTTCTCCAAGGCCGTGTGACAACCAAAAATCTTCCAGAGCCGAACGAGACTAAATATTCCAGGAATGGCTTTGTGGTTGATTGTACCATTCCCACAAGATCTGAAGGGAATTTTAAGGAACCTGCCCAAATTCTGCCTGTCTACATAAAAACGATTAATCTAATCCTTTGTTTCTTCATTTCCGCATTAAGACCAATGTCAAAATGAGAACAGAATTGGGCAGTTGCAAATGGAATAAAGTGGAATTGCAAATGGAATAAAGTGATATTTAACCAATTATTGAATAAAACAATATTTAATATTACACATATGCAAAATTATTTTTAGTTTTTTGAAAACAAACAAGGAAATTCTCAGGAAACTTCTAGAAATAATCTTTCACAGACCTGAAGCGTGTCTGATAACAGTTTATAATGTTAATCTGATCTTTTTTTAATTGTTTTTATTTGTCTCAAAATCCCCAATTACCTATATCATATTTTCTTTAGTTACTGCTTTTGCTCTGCACTGGATTGTTTGCCATTCTTCAGTTAATGGGAGGAATTTTGTGCATAAAATGGTACAAACGAAGGTCAGACATCTGGGGCCAGAATGTCAGCAGGAGCCCATGTTCTAGACTGTGAGGGGTAAATCACCACTGGTTACAAAAAAGAGAGAGTAATTGAGAATTGGTTTTCTGTTTTCCTGCAGGAAGAGAATGGTGTTTTTCTCATGTGCATTCCCACTTAAGAAAAAAGCAATACAAGTAGCAGTTTGCAATTTCCCAAAACACTGCGTCCTTCTTTATCTCCATTTTAAAAGCAAATCACTTTTTCTTTAACTAGTTAATGCCTGAACTTCTGTCCTCTTCCTCACCATGAAAGACGATTTCTTTGCAACGTGCATTTATATAGTTTGAAGACTAGTTAGTATTCCAAACTTCAGTCTTCTTGCTTTCCTTTACCACCCACTAATGAGAATTATTCTTCAATAATTATGGTCAGAAAACAAGATTCCACTCAAGATCAGGGAAGGGTAATTCTAGATGGCATAGAGGTCAGAGAATGAATTTAAGATGTTACTGAATTAGTCCATGAAACAATCAGGAAAAGCCACAGCTTTTTCTATGGGAACTGAGCTCTCATGTTTGTTAACTGAATCATCCTCCACGAAGAGGTTGAACCATCAAACAGCAGTGAGTCCTGAAAAAAACCAGTACAGCATTAGTAGGAATTAAAAGACAATACATCATGTAATCCTTTAGACCTGGGGTCAGCAAACTTTCATAGAAAGCCAGATAACGAGTACTTTGGGTTTTGTAGACCACATACAGTCTCTGTGGCATACTGTCCTTTGTTTTTCTTACAATACTTTAAAATGTAAAAGCCATTTATAACTCTTAGACTATATACAAACAAGCTGTATACCAGATTTGGCCCAAAGGCTGTAAATTTGCCAATCCATGCTTTAATAACCATTAAAATCAATTCTTTTTTTAAATATAGATTTAGAAATCAAAATTCCTGTTTGTTTAAAAATAACTCAATAAGGTGATGGTTCAAATGTGATAAAAAATTTTATGTCGTAAAAATATAAGCCAAAGGGTCAAGTCAAAGGGATGACTTACTTGTCAGTTTTTCTTTTCTTTTTCTATCTCGAAAAGAAGAAAGTAAACTTTAGAAAATTATTGTAGTGTCTAATTAAAATTACGTAGCTTCAAAAATAGAAAAACTTCTTTATTTGTCTAAAATTCAAGAAATATATATTGAATGACAGTAGTTGCCTCAGATAGCTTTAGATGGCTAATTATATATTTTCCATGAACACCAGAATAATGTTAATTCTTGGTTTGGTTATGAAAAAGGAGAAGTGTATAAAATATTTATAACCACTAAATTAACAAGTATAAATACCAGTAATTAATAACAATTCAGCTGACCGGGTTAGTTTCAAAAGCACAACTGAAGGCAAAAACTTACTTCTTTTTCATTGGAAATAGTAGTCAAACAAAAACTATTTCCTTCCTTAAGATGAGTTTCATAAGAATCCAATGAAGCTAAGAGTAGTCTTCTATTGTGGAGTGGGGTGGAAGCTGATCTTAGGAATGCAGAGCTAACTGTCTTTCTCTATAATTGCCTCACAGTACCTTAATGTCAGGGAGGAATACTGCTACATTTTACATTTTTCGTTATGCCCGCCTCCAACGTCAAATTACTTTAAAGTCTTTGCGTGAATTTTGAGTTCTACCTTATAATACATGCACATCATTTTTTAAACAGATTCTTTTTTTTTTAAGATTTTATTTGTTTGTTTGAGAAAGAGAGAGAGCAGGAGCAGAGGGAGGAGCAGAGGGAGAGGCAGACTCCTGCTGAGTAGGGAGCCCCACACGGGGCTCGATCCCAGGATCTTGAGATCATGACCTGAGCTGAAGGCAGACGCTTAATGGACTGAGTCACTATTTTCATATCAGAGAATGGGAGATTGGTTAAATTTTTACAAGCACTACTCAAGTTCCCAATGTCTACCTTATAGTTTCATCTACTTTCCTAACATGCACCCTTAGAGAACACCATTCCCATGTTGACTTGCCAGGAGCCAACAGAAAGGAACTGAAGAATTTCCCCTGCCCAAATTCACCTTTCTGCCATAGTGACTGAGTCTCCCTTTAGGGACTCCCCGTTCTGAGCTAAGGCTTCTGGGAAGGACAAAAATCCAGACCACGGGGACAGGGCGGATACTTTATATGATTATACGAGGCTTTCTGGAATGTGTCTAAGTCAAGATCTGCATAAATCAGAGAATATTTTAAATGTACGAGAACACTGCTACTTAAAAGACGGAAACTAAAAGTCTTTCAGTAAAAAATTACTTTTTTTACACAGATTTCTATCTATCCATTTTGCTTACAATACTAAATTGCCTATGTCAGATTATACTATAACAATGATGGGGCTACTGTATTACCCCCACTTTACAGAAAACTGAGCTTCAGAAGGTCAAGCAAGCAACTTCCCCAAAGTCTGGGGGCTAGCGTATAGTAGAGACCAACTTGAACTCAGGCCCTTTGACTCCACAGCCTGCTATAGCCCTGTGCCCTTGATGACACCATTCTGACACAGAACTACGTTAAAATCAAAATACTTTTCAGTATTTCAGTGACTTCTTACTTTGTTCTGCTTTCTGCTGAAATTAACACTGCTTCTATGTAATAACCCCATCTCTGATTACTACTATAATGCCAGCTGAAATATTATACTATAAAGAGGAAAGGAAATGAGTCCTCCAACCCTTTAGCTTCCTATGGATCATTTGTGCCTGGTAAAATCTAAAGCATCACTCCATTAGCTTGTACTTAATAGCAAGTCGTTTGGGGCCTGCACAGCCCCTAGCGATTTCTCCAGCCACCCTCTGTGCTTCCATTTGGTAATGTTCACCTGCTCCCCCTCATTAATATGCCACCATCCAGTGATTTCAGCTTATTCCCAAAGCCTTGCCCTGACGCCAAGTCCTCTTTTCTGTCCGTGTGCTGCTTTGAGTGGCCATTATCTGAATTCTGAAATGTCCTGTAGCAACATAGATATTTCTGACAAATAGAACTATCTCATAACCCTGACAACAGAAACAAAAGAAGTAATTGCCTGAGACAATGCAGTGCGACCTTGAATCCCCATAATCGGCTAGTTCAACTCCCACCTCCCCAGGAGGCCTGGCTCTGACAGAGCCTGTCATAAGAACATATGATTTTCCTGGACTCTGGCCGTAGAAAATGTCTGGCTAATCTGCTCCGTGCTATCCTAATTGTTTTCCTTATATTTAACTCAGGCCGACTTTGTTAGAGGTGCCCTCGGCCAGACCAGCGGTCATTTTTTCTTGATACATAAGCATGACCAAGTTAATGTGCAGCCCCGTTGTGACCTTGCGGCTCTTCTAACAAAAGCTTCACTCCGCAAACTGCCAGGATGTGGCCAAAAGGCAATCTTAGCTTCCTGCTTCTTCGTGCTTTGCATATGTGACCTTTCCTGTGCAAAGTTCGGGGAGAGTCAAGGACAAAGTTCTGATTCCGGCATGCATCATTTCTGGTGTGTGGATACCAGGCACGTAACGGCCAGCTTTGAACAAGAAGGTGGGTGACTTTTAAACTTCGAAGAAAATATTTTTATTGACCTTTTTTAAAGGTGTGTGAAAAACTCTCTGCCCTCAGGTGCGCTCTGTTAATCTTTAATTAGTATCTTGTCTCCTCGGTATGGCTATAAGAAACAATATTAAAGTGTCAAAATCTTCGGTTTCAAAGCATAATGCACACAAGTGTGTAATAGTGCCATTTTGCTGAAAAGTGATAGCACAGAATTAGGATAATCGTCTGTAGAGTCAAAGCAGAAGATCCCTAATCACAATTTTCTACATTTATCGAAATTAATGTTGCGCTGTTGGCCTGATTCATGGTTGAGTTGCCTCCAATTCTATGTTTCCTTTTGTATCAGAGGAGGAGAAATTTCTACCCCAACCCCAGAAACACCCCCCCCAACACCATCCCTCTAACACATCTTTTTAACTCCACCCTTTTAACATCATTTACCTTGGGTCTTAGGAAGTGTTCATATGAAGTCTTACTTTTAAAAGACACACTAGATAAACTGCAAAGTACTCGATATGGAGAGACAGCCCATGACATGTGCATAACAATCAGGGCATCCAAAAAGAAGAGTTTTTAAAATCAAGATTTGAGTCGAGTTAATTACTTCCTACTGGTAAATTGCACCCTTTATAAAACAGACATTAAGATCGTGTTGTGAGGATTAATAAGATCGCATTGGTTAAGCGCTCTCAGCCCTTCGGAGATAGATTCCATCATTTCGCCACCTGGGTGCATGATAAAAAAGGGAAAAAAAACAGCTTTCTTTGAGGCACAATGTATAGAGTTGCAACAGCCAGCAGCCTTTATTAATCTTCTTTCTTTTATCTCTTTAGTAACTAATGTGACTGGAGGAGGGAGTGTTGTGAACCAAGGATAAAAGTGAGATAAAGGCAGAGAGCTGCTTCCTATAACTTTTATCCAATACATTAACCTGATAACCAAATTTTACCAAATTTATTTGTCAGTCTGTGTGACAGAACAAAATGAGCAGGTTTAGGACAAAAGCAAATCGTATTCAAATTCTGGTTCTGCTAGAGGGATAACTCTCTATAAACTTCAATTTCTACATCCATAAAATGCAATGACAAGCTCCCTTTTAATAATTACAATTGAAGTAATTCAGACCTACGCTTTTATTGAGAACAAGTGAAACTTGCTGAACAAAATATTTATGAAATAATAATAATAATTGCTTCTTAAAAACATCAAAGAGATAATGAGATACTGAGGAATTACTGCACCAAAGTCTAAAAGATGAGATTCCAGAGAAGTAAAGCCACTTTTGCTCTGAAGTCATCTGGGATCTAGAAAAAATAAAATAGTAGCAAACTGAGCTGAGTTTTTGACAGTCTTAGAGACTGCGAAAAGTTAAAGCCCAGAGTTTACCAAACCTGGGGACTCTAAGAAACCACTGTTGGTCTAACCTAGAACCCTCTACCCTCAGGATGAGGGGGTCTAAAAGCCGCCCAGCCCTCCCATAGACCCGCTTTGGGTATCCCAGAGAACCTCAGCCTTGGACTTGGATCAAGAGATTCTCTAAGGCTCCTGGGAACACTATGCCTCTGGGACAATGATGGCTCAATAATGTTCATTCATAATGCAAGCTTTTAGATTTAATGTACCCTTTCATAGGTGTCTTATATCTCACTTATGCAAGGTTTTTAACACCTGTCTTTCAAGCTTCTGATTGGAGTTTGATGAGACCATCCATATCAAGGTTTCAGCATAATGCTGCATTAGTCTTATGTGTTAACCTTACTTCTATTACCTTCCATTCTTTCTCTCAATTTTATATCTTTTCTTTTTCCCTTTGTCCCCCTCTCCCTTCAACCCTCAGGTTCAACCTCCTCTCTCAATCCCATTCACCTAATAGCCTTCCTACTAGCTGCTTCACCATATTATGAATTACTCTCAAGTTTAGTCATGTCACATGGGAAATTGTATAAAGAAGGGGCAAAGTGGGATCATAACGAATCAAGGCAACTTTAGGACATCTAGTCCAAGACCTTTCCTAGAATAGCAATTTTAAAGAATTTTTTATTTCAGAATATTTGTGAATCCATCTGTTTTAATACCTTCATTACTAGATGTTGAGCAGATGATATGTGACCAGTATTAGCCAGATGCTGAAGAGAATAAAAAAGAACAATAAGTGTCCGTCAGGGTACACTTCATCTGTAGCTGAAGAAAATAAATGAAAACATATCGCTCAGTTAGAGAAAGAATGGGAATTCAGAGAAGACTGCATAAGGAAAGCAGGACTTCAACTAGGAACTGAGGGTGATGGGCACTAAAGTGCCAGGGAAAGAGGAGAGAAGACGCTGTGCAGGAAAGCGAAGAATGTTCCAGAGGACGAGGCAGAGGGAGCATGGTTGCACCATAACAGTAAGTAGATGAATCAAATGTCCACTGTGTGTTGTATACTGTTCTACACGTCACAACTTTAGACACCTCAAAAGGCCTTGCCAGGGGGCATTACCATCAGTTACAGATCATCAATTGAGGCCATACCACAGAGCCTATAAGTAGTGAAGCTAAAATTTGAAGCCAGTTCATGAAGACTCCAAAACCAGTGCTCTTAGCTACTACCCCAGAATGATTTCAATAGGGTCATTTTACAGAAGGCCTGGCAAGAAGGTAAGTAGTGGTTACCGGGAATAGGCAAATGTAGCCAAATCTTATGGGTTCTTGAGGAAGGAAGTGAAATGCTAACAGCAGGTTTTAGAGCAATTTCTCAGATCTTGACCTGGGGGAACAAACAGAATTCGGTTACAACCAAATCAACTGGACCAAGTAGAAGATTGTAGGCCATATCCAGGATTTGATGTGCTCTGGTCTCAGACCAAGTGGTGGTATGAGAACAGAGGGCATTGGGTGAGTCTAAAAACCAGTCTAAAGGAAGAAAAGGAGGACATGTTGACGTTGGCTAACCAAATGAAGGGGGAAGAAAAATTAAAAAAAAAAAAACCTTGGAAATGGCAAAAACAAACAAAAAAAATTGACAAGCAGACAGACAGGGAAGCAATCTCTATGGGCAGAAAGGGAGTTCAGGTTTTAATGTGTTCATTTGTGGGCAATGGCAGGACATATGGGGGCAGGCATATCATAAGCATGGAGAACCCTTGGATAAGAGACCACACTAAGATCCCCGTGAAGCCCCAGGCTGTCCATCAGATAACTATTATTATTTTGTAAAGTCTCAGAAGCTTCTTATAGGGAAAAATAGAACATAAGTACAAAATAAATAATGAGAACGTCTCTCCCAACTGCCACTTTGCTCAAATTTCTCTTCATGTTATGCTTTCACACTAACCACCGGGCATTCATGTTATAATACTACTTCCACTTCTTAATTTCTGCCCATGTTTGTTTGTTTAAATGTATCCATGCCTTTAATCCTTCTTTTTTTTTTGGTACTGTCTCAAATAATAAGGACAATAATGACTGGAATCTGTCTATTTTGGCCTATACAGCACTGATTGGAATGATATACTTTTATACCATGTTATTTCATAGTAAACATGACATTAAACTCAATTACATTGAAGATTAAATTCTTTAAAGTCAGCCTTTCTAGTGGGACTGACCTCACAACTCTTCGTACGACCTTTGTTGTGTTACTGTGGGTAAAGGCTGAGCTACTATCAGAAACCAAAAAAACAAACAAAAACAACAACAAAAATGCCTCAAAATGCAGGGACTCAAGTACGTGGAATTTTATTTTTCATCCATATGCTAGTTCAAAAATAGCAGTCAAGGTCTGATAGGGTGGCTCTGACATC
>CM052886.1:42883309-42960604 GCA_028534135.1 Potos flavus | reverse complement strand
AGCTCAAATTATGCCTAATACTCCTGGAAACAACTTTTTATCTTCATTTCAAGAATAAAGTGATGTGGTTTGAAGTGGTGGGGTTTGGAGCCAATGACCCAGAAAGAACTCTTGAGACATCTTTGGTACAAAAAGGTGGTTTTATTAAAGCACGGGGACAGGACCCATGGGTAGAAAGAGCTGCACTGGGGTCATGAGGAGTGGCTGATTATACACTTTCAAGTTGGGAGGAGGTTAAGGATAGAATAAGTCTCTAAGAAATTTAGAAGCAAGATTTCCAGGACCTTGAGGGGGCTAGCTATTATTAGGAAAAGGTCATTTATTACCGTCTAATAAAACCTTAGTCATGAGACCCTTCAGATGTATATCGGTGGGTCATGTGCTCAGGGATGATTGCCAATATATATCTTGGGGGTTAGAGATAAAGGAAGTTTCCAAAGGAATTTTTATATGTTAAAGAAGACTTACAGGATCCTGGGGGGTCGGGCTAAGATTGCCTTTTGCCCTTAGCAAAGTATTAACATTGAGGCAGCTGAGTTTCTAAAGGAATGTCACTCTGCCTGTTTCAAAGACTTGTCAACAGGCTATTAGGAGTAAGGAAATCTGATTTTTCTTTTGCCTTTGCATCCCACATCATAAGAGACATAAAAAAATAAAACAAACCCCTAAGAAAAAGTCAACAGAACTAAAAACAAAACACTAAGAAGTTTTTATACTAGCCACTGAGTCCATGGGCTTCATTACTGAAATCTAAACACTTGACCATGGGGGTCCATGGCTAATTATTTCAAATCCTCTAGGCCAAAATCAGGCCATGAAGTTCATCAGGACTCCTGTCAAAATCAAAATATTTAACAGCTTTTTCTTTTTCATTTTTCTTTTTCTTTTTTTTTTTTTTTTTTGGTAGCATAGTACTATAATTTCTCATTTACAACCCCATGTTTGTGATACAAACAGTTTATGTACATTTCATATTTCTGAATGTGGGAGTAAATTGTATCCGGCTACTTGTTAATATACCTAGGATTAGTTCAAAATGGATCATATCAATACTTGTGAAAGGAAATTCTTTGCAGGACAATCTCATCACCTGAATTAACAAAATATACACACTTTATCACAGTGGGACTTTGTCATGGCCCGAGAATACTTGTGTATAGGTTATTAATGGTGTCTTTATAGAATTCAAATAGAAAACTCAAGATATTGATGCACTTTATATTTGCAAGAGTAAAGTTTCTCTGTAGTTTTCAAGAGGTCTCTTGTTTATAAAGAAATAACTTCCAACCTATCCAATCCTTACTAGTGGTTACTTTGCTACTGAGAATTACAGGAGACTAATATTTAGGATTCATAGTGAAACACACATTAGAGCATCTAGCATGTAAATTTTGTTTCAGTTTCCATTATTTTAATTTGCACGGGACCTCATGCCAAAACTTACTCAAGAAAATATTGGGGTTTCAGATATTGCATTACATATTCTATCAAACAATATTTAGATGATCAAAATACTGTTTTGCAAGTCCTAGTACCTGAAGAGTTATGAATAACCGCTTGTATTCAAAAGTTAGAATCCTAACTTTAAGAATGCGATGTGTTATTTTTCCACCAACTCATATTCTAGGTGCTGGATCAAACCAGCAATTTATCTAAAGGTACTAGAGAGATAAAATCAGATTAAAATCAAATTATGGCACCTGGTCAAATACTTGCCCAAATAAAAACAAAAAGAGTAGATAATCCCTTTTTAAAGATGCCATGTGCTTCAACTCACAAGATAAAGAGCATTTAGCAAGTCCCATTTCAGTGGCAGTGCCTGTTCCATTGTGGGTCCTTCGCCTCTGTCAGTAAACTTCCTTAGCCTGCATCTTTCTTGCTTTCTTCAGTCCTTCAAGTGTGTGTATGTGTATGGACACACACACATAATAAGAATCTGTTTGAAGTTTGTCTCTGCATCAAATCATAGCCTGTCATTAAGTAGAATACTCTAAACTTCAACAGGACATGGGCGGTGTCTTTCTTGTTGACCTCAAGTCCTCAGTGATTGGCACAAAGCAAGAGTTCAATAAGTATTTTTGAACAAATTAGTGAACGAATAAACTAGTGCCAAGATTTTCACTCCCACACCCTATAAAACCTACTTTTGTCAGGGTCCCCAGTTACTTCCATGTTATTGAAGCTGGCTGTCCATGCAGTGTCCTCATCTTTTTGACTCATCAGCCCACTTGACAAAGTTGGTCACTGTCTATTCTCTGAGATCTTCATCCTACAACCCCTGGTCACTTTTTTTCAATCTTTTTTGTTAGTTTCTCTTCTCCTCCCTGACTTTTAATGTCAGAGAACCTGGATCTGAGGGGCGCTGCTTTTTGTTGTTTTTTTGTTTTCTATTCTTCAAGGAGCTCACCCAGTCTCATGGCTTTAAATGACATCACTAATTTCCAGATTCGTATCTATGGCCAATTCCAGACTATCTAGTCACTTCTTGATATAGCCATTCGCATAGCTATTAGGCATCTCAAATTTTTCATATCCAAAATTGAGCTCCTGCTCTCCTTCCTATTTACCCACCCACTTCCACCCCAAACATGCCCCATTTGCGTTCATCTCCCTATTAGCATCAGTTCGTGGCTTTTCAGTCCTCTAGGTGCTCAGTCACCCACCTCTCCTAACACCACGAGACTGGTGATGCCATCAGAAGCAGAAAAAATGACTTTTCTCTTCCTCCTACATTCATCCTCCTACCAACTTTTCCACTGGCAGATTCTATGTGGAAACCAGCTGGGAAGAGAGTCTAGAATAGTGGTTCGAAGCTTCCAGACTCATGGTTCACAGAGGAGAGTTTAGAAACCTGAGCATGGAGCTGAACATCTGTGGACACTATCTACCACAGCCTACTAACTCCTCTCCCTGCTTCCACCCTATGCCCTGGATTACTCTCAACACTGCACCCAGGGGCACTCTTTAAAAAATGCAAATCAGATAATGTCACTCATTTGCTAGAATAGAATAAAATAAGACAAACTTTATTTGCTCTCTGTTTCACTGAGGAAAGGACAAAGTGCTCACAGATGGCTACGAATGGAATGTGATCTAACATCTGTGGTCTTTCTGACTTAGCTCTGTGGCAGTAACCCTGGCCTCCTGTTCCTGGAATACCTCTAGCTCCCTTTTGCCCTCGGCATTGGTGTTTCTAACAGCCTAAAACACTCTTTCCCCAGGTGGTCACCCTCACCACTAAGTCACTAAGTCTTTGCTTAGTTGTTACTTTTCTAATGAAATTTTATTTTAAATTTTAATTTTAATTTTAAATCTTACCCCTAGCATTTCTAGTACCCATACCATAATGTGATTCATAAGAGATACACATTTTGGTCATTCAGTTGACTATAATGTATATATTATATGCATCAGTCTTTGTCCAGAGTTCTTCACTCACAGCTCCTAAAACCCTTGGAATTTCCTGTGATAAGAGTGTTGAAGGTGTCTTTTGTTATGTTAATGAGGTGACATTTGGACCCCACCCAAGGGTAGAAGCTAGCTGCCAGAACCAACCATGTGATTAAAAGGTTGAAACTTCAGTTCTGCTCCCCTCACCCCCAGTCCCCAAGGATCAGAGAGGGGCTGGGTGTTGAATTAGCCAATGGTTGAAGAGTTAATCAATCCTGCCAATGTAATGAAACTTCCATAAAAGTCCAAAAGTACAGGGTTTGGTGAGCTTCTGGGTTGGTGAACACTTGCAGATACAGAGAGTGCTGTACCTGGAGACGTCATGACAGCTCTGCGCCCTTTCCACATACGTTGCCCTCAGTATCTCTTCATCTGGCTGTTGATGCATATCCTTTATCATAACCTTTAATAAACTGGTAAACATAGGTGTTTCCCCTAGTTCTGTGAGCTGCTTTAGCAAATTAAAGGAACCTAAGGAGGAGGTCCTTGGAACCTCCAATCTATAGTTGGTTGGTTAGAAGTACAGGTAACAGTCTGGGGCTTGTGACTGGGTTCTGAAATGGGGAGGTGGGGGGCGGGGAGCAGTCTTATAGGTCTGAACCCTTAACCTGTGGAAGCCGATGTTATCTCCAGGTAGACAGTATCAGAATTGAGTGGACACCAACAGGGTGTCCAAGAATTACTTGGTGTTTTGTTGGGGGGAATTTCTCTCCATATTGCAATGAAGTCCAGAAACTCTAAAAAAAAAAAAAAAACACACACACCAAAAAACCCTACTCTGATTTCTTTGTTGGTGGTAGCCTTTTTAACTTAGCACTTATCACCTACTAACCCACAGAATAATTTACATGTTTAGTTTTTCATGTTTTTTTTTAATGATTTCTCCCTGCAAAAAAAGATGAACCCCACAAAAGCATGAATTTTGTTCAATTACATTTCATAGGCCTAGGCCAGTGTTTTGAAAGTAATGAAAATTTCCCACATTCTTACCCTAATGGATATCAAGTCAAGACTATTGACCAGGCAATTGGTTTGTGTGAAGAATAGAACAGCTGCAGATAACTCTTTCGTGCCTTTTCTTACTTATTTTTTTAACAGTTAAACTTTATTTTCATGCCTTTTCTGATAAATACCTTTATAGGAAGAAAAATAGGAAATGGTTATTGCAAAGAAATAGTAGAATAACTGCCAAGTGACAGAATCAATATCTCAGGAGGATCTCTCTCATCTACAGTAACAAAAACCCAGTCAAACAGGCTTAAGTCAAAAGTTGTTTTATTGGGATGCCTGGGTGGCTCAGTTGCTTAAAGTGTGTGACTCTTGATTTCAGTTCAAGTCATGATCTCAGGATTGTGGGATCAAGCCCCACCAACAGCTCCATGCTCAGTGGGGAGTATGCTTCTCTCTCTCTATCCCTTTCCCTCTGTACCCCCCTATCCCCCGCTCATACATGCTCTCTCTCTCAAATAAATAAATAAATTTTTGGAAAAAGGTGATTTGTTGACTGCACAAGTGAAAAATCCAGGAATTGGAAGTGGCATAACTAGATCCAGATACTCTAGTTGTAACTCCAAGAATCAGTCCCTCTCTTCCACATGACTTTTTCTTCTGTGTTGGCTTTATTCTCAGGCAGGGACTCCCTAACTGCTGCCAAACCTGGCCACCAGCAGCAATAGTTTCCTTCCTGCTCCTGAGGACCACAGTGAAGAAAGCGGCTCTTTCCCAATGGTTCCAACAGAGTTCCCTGACTAACTCTCACTGGCCTAGATGAATCGCTGCCCTTCTCAAACCAATCATTCAGCCTTCAATTGCCCTGTTTTAAATCATATCCTGTTCCCCAGGCCAGGGGCTGGGGTGAACCCACTCAAACCAGATGAGAGTGACGGATAAGTGGTTTCACAATGACAAGTCAAGAACTTTTACCAAAATAAGGAAGAAGGGGCAGTGGGCTGGCATTACAACTGATGTCTACAGTATTATGAAATGCCCAGAGTTCTGAGAAAAAGTTAACAGTGTGTCTAGAGTAAAGTGATAGGAAATGAGAATGGAAAATTAGATAGGGTCTGCTTGTAAAGAGCTTTTCTTCTTCTTCTCCTTCTTCTTCTTCTTCTTCTTCTTCTTCTTCTTCTTCTTCTTCTTCTTCTTCTTCTTCTTTCTTCTTCTTTTTTTAATGAGAAAAGCACTGCATATGGTCTCAGGAGATCTGAGTTCTATTCCCAGATCTTTCTGGAACTATCTATGGGATCTTGCCAAGTAACTTAATATCTATACAAATGTGTCCTCAACTGTAAAATGATAAATTATACTAAAATAATCACCATGTTTCCCACCAGTTCCATCAACCGACGATTCCCAAGGGGCAAAATAGGTGTTGCAGCCAGCTAATGTATCTACCATAGATGTACTTATTATCACGCAAGTGAAAGAAGAGGGAAACACCTGCTCTCTTTCCCTTACCACCAGCTAGGAACACCGTTTCACACCCATACCTAGTACAGTAGGGCATTCCGACAGATGGGAAAATTAATTCCAGGCAGAGAGAATTAGGTTCTGGCTAGTGCTTCCCAAACATGGCTATACTTCAGCATTACCTGGAGAACTCAAAAAAATATAGACCTGAGCCCACTCCTATGGTCTTGACTTAGGTTCATGAATTTGTATTTTTAGAATTCCCCTTGTTTTTGCTTCCTCCTTCTCTTCGGTCTTGGATATGGCAGTTTTCTTAAATACTAATCAGAAATCGTGTATATCTACATGCCAAGAGAGATCTCGATTTGGGAATATGCATCCACAAAATATTGCCTATATTGCTTGACACTAAAATATGGGAGGAAAAAGAAACACCACATTCACTAACATACTTGAGTGTTTTATGCAGAAGAGATGCATTTCATTTGACAAGAATTATGGCTTTCATAATATATACAAGATGCACCCTCTTTATTCTGCCAGTTTCAGAGAACTAGTCATAACTTTTCAATTTTCACATAACATCCAAGTCACAATAAGAATGAAGGCATCCTCCACATATTTCAGTCATTGATTTTTTTTTCAATAAATCTCCAGAATTGTTTTAAATGTGGTGATGGTAAGCCAATATCAATTAAATCTAGCACATCTGCTCCCTTTTGTGATGAATTTTTTAATAGATCACTACATCAGATTTGATTAAATTCTTAATTGTATGACTCAATAAACTGCTTTAGTCTTAATTTTTCTCAGAGCATTTTTCTTAGATTCGTTTAGCCAATATTTTAATTTTTGGAATTCCATCCATTTAGATGTGATAAAATTAGCCACAAAAGAAGCCTGAATTCTGAGGAAATAATATTTCAGTGCAGACATGTTTATCTTAAATAGTGTTGTCTTTCTGACTTCCCTGTCTGTGTGAACATGTGCTCTGGGTTTGTCAAGAAAGAGTTAACCTCAGCATGGTGCATATTCCTGGGACTAAAGGAAGGAAGTGCTGAGAAAGCTGAAGTGAGATGTAAATACAGTATTTCCTTTCCACAAACATAAGAAAATAAATAAGCATCAGGCGTGCGTGCACACACACACAATACATTTAGGATCGCTATGTAAAGTGTCCTGAGAGGAATTTAAGCAAATGCTTATTTCAAGTATAATGGGAATAATCTCCAAACATTAAATAAATTCTGACAGCTATAAGAAAAAAACCTGAAAAAAAGACTCCTCCTTTGCCCTAGAAAATAAAGGTGATGTTTCATTCTTTAATAAGGTACTCTCCTTGCCAAGTTTATTTTGGAATAGAAAGAATATTTGAGTCACTAAATTGTTCAATCATTAATTTACCAAATATTTATTTAACCTCTTCTATATCTAGAAAGAACACTTGGTACTAGGGAGATTTTTAGTATCTTCCCATGTAAACCATGACTGATACTACAATAGTTTTTTGAGTAGATTTCTTGAGACCATGGAGCTGTCGCAGCTCTCCAAATCAGAGGAGGGCTCAGAAGTACCTCAAGGCCCCTCCGGCTCAAATGAATCACCTATCAGGACCCACAGTAGAAATGTACCTCTTTCCCATGTTCATAGAGCACATCCTCTGTGCCCAGCACTGCCCTCATCCTAATTCTGGGAATAGAGAGGTAAATCAGACCCAGATCCTACCTCCTAGAGCTACCATACCAGTGAGGGAGCTGGACATGTAAGAAATGCTACGTGTGTGCCAGAAGCTATAATCATTGCAGGTGCAGAGTGCTAGAGCACAGGGAGGGCAGCCATCTCCATCTCTCATGACAGCAGGGGCATTGAAAGAAACACAAAGAGTATGAAAGAAAGACCAGGTGTACATGGCAGAGGGAAATGTTGGTGCGAGTGCAAAAACAGGCATGGAAAATCTGGGGGGAGTAGCTCTGGCTGGCTTCAGAGAAAGCAAATATGAGGAAGGGTAAAGTGAGAGGAATGTGAAGAGAGGAGAAGAGTGTAATAAGAAATACTTGCTTTGGAAAGACTTCTGCATGTTGCTTAAACATTAAAGTGACACAGTTAGACTGCATTTCAGAACCATCCCTCCAGGGGCACCTGTGTGCCTCAGTCAGTTGAGTGGCCAATACTTGATTTTGGCTCAGGTCATGATCTTGGAGTTGTGAGATCAAGCCCTGCCTCCACTTAGCGTGGAGCCTGCTTGCGATTCTCTCTCTTTCTCTCCCTCTGCCCCTCCTCACTCTCTCTCTAAGGAAAAAAAAAAGGAAAAAAAGAACACCCCTCCAGTGTTCATGTGAGAATGAATTCAGGTGAGGAAATCTGAAGTTGAGGAAAAGGTTAGAAGACTATCTGTATCATAGAGAGCCACAATAAGGGTGCACGAAGTGGGGAGGGCTGCCAGTAGGAATAAGGAGGGGATGAGTTTGAGATTTGAAATGACCAATTGTAGGTGGAAGATGCAAAGGAGGGAGGAATCAGGGATGACTAGCAATTTTCCGGTTGGAGAAACACCATGGATGGTGCCACCTCTGTTAAATATCACAGGAAGAAGTAAAGACGTAGGGGAAAGTAGGAAGAAGGGGAAGATGCTGAGTTCAGTTTTTTTTCATGTTAAGTTTGAGGGATCTGTGGAACCTCCAGTAGAGGTTTTCATCGGGTAGGGGGATGTCAGTCTGGACTGAAAAGACAGCTGACGGCTGAAGATGTGGTTTCAGGAAACTTCTGCATACGGATGGCAACTGAAGGCATGAGAGAGAATAAGATCAATCTGGAAAGTTGTCCAGTGAGCATGGAGGTAGCCTGAGAACAGAACTCTGAGGAAAGCCAACATTCAAGGGAGAAATAGAGGAAAACCACCCACAGAGGAGAATAAATTGGGATAGTTTGGAGGAGAAGCAAGGACTGAACAGTGTTCCTTAAAAATAGCAACAAGGAGTTCATTAAGGACTTCAGAAGAGAATTTCAGTGCTATATATGGGCAGCAGCGAGATTAGCCTAGATAGTGAATTAAGGGCAGAGGCAGAGAATGCGGACTATGAAGCTAGACCATGAAAGAGAGGAGACAGAATGGGTGCCACCAGAAGAGACAT
This sequence comes from Potos flavus, assembly GCA_028534135.1. Lineage (NCBI taxonomy): Eukaryota > Metazoa > Chordata > Mammalia > Carnivora > Procyonidae > Potos > Potos flavus. The sequence goes on along the minus strand of CM052886.1, from coordinate 42,951,614 downwards.
GAAGCTACGCCAAGGTGGTTTTATTTTGCTGTTTTGTGGTAGAAGATGTTTATCTCCCCAGAGGAAAGAGACACTAAAGTAAAGACTGGAAAGCATAAGCCAGAGGAAATAATAAATGCATGAGGTTTCGGAGAAGGCTGTACAGAATGGAAGAAGAGGGTATAGGGAGTGGATTTGGAGTTAAGCAGAAGAACACCTATTCTCCTGAGTGGGGAAGGAAAAGCATTAAGTGGATGCAAATGTTAACGTATGTGGGAGAAGGGAGAGGAAGTTGAGGGCCTTCTCCTGCATCACCAATTTTCTCTGTGATGTGGTCTGAGTCATCTTACGAAGGGGAGCATCTTTTTTTTTTTTTTTTTTAAAGATTTTTTATTTATTTATTTGACAGAGAGAGAGATAGATCACAAGTAGGCAGAGAGGCACGCAGAAAGAGAGGGGGAAGCAGGCTCCCTGCTGAGCAGAGAGCCCGATGCGGGGCTCGATCCCAGGACCCTGAGATCATGACCTGAGCCGAAGGCAGAGGCTTAACCCACTGAGCCACCCAGGCGCCCCCGAAGGGGAGCATCTTGAAGGCCCCACTGTTGCAATCTCTCCCTTGGGTCACACGAGGAATGTGAAAACCTCGTGACCAGAGTCTGATAATTAAAATGCACAACCTTGTGGGGCCAGAGCTGCTAAAGAATCCCCTTTGTTCGGAATAACTTCAGTGGTGAGCTTCCTTGTGTGGGGATGAGACTCCACTGGGAAATACCAAATGATTTAGCTGGGAGGTGGCAAATGTGGCAGTGGGAGGGCAGAGTGGAGGAGACAGAAGGAAGTTGCCTCCCAGAAACCCGGGGCCCCAAAGAGTGTCAGAGTTCCAAACAATTTCCAGAAAAGATGAATCCTAATGTAACTAATCAGGTGAAGAAGAGGGCTCATGTATAAACACGTTCATCCATATCATCCAGCACTGAGTACTGTGAAAGAATTTTAGAATTTATCTTGCTGGAATTTAAATACCTGTCATCAAACTTAAATTTAGAGACATTTAAAACTGAAGGCAATTTTCTGGTTTCGTGTGTCAATAGTAATTGAAGAGCTAACCTTTAGGTAGGACTTTCTGTATTCATTTTGGTAGAAGTTCTATTTACCTAAGGTATTGATAAGGAATATTATAACATTATTAAAACTTGTTAGCTATACATTTAAGGCCTTCCTGAGCCTGTCAGTGTCATTTTCCTTTTATTCAACCTTATCTACCCAAGTCCTTCTCTAGTCGAACTGGTCTATTCAAATACAATTGTATTTCTTTCTGTATTAAAACCTACTCTACCTTGCCTACAATCCCTTCACCACTCCTGTTTTTCTGGATCATAGTCACCCTCAAGACACAGATGGTATTTCTTCTTCTTCACCGTGAAGTCATTGGGAACTTTTCCTTATAATGATGTCTTACCTGAACCTCCAGGGCAGGCATTGCTCAGATCAGTCTTCCAGTACCTGCAAACATCACTTTTATTATAGTTTTTATTTTTATCTGGGTCTAGCCTCCAATATAACTTGTAAACGCAGTATAACTAAAATCCTTTCCTACACTTCTATGTATCCCCTCCCTCCCCATAATTACTCTGTAATACTATCTCCAAAGTCTCCATTCCTGACATCGATCCTCTCTGTATCCCCATTTCTCTTCCCCTTCTTCCTACCACAAATGTTCTGCTTCATCCTTTTTGCCTCATCCTTCCCTGCATTTTCTCTCAATCTATCAGTGCCTTCCTTTTGTCTCCTTTTCTAGACAATCTAGATCATGTGGTCCACCTCTTAGACCATACCATCATCAACATTATCAGCTTCCTTCCCGTTCAAAGTCATCCACCCAGTAAAATACCCAGCTTCAATTCATCTGACCATCATCCACCTCCATTACTGTGTCCAGATTGCCAAAGTCCCCTGAACATCAGCACTAGGGTCTCCTGTCACAATGATGCACTGCCATCTTTCCATTTGACTCCAGTCACCCACTTCTCCCACCCTGCACTACCACCCCTCAAAACATCTCCACTCTTCTCTAGGCACTAGCTCCACCAATACTCCTCTCACTCATAAGAGAGGTTCACCTTCTAATTCACAGAGAAAATAGAAGCTATTCAGCCTCATCTCCCATAACATCAGGCCTCCCTTCTCTGAATAAATCTATTTATTGCTATGTTATTGCTTTTCTTCAATCCCAATGAATGAATAATTTCCTTTTCAACCAGAGTTAATCATGTTATATATATCATATTGTATATTATCATCCTCTGCTTCCTCAAGAACCTTGTTCTTTTTCCCTCTCCTTCCTATATCTTCAATGCCTCACTCTCTACCACTCTTCTCCCTAAGCTTATGAACATGCCCTAAGGTGTCCATATTTTTTTAAAAAGAGAGAAAACGAAGCTCTCCCTTGATTCTATGTCTCATTTAACTATGACCACATATTCGTATCCACTTACGGCCATGCTACATGAAAGAGTGGTCTGTACACACTCTCTCTAATCTCTTACTTCCATATTTACTGTGTATCACTGCAAACCCACTTCAGAACCCTGTGTTCCACTGGAGTGACTCATGCAAATGGCACCAATGACATCCAAAGGAATATTTAGTCTTTGCTTTTCCTGATTTCAGTATCTAACACTGTTGACTATTCTCCATCTCTCTCCTGGTTTACAGAAACCCACCCCTTCTGGTTTTTTGTCTATTTCTCTGGCCATCCTATTTTAGGCCCCTTCTGGTTCCCTCTTCTCAGATATTTCCAAGGATCATGTCCTCGATTCTCTTCCCTTTGTATTATATAGTTTCCAATTCTTCATGTTGGAATCACCTCAGAGATTTATTTGTATTTATTAATACCTAATCCTCATTCCCAGAGATTTTTACTCATTTGATCTGGAATAGTTCATACATCAATATTAAAATCAAATAAGGATGTCTGGGTGGCACAGTTGATTAAGTGTCTGACTCTGGTTCAGCACTGAGATCTCAGGGTAGTGAGATGGAACCCCATGTGGGCATTCAGTGGGGAGTCTGCTTGGGAGTCTCTCTCCCTCTCCCTCTGCCCATTCCACCAGTGCTCTCCCTCTCTCTCCCTCTCTCTCTCCTTCTGTCCCAAAATAAATAAATAAATAAATCTTAAAAAAATAAAATAAAGTACAATAAAAAAAAAATAAATATCACCAGTGATTCTGGTGCACAACTATATCAAGGAACCACTACTCTATAAAGTTGTCTTGTGTAATTCTATCCATTTCCATAACTGCTTCCTATCCATTGTCAACTTTAGGTTAGCCAGCACAAGAGGGGAAGAAAATCCTGGATAATCATGTCACAGAGAGAATATGAATAGACAAAATATACTGCAAAATAGTTTTAAAGCCCATTTACTTAGAAAGACTCATTTTAAATATTCAGGGACACATTTATCATTCTAGAGACATCATTCAGAAGTGTTAATATGAGGACAGTGGTTTAAGATTACATTATTTAAAGAAAATTGATCCAAAATTTCAAAGCTGTCTTCCTTATATTGTTGTCTGTCAGAGCTGAGATCTTCCTTTGTTCAGATAAGAAAACAAAGACTACACACAATCCATCTCACTCTGAACACATTCTCCTCTCTACCTTTTAAATGGTCCAGCGACTGCTGCCATCGAAAAGCTCATGTCCACGGCTCATCTCATTTTTGCTGGTTGACCCCTGCCCTTCACTGCCATTGCCTTTTCCCACACTGCCATTTTCCTTCTCCCCACATCGTAATTTTTTTTCTCTCAAAGCTCACAGATGGTAGAGTCAAAATACTCATTAAAAAACAAAACGAAACCAAAAACAAACAAAAAAACAAACTTTCTGGCCTCAAAAAACATGATTTGCAATTTGCATTCACACCCACAGGATGACAGTTGTCCCTTGCCAGCCTTGTAGCCTCATGTCTGTTTGGTAAGAAAGAGGTGTTCCCAAACTGTAATAACCACTGTGTAAGCTGCTGTAGCCTTCAGATGATAAATATCATCTAAAACATTGCTTCACAGAAATTGTGTTTTTTCGATAAATACACTGTTTAACATTTTTTAAAACCACATTTAATCCACAACCTACAAAAAGTATATGCTGATCACTATGTATGTTTAGGGCTTCCAAATCTACAGCTCTGTCTCAAATTCTTCATAATAGTTTCAGACTGTCCTGCCAAAGATCTGCTGAAAAATCCGCCTGGTTACTTACTCCATGGCTGTCTCACACTTAAAATGTCCAAATGTCCAAAATGAATCCCTCAATCTCTATCATCTTTCTCCAGAGACTGCTCCTCCTCCAGACTCCCTCTTTAGGTGATTGGCACAATTAGCCCCCACCTGGCCAGACCTTGCCCACGCACAGGGCCCTACATGGGTCTCTGCTCCTTTGCTAGTATCCTCCCTCCCTGGCACTCTACTCTATCTCCTCATCTCATATGGAAGAAGGTGAGGGATACAGAGAGAAGACACAAATTATTTTTCATTATTTTTTTACTGCTGCTGTTGTTACTATAATTACTATTCATTTTAAACAGGCACATTCATTGTGGTCTCTTTAGCATTCTAATAACTTCCTACTGAAATTAATACAAAATCAAAACCTACCACAGCCTGCCAGACCGCACAGGAGCTGATCTTTTTCTGTTTCTAAGATCTTCTTTTCCCTTTCTCGCCCTCACTCGCTTATAGCCACACAGGCCTTCTTACCATTTCTTGAACATTCTAAGCTTGTTCCTGATTTGAGAGACTTTCCACCATTGCTATTCCTTCTGTACGGAATATTCTACCTCAGTCTTTATAAGGTTGGTGCCTTCTTGCCCTTCTGGTCTTAAGCCAAAGACATTGCCTCAAAGAGTATCTCCCTGTCCATAAACCTAAATAAAGCCAATGCCCCATCACTATCACAACAGACTATTTTGCTGTCTTTAAAACATATATTACCCTCTGAAATTATTACATTGGTTAACTTTCTTGGTTTTTGTCTGTGTCCCCTCAAGAAAATGTAAACACCCTCTAAAGAGCAGCTCTGCCTCTCTTGCTCACAGCTTCACGTCCAGGAGCTAAAACAGTGCTGGTGCCGAGTAATGCTCAATTGTTTGTAACGATTAAATAATAATGATAAATATTAAGCTGTCCACTAAACATGAGAAGGTACATCTCAAACATTTATTGGAGGACGGGGGAAGGGAACATCAAGAGAAATACCAGTTTGGAGAATATAGCAGCCTGTTAGAATCCCCAGAGGGATGATTTGGGTCGGAGTTAAGGTTAGCGGAAAACAGCCAATTTGTAGGAAGTCATGGGGACTAAGACAGAACAAATTTTCAGCAATCGTTTTGAAATCCACCTGACCCAACTCTGAGTCCCTGGATAGAAACCACTGGGTCAGGAAGCACGTGTTATGGTGTGCCTTTCGTCATTTAATTGCACCACACTTGGTGTAGTAATTTGACTCTTTAACGTACATGTGTGTGCCTGCTCTTGAGAGGCAGTGTGGTGTGGTGCAAAGACCCAGATCCTAGGTCACTAACTAGCTCTGTGACCTCGGGGAAGAACTATATCCTACTCTGCTGACTCATCTGTCTCCTGCCCACCAAACCAGCTAGGACACCAAACCATTCTTCTGGGGTAGGATTTGAAAATGCTGCTCTTGTTCCCATTTAGTACCTTGACATTGGCTGCTCTTAGATTTAGCCCACCCTCAGTTTCTTTCCGCAATATCCCTTATTATTTGTGTATAACATTTTTTTTTCCCCTTAGGCCAGATCTTCTTTAAGGTCTTATTCATGTCTACATCTTATCTTCCACCCAAATCCTTATCCCTACCTACTCCCAAACCCACCCCTTCACTATTATGCATGTAGTTAAAAAATAAAAAAAATGTTTGTTAAAACGTTCCTCAAAACTTTCTGGAAAACAAAGTAGTAATATGTATCAAGTTCTTTAAAAAGAAACATATTCTTTGTTCGAATTATTCTTTCAGAACCCTAATCTTAAGAAGTAATTCCAAATGCAAACAAGAATACATGTGCAAAGATGTTCAATCCAGTGCGTCATTATTTGCAAAACAAAACAAAACAGAAAAACAAAAAACAAGACAAAACAATGAAACAACACAAGTAATCACCAAGAGCAGAGGGCTGAGTAATTCATGAAATATCCAACGATAGAAGATTTAAATATTCAAAAATATGATATAATACATGATAGAAGGATATTAAGCATTCTTGTAAAATGATGTTTTTATAGACAGGAAGGTAAAACATACTACTAAGTGAAGAAATCAAGTTTTAAAACACAATACGCATTATGATTCCAGTTGTACAATATTATAAACACACACACACACACACACACACACACACGACTGAAAATATAGTGAAATGTTAACAGTGAATATCTTTGGAGTGAGATTATGCAAGATTATTTTTCTTTTAAATCCTTTTCTATATTTTCAGCTTCTGTAATGTACGTTCATTACTGCTTAATAATCAGAAGAAAAACGTCTAAAATTTTGCTAATTAGTGAACTGATGAATTAAAAAATTTTTTTATCAAACTGGTTTAACTATAAAATGGGACTAATAATACTATTTCCCTTCCCATGTTCTCTGTGTGAAGCTTAATGGAAACACTATTACACTTTGCCCTCTAATTGTTACTATTAGTTTCCTCCATAGGTTAGTGACATTTTAAAGAAAAAATGACAATGTCTTAAATTTCTTTCAGATTAATGAATTCCAGTGTACATGACCAATAAACAATTGTTAAAAAATTGTGATTTACAAAGATTAATTTTAGAACTCTGGAATTTATAGTAAGCAGGTCAGTGCTCATGATAGACATTACAAAAGAAGAAAGAACAGAGCTAGATTTGTTGAGAGCATGTTGAATGTCAAATAATTTACATTTGTTTACTGGGAACTATTGTATAAGGCAGGGATTATTAACCTTGCTTTACAGTTTGAGGGTGTTGAGATTTGAAAAAGTAACTTCACTAAAATCGCTGAAGTAAATTATATTCCAAATACTCTCCAAATGCTCTACTTCCAATGGGCCCTTCCCTATACAAAGTTCCACAATCCATCATTGACCCAGGCTTATCCCTGGGCCTCATTTAAGCCAATGAGCAGAAATATCACATTGTTCACCATGAGTCTTCTTTTCACCCTCTCCCATGGGGCCAACAACGTCCTCAATAACAAGATACAGGCTGTGTCTTTATTTTGGTTTCTGGAATAAAGAAACCATGGAGCAAAGACATAGCCAACCCAATAAAACATGTAACGTGAGTGAGCAATAAATCTTTGTTGTAAAATACTGAGACGGGGCAGCTGTATATCCTAACCTAACCTCTGCTGACAAAGACTGACTAGCAACTGGTGAGGACGAAACGCAAACCCAAGTCTCTTTGGCCAGTGTCCATGCTTTTTTCATTATATCACTCTACTTTATGTTTTCAAATTTTTTTGATGAAATTTATTCTTATGCTGAGAAAGAATATGTAATAAAACAATAGCTTCTGTGGATCAGGGATGTTTTCTAAATGCAAAACTGAAATGGCTAGCATTTTGTATCCCCATGATCCCTGTAATCTTCTATTAAATGACAAGTAATTTTAAAGATTGAAACTAATACTCTGGATATTGTCACTCATGCCTCCTGACTGACACCTCGCTAAGATTTCATGGGTTAGCTTTATCACCTGAGTGTTCAGATAGAAAACCCACATTCAAGTGAATCCCCCGCCTTTTTGCTTTGGGAAGATTAATTGAGCTCGTGGGTATGTGCCACCTCCTCTTTGTGAACCGTTTCTGTGGATGAGGAAATAATAGGCTTTTTTAAGTTTTCTGCTTTTGCCTTGGCATAACATGGGTGGGAACCTCTCAGTCCTACCACTCGAGATGGCTCAGACGTATCAGGAAGCCGTTCCTAAAGAAATGGGGATCCTCTCCTACTGGGCATTGCTATTTGCTGCCATGGAGACTCAAACTGTTGGCAGCTCCTACTGGACTTTCTATAGAATTTTTAAAATTTCCTGGCAAGCTCACCTTTACTATTTCGAAAGTCTGGAACTAAAAGTTAGTTTCTAATTGCTCACAGTCACAGCAATAAAATTGATGATCAAACCTAGTCAAGCTCATTAAGTTTTGACCTTGGGTCCCAAGAGCACCCACATGGATATAAATACATGTATATACTATCTCCTTTTTAAAGCAGCCTTTTAAAGAGCCCCTGAATGAGCCCTTGGTTGTTCACCAGTCTTGAGTATAGCTGAGGTCTCAGTGATTTTTATACCCAGTGTCTCTGACTTATCTCTCACTTTTTCACGTAAAATTTCAGCCTTCTTTAACATGACATCCCTGTCCTCAAGATGTTTTTGGAAAGTATCCTCAGCAAGAGTCTCCTGTGCATTCTGGAACAAGTTTAATCCAGAGGACACAGCATAACCTTTCCTAGGTTTCTAATGGAAAATCAGCAAGCTCAGGAACATGCCCTGGCACCACCATTATTTCAAACTACTTCTAGATGACACTGTCTTGATAAAGGTGCTGTCTCCTCGTGTATTGAAATTATATGGCCCTCAAGACACTGAAATATGGCTGTGTTCCCACCCTCTCTAAGCTAGGGATCTGAATCAATATGCCACCATCAACTATCTTTATTTCTATCTTCTCCCCCCCCCCCCCCAGGAATGATGAACAAGCTGTCTCCCCACAAAAACCATAATGTAGGCTAAACGTATGTCTCATCACCACCTAAACCACTTCTTCAGGTCATCCTCACTGAGGACCAACACCCATTTCCCTTGTAACTCTTATTTCTTTACAATATCTTATGAGTTTTCTTTCATTTATGCTCATAGTGCTCTATAGAAGTGTAACTTACATGCAACATAATCAAAACTTTAGGTATACAGCTTGATGAAATGTTGTATACTTCAGTGTAGCTTGGTCAAGATAGAAAATATTTCTGCAACTCCAGAAATTTTCTTCAGTCCTTTCATAATCAATAATCCCCATATTCCTCCCACCTCTATAGGTAACCACTATTCAAAATTCTATAACCACAGAGGAGTTTGACAAATTCTTGAATTTTATATAAATAGAATCATACATCTACTTTTTGTGTCAGGATTTCTTTCGCTTAAAAAATTTTTGAATGTCTTAGCTGAGTAATAATTATATGCTACAGTTGGCTTATCCATTCTTCTGTCATTGGACATTGGTTGTTTTCATCTGAGGCCTATGCCACCATGTATATTTTTGTAGAATTCTTTTTATGGATGGATATCTAAAAATGAAATAGATAAGCCATGGGGTAAACATCTTTTTATTAGAACTTGCCAACATTTTACAAAATGAGGTACCATTTTATATTCCTAGCAGATAAGTGTTCCAGTTGCTCCACATACAGAAAAGTATGTGGTGGTATTTCATTGTCCTTCTGGTGAATTCCTGAAAGTCCACCAGCCAATCAAATCTAGTCCTACAGCAAGCATAACATAGTTCCTGTGTTCAGATTAAACAATGATTTTTTTAATTGAGATATAATTGACAGATAACATTATATTTGTGTGATGATGATTTTTGTATGCTTATAGGCTTCTAAACACTAGAAGCTCAAGACGGATTTTCCTTTTCAGATATCAGAAAAAGAAATTACAATGAAAGCTTGGAATCCTTTATCCAAATGGAATTTTTCTATGTGGCTGCTACTGTTGTATATGCCTGAAGCAAAGTTTTTCATTTTGTCTTGATGTTTTTATTACTTGATTGCTCGTTTTCAGAATCCCTCCCACTTGAAGGGTATTTTGTGTTTTCACACATCCACTGGCTCTCTCATCGCAGCTGTATATATTAGGGAGATAAAAGTGTTATCCTCCAGTCTGGAACTTCATGGTTGGCACGGGTGTTGAGCAGAAATAGCAGCCACGATAATGAGGTTTCCCAGAGAAGGCACCTGCACATGAGGCTCACTGTTGGGCCTGAACTGAGACTATGTTCCAGGTCAGCACCAAAATTAAAGCCAAAGAGATTCCACACCTGAAGATATAGTCACTAGAACCTCCACTGCCCCTTAACACGCCTCGCATGTGCAACAATGTTGATGACACAGCTGTCATGTGCTCTTTCCCTCAGCTATGTATTTCATAACCAGCTGGACCCAGGCCCAAATCCATAGTTGGAAGGCGTTGACCCTTAAAGAGGGAATAATTTCTTGAGAATTTGTTTCATAATTAATTAGATGGACACCACCCCTCCATTGGAAATCTTCATACACCAGGGAAATACATCCTCAGTTTCTTTTTACTCTGCTGTTTTTATATTAGTTGCATTCAAAGCTAATTGATGCATGATTTGACCCTTATAGTCCTCAGATGATTTTTTTTTATCTTCTCTGTGTTCTAAATACCTTGCAGTCACAGGCATTTGTCCCGGGATCTTGTTGGTGGCCCAAGATGCAGCTGTGACTACTGCTGACAATGATTTTGATTCTTCCTTGAGTCACTTGCTTTCCAACCCTCCTTATAGTTATCTCAAAGTAACAATGAGAATTTCTTAAATCTACTTGAGGGAATAGCCTAAGTGATTCCCTAGGAGAATATTTAGGACACATACACGTTCTCGGTCCACCCACTCAGAGTTGCTTGACCTTTGAGAGCATCCGTTTTCTCTGGAAAATAAAATTCATAATATTTCCTCTTGGGATAGTTGTGAAAAGTGAATAGACTAGTCAATGTGAAAGTCCTTTATTAATTTTAAGGCATGGCAAAATATTTTTTGTTGCCCTTAAAAACAGAAAAGCCTAAATGGGTGCATGGAGAAGGATATCACTAAATGTCTGCATCTGAGTGTGTGGATAAGATGTGTGGTATTTCTCTCAAAATGCTCTGTATTTCATGTCAAGAGGGAAAAAAAAATAAGAAAAACCATGTCCAAAAGAGAGCGTGCTGACAAAAAGTATGTCAAGATGATATTTGATGGAAGGTGCTACTAAAGCTAAGTAGAAAGGCAGAGAAAAGAAAAGACAACTAGAAAAACTGGGAAAACAAACGAGTCGGTAGAGATGATAACAAATGAAATATAATTGTGCTAATCAAATGTAGCAATAAAGCCATTACGAGTATATGATATCTAACTTCTCCAAGATACATATGAAGTGACATTTAAGAAGTGTATAAATCAAAGAACTACGTCAATTCTCTTTTCAGGTATACCCGATGTTTGCAGAACCTGTCCCTACTTACCACGCAGGCCCTTGTGAAATCACTTTGAACTTTTGGCCCAAGATCCATTCTAGTGATTGTGCTTTAGAATGCTCCGTGAGCTACAATTGCTTATCATCCACATCTAGGAGAGATTCATCTGTGCTCCAGACTCTATTTGTCCTACTTCGGTTCACCTTACTGACATTCCAGGGGCATTTTGCTTTCTTTGTCCTCCATCAGCTCAGTAGAATTACACTTGGGTGAAAAAGATCTGAGTCCCAGTCTTTAGGATCTATTACTGCTGATCAGAACTTTAGTCATTAGAGTGAATTTGGAAGTGACTCTAGTTGAAGTTCTCTGGCTTTGTCTACAGTAGGATTTTGTCTACTACAGACATTGTTACGTTCCCACTTGACAAAGCCTGATTCACGAAAATGCCTACCTTGTAAATGGATCCATTTAGAAATGCTCCTTGGGTTTTTGAAAAGATTTGCTGTACTATTTCTTTAAATAGGTCTTTTACTGCATTTGAATAAGATTTTATTTACCAATTTTCAGGAACACATTTATCACGAGTAAAGTGGGGTATTCCTGCATAAGAATAGTGCAGGAAGAATATCTCTAAAAGTTTAAAGGCCTGCTGGGGCGCCTGGGTAGTGCCGTCAGTTAAGCCACTGACTCAGCTTCCTCCTGGGTTGTGATCTTAGGGTTGTGACCTCAGGGTCATGAGATGGAGCCCTACATCAGATTCCATGCTCAATGGGGAGTCTGCTTGAGATGCTCTTTCCCTCTCCCTCTGCCCCTCCTGCTCATGCACTCTGTCTCTCTCTCTCTCTGAAATAAATAAGTAAATGTTAAAAAAAAAAAAAAAAAAATTGAAGGTCTGCTTGAAAAGCATAAGAAAAAAATACCAAATGTTAGTCTTGCTCATAAAGAAGAAAATGGCCCTGCTTTTTCACAGGTCTTGTTAAAGCTCTATCCAAACATGGGACACCACTCCACTGTCCTTTGCATTCTAGTTGCTTGGACTTGACACCCGATATATCCAGAATCATTTTTGTTTTTGTATTTGTTTTTAAGATAAACCCTCTTTCTTATAGGTGAAAGTGAGAAAGTAGTGCCTAGAGGGAGTCATAAGGTTAAACATTTATTTTGAGAATAAGATGAGAGTAGAAGCAGCCCTCAATAATCCATGTTAAAAAGGGGCAAGATTAGTTTACTTAATCCAAAAAGTTTTATTTTAGACACCACATTCAACTTTTTAATTAATTCATTCATGATAAATATTGCTTTTCCTTTCTTGTTAATACCTTCACCAATTCTCTTTGCTAATTGCCATTCAATTTTTGTTTCCTAAGACCCCAGCAGTATTCTAAAGACATGAAGGAGTTAGATCACACCTCTTCAACTAATCCATCTAATTACCCAACTCAACCCTCAAGCAATGTGCTAACCAGAAAGACAACGTATTTCATTAGTGAGTTAATAGTGGTTTGCAAAACTAGATCAACCAGATTCTCCTCTGCCAAGACCCAGGTTTCTGAAATTCTGTCCTCAGCGCAGTTCTGTAGGTTAGGGCAATATATCAGAGACACCAGAAGCTTAAGTTCATTTCTGGCTTCTTCTGCTGTACCTTCTCTCTTTCAATAATCTTTAAACATGTATAAGACTCTCCCATAGGGGCGCCTGGGTGTCTCAGTTAGTTATGCCTCTGCCTTCGGCTCAGGTCATGATCTTAAGGTCCTGGGATGGAGCCCTGCATCAGGCTCCCTATTCAGCGTGGAGCTGACTTCTCCCTCTCCCACTCCCCCTGCTTGTGCTCTCTCTCTTTCTCTCTCTGTCAAATAAATAAATAAAATCTTAAAAAAAAAAAAAGACTCTCCCATAATCATTAAAAAAAAAAAAAAAATTCTTTCCTTTGACCCCATTCTATCTCTTGGACTACCATTCAGAATTTTTATTCCTTTTTCTAAATTTATCAGAAGTGCCACCTACACTCCCATTTGCTTGAGAATGCAAGTGAAATCTGACATCTGCTTCATTACTTGATTGAAATTGCTCTATTTTTCCTCCTAAGGTCACAAGCAACTTCTAAGTGACCACATCCGAAGGATATCTTTCAGTCTTTAACCGTGGAAGGCAACTTTGTTTTAATACTGTTGTTGACTTCCTGCTTCTTAAAACTGTACTCCCTTGGCCTCCATGCTACCGCATCTTCCTGGTGTTCCTTATATTTCTGAGTCTTCCTTTTGCCTGTTTTCTCTGCACATCCATTCAATATTACCCAGGCATATAGAGCTTTATCTCACCATTTTCCATCTATGTTCTGTCCCTCTGTGGTTTTATCTACCCATGTAGTTCAAGGGTTGTAAGTGTGCTAACAGCTTCCAGATCTCACACTGAAAATTGAGACTCTTATGTTGACCTATAAGCTGGATAACTCCATGAGAATATAAAACAAAACTTGAAATTCCATATGTCCAAAGCTGAAATTATCTATTTATCCCTTAAATTTGTTCCTATTCTTATATTTTCTAGTTCATTTTTATGGGATTTCCATTCAAACAAATGTTTAGTCTAGAAACCTGGGTGTCATCCTTGACTGCTGCCTTCCTCAACCCACACATGTAATCAATGAAATCACAAAATCTTGGTGATTTTACTTCTAAAATATATCCTTTATTACCCCAATTGCTAGTATTAATACTAAGGTTCTTGTCTCCTCCTACACGGTGTGCTCACCTCCTCAACCATCTCATTGACATTCTTTTCACCTTCCACTAGCCCCTAGAGTTAGAGCTACAATATCTATCTCTTTAATGGCTTCCTATCTCCTCACAATAAAGACCAAGCCCCTTTACAGGGAACAGAGCCCCTTGCCCATATCTATGCCTTCATCTCTTGCTACTCAATCTCACACCTTTAATTTTTTTACCACTCTGTCTCACATTTTACATTTCAGAAAATTCGAAATGCCTATAGTTTCCTGCACAGCATTCAATTTCTTGCCTTCATATTTATTTAAGCTGTCTCCATCCCTATCTCTTCTTATCTTCCCCTCGCCTTGGCCAACACCCCTTACTGCCTAGCTTCTACTCATCCTCTGAGAATGAGCTCATCGTAATCTCCGAAAGCTTTTCTGACGGCAACACCTTCCTTTCCACCCCAGGGTAGTTGAACTTCTCTCCTCCGAGCCCTCAGATGTCTTGTATATCTCCCTTTGCGTACTCATCCTCAATCTTCAGCATAATACCTGACAAGAACTGGCTCTCATGGATATTTGTTGCATGAATGAGTGTGGAATAACAGGTTGGCTTCCTGCTGACTGGGCTTTTAGCATTGTATCAGTCTAAGATATGATGTCATTGCTTTCCATTGTAGAGGAGGCAGAGAGGAATATGACAAATGATTTTATCACATTTCCTTTTAACAATTCAGCCTCATGATTTTAGTTGAAATGTTATAGACTTGCAGAATACCAAACAGATCCAGATCTAAATGTGGCCATCGAATTACATTTCAAAAGTAATCATTTTAAAATAGCTCCCATTGTGGAAACTGTGTGACAAGTTTCCTCTGAGAGAGGACACAGCGGTTGTCTATAATTTTCAAGTCCTTCTTTTACACATTTTCCACAGGAGATACCAACAAGTAGGACAAGTTTCACCTGTGTGTCTGCTTTCTCTCTGGCTCCCGGTACAGGATGGCAATTGATGTGAAACTTGGTTAAAGTTGGTCACCAAAGAGGAGAGAAGGAAAATCTAAAAGCATGGGAACCATCCTTCCAATAATCAAGAGATAGCACAGTGCATTTTTACACTATTTTAGCATTTTCGATTCCAGAAAAAAAGAACAGTGCTTCCTGTAACTCACAAGTCAGCGCCTGGCTTTGTCTCACAGGAAGCATCTGGGCGCTGCAGGTCAGAGGCAAGGAAGGTTACAACGAGCAGATTTCACAGGCAGTGATTAAGCGTGTGGAAACTGGAAGTTTCAGGGAATAGGATGTGAATACATTTTTTAAGACAAGAGCAAAGAAGCATAGACAACGGAAGAACCATTGGAAGATATCTGAAAAAGAAACCCAGAGGCTTCAAGAAATAAA
Organism: Potos flavus; assembly: GCA_028534135.1. Taxonomy (NCBI): domain Eukaryota; kingdom Metazoa; phylum Chordata; class Mammalia; order Carnivora; family Procyonidae; genus Potos; species Potos flavus. The sequence goes on along the minus strand of CM052886.1, from coordinate 42,936,269 downwards.
AACAAAATAAGTCAGATAATTACTACCCACTGTGTTAAAAATGACCGAAAGGGAAAAAATTAAGAGACAGAGTTTTTAACTTTAAAAAAAAAATGACGGAAGGAATGGAGCAGCGACCGTGGATGATGCATCTAACATCCTTTGGGAAACGATGCGGAACAAGGAAATACTGGAAGGGAGAATAATAGTCGTTTTTGTCAAAAAGTTTTCTGGTTCTATAGACAGGAAAGTCTAATTCTGTACCTGCATAATAATTCCTTTGTTAAATCCTATGTTATGTATCACTATGTTCATATAAACTTTAAAAATAAAGAATTTTACAATTGTCTTAAATATTTGATTCTAGATAAGATACAGCTCATTACATTCTTCCACCTATACTGATTTATTTTCTAATTTTTAATATTAACATCTGGAGATTTACATTCCACTTTCATCCATTGGGTATCCTCCAGTCAAAGCACTCTCATGAAACCCAACCTCAAAACTCTCCAGACTCATGGATCCCTTCAGCTGCTAGAAGGACTCAGCATGCTCTTCATTTTCCATGCCCTTCCTCCAAAGGCATTTGACTCATTCAAAGTGCCATAAGTTTCTTAAATAACAGTTTCTAAAGACTCAAGTTTTTTGTAGTAGAATAAAGCTTTATACAATTAGACAATTAGAGGTAGAGAGATTAGTTTTGTCCCTCCGATAAATTAAAAAATAGAAAAAATAAATGCACATATTTTTTTAGATTAAATGCAAATGTGTTCAGTCTAGCTTGAAAAGTTCATTATATGGTGTTGGCTTGATACTCTGCAATAACATAATACATACATACCATTAATAAAAGCTATATCTTTAGATATTTAGACAATAGCTTTAAAATTTAGTATCACCAAGTCATTTTATATACTGGAAGTCAAAGCCCTACATAAAACAATGTAGAATACACAAATGTTGTAGGCTTAGCATCGGGGAAAAAAAGCATGGTATTGAAAAAGTCACATTTATTGCTGCATGGCGGAATCCTAAATTCACCTGCTTATTATGCAGAACAGTGATCTTTTTCATTTCTAAACTATAAACACACCTGTAAATGTTACAAATATAACATCCTATTGATGACTAAATCAGCTTACTCTATCATGAAACCCTTACTCCAGACTGTTTTTCATGAGCTATAGAGAAAAAGAGCAAAAGAGAAGAAAAAGCATCAGTACTTTATATTTTACTTGGTTTAAGGTTTTCTTTTGTTTTAGGATGTCCCCAGGCAGTAATTTCATTAATTTTCATGTAGGGTATTTCTACTAATCCAGTAAGAAGTTCTTCTGATGATGTTTCTTCATAGCAGCTGAAAGAAAAACTAAGGTACCAGGAAAAAACAAAACATTCTCTGCCATACAGGAAAAGGGGATCTGAAAAATCTACGCAGAAGTGTAGAAAAAAACAGCTTATTCCCCTGTATTTTGCTCGTTCAACATCCTTTTTGATAGGGACAGAATCTGGCTTCTTGGTACAGGATGATATGGTATGTATATTTCTTACCCTTTGCTGGTTACAAATTACCCCTAAATTACCATAAAAAAAAGAAACAATATCTCACACAGTTTCTGGAAAGTCAGGGACCTGAGAGCAGTTTAGCTAATGGTTCTAGCTCAGGGGGTCTCATGAGGTTGCAATCAAGCTAGGGTGACCAACACTCCCAGTTTGCCCGCAGCAGAGGAGTTTCCCAGGAAACACAATGTCAGTGCTAAAACCAAAAAAAGTCCCTGGAAAACCTAGTCAGTTGGTTCCCATAAATCAAGCGTCACTTGGGGCTGTGATTTCTAAAGATGACTAGGGTTGGAGGATCCACTTCCAAGTTTACTCACATGGTTGTTGGCAGGAGGCTTCAGTTCTTTACTACGTAAACCTCTCCACAGACCAAGCTTATAACATGGCTACCCTCAGAGACAGTGAGGCCACACTGCGTTTTATGGCCTAATCTCCAAGGCGTACAACCTAACTTCTGCTTTAGTCTATTCGTTAGAAGCAAGACACTAAACTCAGATCACAGTAGAGAGCAGGAGATTAGAGAAGGGCATGCACACCAGCAGACAAGGATCATTTTAGTTTTGGATACCCAATAAAGGGTGGCGCCTAGCTCAGAGAGCCCAAAAGATGTTTGTGGAATGAGTTGCATTGTAGTCGATGGGCCTCCAGCTTTTACATTACCCAGTGTTAGAACCATCACTGCTCTCATGTCAACTGCATCCCTAAGCCCAAGGCACAGACGTCCACCACATCACCCACCTTTGACCACCATGAACCACCAAACTCATCACCTGCTGGCCATTTTACTTGAAACTCCCCCTTATCCAACCATGAACATATTTACATTCAAAAGAATACATCCTCCTCTTCCTTTTTTTTTTAATTGACTCATCAATTCCATAATAAAACTGCTTTAAGTTGGTAAGAATCATACTGTTTATACACAATTTTTCTTCAAAGATAGGGAATTGGGGAGTAAATAGTATTAATCACATTTTGTTTTCCTTTAAAAAATAATCATAATCCCCAATGTAACTTTTTTTCCACTTTAGGCCTGACAGTTGTGATAATGATTTGAATCAGGTTTGAAAAAGAAATAATTATTTTTTTCTGGCATAAGCCTGTGAAGTATAATTGGGTTTCCTGCTGGAAAAAAATCTATCAGCCTTTATGAGGCTTTCTTCAGTCTCAAACTACGAATATAAATTCTGAGGCCTTTGCAACACCAACAAGTGATCCAGGTGTCCAGTAGCTGGAATAGGTAGAAATAGCCCAGCTATTGGCAAATACCACAACCATAATATTGTCTCCAGAATCTACAAGTCTGCCAAGGCTTCCCACTCCTTGGATACACCTCAACATTCTGAAATATTCTGTGATTCCAGCTGCTGAATTGGCTTATACCTTAGAAAATGTTCTTGTCAAATTCAGATTGTTTTTCTATTTGTGATCTCAGAGCAGTTGACATTTGATCTGTGACGGGAAACAGCAAGATATTTTATACAAAGGACAACCCCCACCATTCATCAGAGGGCTTAGTAAGAGTGGAGAGCTCCAATGTGATTTCATCTCCTATCTAGTTTGGCTCTCTTCCCATAATCACTCAGACATGGTAAATGACATCATCAGGAACAGGGTAAATACTTTTAGAATGGACAAGCCTATTAATGCTCACATTAACCTGGATAAAAGGAAACTAAATTTGTAAACTCCTTATTCTAAGAGAGCAAACATATGTAATATTTAACTTTGGAACATCAGAAAGTTTTCTAAGAGTTTTTTAAGAGGATTTTTCTTTTTCTAGGCAAAATGTTCGTTACCATTTCTCATAATTTGACTGTCCTTTATTTCTAAATTTTAAACTTTATCTTTTGTCCTTTTAAAAACTGATTAAGATAGTGCGATATCATTGTTCAAATTAGATATGGGAAGCAACAAAAATAATAACGATACAACTGATTCATGACATAATATTCAGGTTCTGTAACCATATTACAAATATATGAGAAGCATGTCTCCTTATAACTTTCCTAAAAGACTCTTAAGAAGTATCTCCTTTTGTAATTTTTTTAAGAGACTCTTAAACACTTTCTTATTCTCTCCTTCTGTCCCCCAACAAGGCCTAACACAGAGGGAACTAAGTAATGATTATTGTTACTGATGATGATCAGAATTAGCCACTTTTCAAAACATTTAATAAAAATTGTCCTTTTTCTCAACCCCAATTCATCTAGTCATTGTAAAAACTGTTAGAAAATGTAAATAAACACAAGGAAGAAAATGTAAAATACTCATAATCTCACTTCCCTAGAAAATCACTGTAACATTTAGAGATGGTCCTTATCTCTCTCTCCCTCTCTTAAAACTTAAAAAAAAAATCATGCTATATCTATATTTTTATAACCATCTAAAATATTTTATGTCGATATCTTCAAGAATATCTTCAAATCATTATGAAGAAGGAAGCAACAGGTATGCTTCAGTGCCTCGTGGAAAGCACTTACACAAGTGCTCCATAAAAATGAATAAATGAGTGAAGGAGCGAACGAGTGAAGTCGTAAATGAACATATGAACAATTTTCTTTGTGGAAAGCTGAATGATTGCTTTCATGAAATACTTTTGGCAAAAATGATAGATAATAGTACTCACTTATCGGCATTTTTTTTAGCACACTGATAAGCTTCACAGTAACCTGAGGAGATAGGTTTTGTTATTTATCGCCACCATTTCAATGATCTCTGAGACACTGAAAAACCTGCCCAAGTTTTGAAGTTAAAATTCAAACCCTGACCTGACTGAATTGAAAAACGTGTAGCTCTCTCCGCCATAACACACTGCCTTTCAAATATGGCTCCTATACTGAAGTGAAGCTTTGTCAAAAGGACATCCCCACAACCTACAATACAGGGAATTACATAATGACAAGAAGCCTTTCAGAGCCGCTCACTACGCCGACAATCCCTGTCTTCCCTGGTGGTAGAGTACAGCTGTTACCATCCATCGTGGGGTGGCTGTTTCATACTGGTACCGTCGGGGCCATTGAAATCACAGACACATTCACTCAGAAGAAAATGAGTGGATTTTCTTTTTCTTTTTGAGAAAGCTTTTTACAATAATCCACTTAATCCCATGGCTGATTTGCCATTGAAATCTCAGGCACGACGTCCTTTACCAGGAATTTCCTAACTTTGAAAAAAATTTAATTTAGCCAATAAGACTTTTTTATCACTCCTTCCTTAACTTTCAAAAAAAAAAAAAGTGTGTGTGTATGAGTGTGTGTGTGTGTGTTTGGGAGGGTGAGGATAGAAGGGGGAAACAGATGGATTCTTTCAGCAAAATGAATATTATTTTACCTCTGAGAAGAACTATGGCATATCCAATAAAAACAAAGAAATTTTGATGACTTAATTGTAGTGAAAGGCAATTTATTTTTTTAAAAAGCAGGATTTGGGAGACTTGCTGTTATACATTTGTCAAAACCAATGGAATACACAACACCAAAGGCTAACCCTAATATAAGCTATGGGCTGTGAGTGATAATGATACGTCAGTGATATGTCAGTTTCATCAGTTGTAACCAATGTACTATTCTGATGGGGGATGTGGATAGTGGGGGAAGCCGTGTGTGTTTGGGGGCAAGAGGCATATGGGAACTCTATATTCTCAATTTTGCTATGAAGTTAAAGTTGCTCAAAAAAGTTTTTTTAAAGCAGACTGGCATGACACAAAGAAATTTATTTCTAAGTTTTACAAAGAAGTAAACAATGTTTTTCTCATTCCAGTGGAATAAATAGAACTATATATATATATACTTTCTGGTCTTATAACTTAACTCATTTATGTGAGAAGTGATCCCATAGCCATGGATTTCTGCCTTAGTCTTCCCTGGTTTTGAATGGCATCACAACCTCCCATGGCTGGGCTCAGCCCAATGCAGCAAAAGCATCTCCTAGGAACTTAAAAGGAATGCATATTCTTAGGCACCAGACCTCCAGACCCACTGAATCAGAAAATCTGTCTTTTAATAATAAACCCTCCAAGTGATCCTGATGCAAACCAAAGTCTGAGGACCACCGATTTAGAGAATAGTGCTACTGCATTCTCTGGCCAGATCATTCACAAGCACAGAGGCCAACTGCAGGGATCAAGGTTCAGTGAACTAAAATGGGAGAGCAATACCTATTTTATAAGAGTGCTATAACAATTAATGACTTAGTACATATAAAATACTGAAAACAAAGCTTGGCATATATGTGCCTATTAATATTAGCTATGGTCACTACCATATCTACTATTATAAGTTATCCAGCACTTTGAAATGGTTCATGAGCATAATTTAAAAACTATGTTGGGACAACTCGACTTAGACTCTGTTAACTGCTCTTAAATTCTGCGTGTGGGGAAGTGTTTGTATTTGTTGCAATGATAGTAAACTCTCAGCCCCAAGGTAGGTTCTACACACAGACTCTTCATTGTCTGGCCCAGTAGGACTACTGGTAATGGCCTCTCCTCACAAGTGCACGGTGCGAAAAGGATGTTATGAGCCAGCCTCATGGGACAAGATACTGAGAGCAGGTGAAGAAGGACAGAGTGCTCTTAGACAGGCTCTCAATTACTGGGGAAGTGGGAGATGGATGGCAAACAGCTAAGGGAAAGTTGTAAAGAAACACTGAAGAAATGAGCTGTGTAGGGAAATAAAAGTAAGCCATGAAGCTTAGCTGTGGAGAACCAAACAGGATATTTTCTAGAGAAGGAGTTAATAAACAAAGGAGGGAGCATTATGGAAGACAGAATGAATGTCAGGAATCAAAGATGGCCCCATCACTTCAGTACATTTAAAAAGTGGGGAAAAAATAAATAAATAAAAATAAAAAAAATAAAAAGTGGGGAAGTTCAATGATTTGTTTTAGTCTATGACAAAACTGCCTTATCAAATGGCCTCATCAAAATGACCATCCTTGGGATGCCTAGGTGGCTCAGTCAGTTAAGTGTCCACCTTTGGCTCAGGTCATGATCTCAGGGTCCTGGGATTGAGTCCCATATTGGGCTCCCTTCTCAGCAGGGAGCCTGCTTCTCCCTCTGCCTACCTCTCCCCCTGCTTGTGTGCTCTCTATCTCTCTCTGACAAAGAAATAAAATCTTAAAAAAAAAAAAAAATGGCCATCCTAAGACATTCTAGACCTGACATGGACAGAGTAAGGAAGAATCTGAACTAGAACAATGACATTGGCCACTGCTGTCACCTGGTCTCTGAAGATGAAGATGAGATTGTTATAAATTCTCATGGTTCAATGCCCTGGCAAGATTTCCATGTCTTTCCAGTAGATTTATGTTGTTACAGTCCTCATCAAATTAAGATAGTTTATTGATTAATAATAACAGCTAACACGTTTATTACTTACTCTGAACTTTCTCTGAGTTTTACAAACTGTAACTCCTTAACTAATGACTACAAGCTTAGGGAGTGGTTATTATTATTATCAGAGGAAACTAAAGCACAGAGAAGGTAATAGACTCCCAAGATAAGGGCGCCGGTAAGTGTTGGTTTGAGGTTCAAGCCCAGGCAGCTTGGCTCTGGAGCCCGAGTTCTTGCCCACTTAATGGACAAGTTTTGCTGACTTAATGTTGTCTTGTCTTACGTGTGTGGTTTCTGTCGTACACCTCACGGACTCTACAATGGCTGTTATTTGACTGACCAAAAAAGGGAAAGAAAAAAGAAAAGATTATCCCACAAGACATGTATGTGTGTAGTTGACTTTATTAAAGGTTGGAAAAGATGGATGGAGCAAGTCTGCCTTACAGCAATTAAAACAACTCAACACTGAAATGTAAATGCCAGTGTACGTAAAAAGCCATCTTTTTTTTTTTTTTTTTTAATGTCCTAACCTTGCAGACTGAAACTGGGCCTCCTTTTTTTCACATCCTGATGGTCTGCTCAACTTTGTTCATAAGGAAAGAAAAAAACCAATTTGGTCCCTAAAAATAATTTTGGCACTTGCCACCAAGATAATCATTTTTATTTACACTTGTTGCCCTCACATGCAGATACCAGAGAAAGCCAAGAGCCAGTTTTAAGCAAGTGCCCTCTAAAAGGGCTAAAAAGCTGGAATTATATAAGCAATGGGCTCTAATCCAACCTGGCTTCACTGGAATGCAATGTGAAAGGGACTGTTGGTCATGTTTTTGTGGGTTTTTTTAGGTCATGCACACGTGTTAAGGGACAACTCTGTCCACCACAGCTCCTTTGTATTTAGACACCACATGAGCCCAGGTAGACACCAGATCAGTTGACTGGGCTGCCCCTAGACCACCTGCAGTGCAGGCACCTGACGTTTCACTAAGATGTTCAGTTCAGTGAGAGCAATTTGAGGACCACATTGAAGGACAGCATCATACACACGTGACCTATGCAAGTGTACAGACCCTGCCTTCGGAAGAGCTCCACACTTGGTTTAACGCTCTTGTTGTCACTGTCTTGAAATTCTTAATGATTTTGAGTAAGGAGCCCCATATTTTCATTTTGCATTGAGCCCCACACACCATGTAGCCAGCACTGGCTCTTGTAGCTACCTTACATCCACCTTCTCATGTGCTAGTCAGCATAATAGCTCCTAAATGGACAGGAAGGTGAGTTAAAACTGTCAGAAGATATTAAGCCAAACAGCATCTCTGCTTGATCACACACCAACTAGAATTTGACCTTGAACAGTATCAGGTAGCTTGGAGCCACGATCCTCCAGTATAGAGCATAGATACTTCAAGCCCATCTACAAACTGTGAGTCCTCAGAAAGACAAATACCGAAACTGATAGTAAACATTTAGAATTTTTTTTTAAGATTTTATTTATTTATTTTGAGGGAGAGAGAGTGCCCAAGTGTGCCTGTGCTGAGAGAGAGAGGGAGAGGGCATCTCAAGCAGATTCGCACTGAATGTGGAACCCAATACTAGGCTCGATCTCGTGACCCTGAGATCACGATCTGAACTGAAACCATGAGCCAGTTGCTTAGCCAACTGAGCCACCCAGATGCCCCAGAATATTTTTTCTAACAATTTGACATTACCACAATATCCAACTACATGATCATTTCTCTAATCATTCATTTTCATTAGATTTTATAAAATTATGATGCCATGACAGACAGAGGGAAGGGGAAAATACTCTGGTCCTTGCCACAGATATTTTGAAAAACACTGCCCAAGTCAGAACCTTTTTTCCAATCAAGACTAAGGAGAAACAGACCACAAATGAAATGTCAGATTAAGATGCTGCCCTTAGAAATTTGAGGCTCTGGGAAGGAGACATCCTAAAAGAATTTAAAAATAAACAAAACAACTAAGACATTTTCAAAACTCTTTCTGCCTAACATTTGCCATAGAAAACATAACTTTATTTCTTGGAAAGTCTTCTTGATGTTATTGAATTAAAAGTATATTCTTTGAACTCAAATGTAGGGCAACAGTAGTTTTATATTTCCTACCATTTCCAGGTTCAGATTTAAATGCCAGTAAGTGCTGTGCTCTAGGCCAGACCTGGCCTTTCCACATCTTAGGAGGGGCCAACTACACTCCAGGCATTATCTATCACCTGGTGTGCTGATACCCAGTAAAGATTGCACATAAGAATGTAATGCCACGATTTATCTTCTCTGGAACTCAATTAATTTTATAGACATACTTTCTTCTTCTCTGGGTAGACTGTGACTCTTAGTTGGCTTACATTTCATGTAGGTGAGGAGCTAGGGGTTTGCCAATGGTCAAACTAGGATACCTAGACTGTCTGCTTTCATTTCCTCTCCCGAGCCTTTTCAGTCACATTCTCATCTACCCTGCAGATAAGAAGATGCAGAATAGTGACTCTTGTCGTGACTAAACTGAGCTTTGGCCTGATGTCATCTACTTATACTGAAGCCTGCCCTATGAAAAAGCCCCACAAAACCCATTCTTATGTCTATGAGGAGGTAGTTTGTTGGGTTTGTTGTTCATAACATCATACCCTGGGGAGAAATTCCTGCTTGTCCTTAATATAAGCAATAGTTTAGTTTTTCCTGTCCAATTAGTCTCTCTTTATGCCATGGACGCTGTAAGTTGTATAAGTGATCAAGCAGCTTTCTCTTTCTTCCTGGCTGCTAGGATGCCAATTAGTACCAGATTCATAGTCCTTTTGTACCAACTGTGTAGGCTTTTATGGGATGTGTTTTTATACTTGGTTTGTTCTTAGCTCCACGCTATCCCCCTCTCTAGTTTGCTTTTTCTTTTCTCAACTACTTATAATTTATGTTATATCCCATCAAAAAATACTTCAGTTGTTATTGAAAAAAGATATCAGGTAAAAAGAGAATGGAGAAAGTAGAGATGGGAAAGAGATCAGGGGAAAAGCAGGAGGAAGGGAGGAAGGAAATTAAGAAAAAAAGGGAAAGTATAAGGCAAGGAAGGGAAGGGGCTATATTTTTGTGGTAATAAACTGAAATGAGAGTCTCACTGGATTCAAATTGTAAAAGGGACGTAGAAAGGAAGTATAGATTATTATAGGCATGAATTATATAAAAATCATTTCAAAACTAAAAATTGAGAACTCTCTAAATACATTGCTCATTATCTGTTGCTATTTAATTATGTCAAAGGCATGAAATGTGTAACAAGATACGGAATGAAGCTTCTCTTGTCTCAGAGGTTTGGCTTCAAATCTGAAAGCTTCAAATCTAAGAACCAAGTTCACTATTATTCCCTTGCCCATTCTAAAAAGATGGTCTAGACACATCCCCATAGAATTTACTAGGAAGTAGCTAAACTGGTTTCTTCAACCACCAACTCTATCAGCCAAAACCAACCTAAAGGAGCTGAAGATGCTATAGAGGAATTTCTTTTTTGAAAGGCATTAGTAGGAATGGAAAGCAATTGATGTTTTTCTCTTGTCTCCTCCGGGGATGCTTCCTCTTACACACACACACACACACACACACACACACACACACACACCCTCCTCAAACTAAAAGAGAGGACCCCAAGGGAAGCTCTCATAGCGTTTGGAATCATCTTCTCAACGATGCAACTGGCACCTCAGCCTCCAGATGGGTATTGGCTGAGTTGCAGACTCTTGGGTGTCCGTGCCTTTAGAGAAGACTGAGGAGAACCTGACATGTTAAGTGTCTCCAGGAGTTTGGCGTTAGGCATGAAGATAGACACTGAAGCTACCTCTCCGTAGAGAAGTCTGAGGATGGGAGGCTGGCTGGAGGAAACTATAAGAAAGGATGAGGAGACAAGACAGCAGTGAGGGTGACCTGCATTTCCAGAGTTTTCCTTCGGGTCAAGCGGAAGTTGCAGAAGGTAGCCAGACTCTAGACTGCTAGAAAGGATCCCAGTGGAGGGGATTACCAGCCAAGTGGAGGAAACCCCAGAGGTGGGCATCTGTGGTAAGAGAGAAAGGTTCTGAGAGGTGAACCTGTGAAATCCTCACCCGTGTCAGGAAATCGCAGTGGGGACATCCCGAGAAGAGTCTTCCCAAAGAGCCCTCCAACACATCTGGCAAAGGAATAAGCATTGGGCATCTGCCCCAAAGAAAGCTGACTACTGGGCTGTGCAAAATAGTCAGGGAGGGGCGCCTTTATTCCTTTGCCTCTGATGCCTGGGGAAGCAGAAGCCATGCCTGGGTTCAGTGGCAGTTAGGGAGAAGGAGTATGGCTTTGAATTGAGTGCCAATGTAATTGTGTTTTTAATTTTAATTAAACCTTTTTTTTACCTAGGAAAAAAAAATACTGTTGTAATACCTAAAAGTAACTCCAAAAGCAATGGGATCTCTGGTCCTAGGGTGGAAAATCTAAAAGATGGTGGGAGAAAAAATTTTTTCATGATTTATATGCCCTCAGATCTAGCCCATTCAATAAATCATTTGTATAACTATACAACTTTAAGTGTTCCAAGTCAAAATAAGAGGCAAAGCAATTGAAATATCACCCCCCCAAAAAAAGACTGGGATACCTATTAATATAAACTATAAACTACCTATATTCTCCTCAGAACACTTACATGACATGTTATTTAAAAATTATATTGATAGTGTTATCTCACACCTTAATTTTTCTCTTTCTCAGATAAATGATTCCCTCTTCCCTCTTCCTTCTCCTTTCCCCAATTATCCCATTTTTAATTTACATTTTTCTATTTAGTTTAACTAGAGTAAAAGGGAGGGGAAAAGACAGTAAAGGCAAGAGTTTCTAAGTTTCAGAAAATCAGTATAACTTCTAAATTCATTGGGAATAGAAGTTATAATAACGTGGTTATGGAGACATTTTCATACAACAGTGAATTCATTCAATTGTGTATGCAGCACTCTATTCCGTGCCTTGCTCAGAGGACGTACTCCGTGAGAACAGAAGCCTTATATGCCATATAGTGACTTACTCAGACTACATCACTCTCAACAATGCAGCTTCATGAAATCGGCCCTCACCAGGCATCTTTCTCAACATGACCTCACATTCTTACTGCAGTCAGCAGTACCAAATGTTTTACCGTTTAGATATAAAATTCTCCACTAAGAAATCCTAAATCATTTGCAATTTGCTTTCATAACTCTACTGTAAGTTGAGCCTTCAAATTTTTTCTCTCCATAAAATTGAGTTTCCTAAATGAATATGGTTTTTCTTCTTTCCTAATGACTCTGCACACAGGCTATTTTAGCTTAGTTGAAACAGGTGGCCAGAGCCAGAAAAACTGGGGCCTGAGTCTCTAGCCCATTGAAATACATTTCTTCCCTAGCAGCAGCTGCCCTTCTGAGTGCTTTTTAAACTGTGAATCCTCCCACTAGCAATACAATTAATCAGTGACTGCTTTTAGATAAATGCATGTAAAATCTAGAATACAATTAAATTAGACAAAAATTGGTCCATATAGTAAACCAGTTTTTGTAACCGTATGTAATCCTTCGAACCCACAAATTGTTCCAGAGATATATAAATGAATGAATAAATAGTTTCGTATAAATTTTCTTTCTTTTTTTTTTTTAGTCTCATATAAATTTTCTGATGTGCCTCTAGTTACACTTGCTCCATCACAAATAATCACAAAACTTAGGGCTTTAAAACAGCTACTTTATTTAGTGCAGTATTCTGCGGATCAGGAACTTAGGAAAGGCTTGGCTGGGTAGTTCTCTGCTGGAGACTCTCAGGAGGTCACAGCAAGATGAGGGCTAGGATTTGGAACCAACTTAAGGATCTACTTGGCTGATCATCCCAGGTGTCTATCTCCAGAGGGCAGGCAGTTTATTCGGGCTATTGCTTGGCATTCAGCTGGGACTGACTAGAGCTCCAGCACATGGCCTTTCCAGCCTGGCAATCTCAGGATGAGACTATAATGGCAGCTACTTCCCCCAGAGTGAGCGTCCCAGGAAAAACTAGAAGTTGCATTATTTTTTAGGATCAAGCTTCTGAAGTTGCCCAGTGTCCTTTCCACTGCATTCTGTTGCTCACAAACTAGTTACTATGCTTCTCCCACATTCCATAGGAAAGCACGCAGACCCCACCTCTCCATGAGAGGAATGCCATAGAATTTGAGGACGTATTTTAAAACGGCCACATTTCAGTTCATCTATTATAACAATAATCCTTCCCCCACTTTGTATACTAACTACCCCCCACGCACACAAAAGAAACCTTCTGTAATTACATTACCCTTTAAAAATCCTGGCTGAAATGTAAAGCATTTGAAAGTACAGGATTTAACTATTTAGTTAAAAAAAAAAATTTTTTTTTGGTTGTTGGGGGAAAAAAAGTTGAAAGCTATTTTGTCTGTTTTCACCTGGATGGTATGGGTGGAATTTAAACATTTTTAAATGGGTTTGACATTGATTCACTAAGACTGAGAAGTCTCTATGAACAATTCAACTAATGAATTTGGTTCTAAGCCATGGTTTAATAGCACTTTGACACCATACACTTAAACACATTTTCCAAAAAGTGCCCCACTCTCTTAACCACAAAATAATGATTCCCGAGGTCTCTGACAATGCCAAGGTCGTTTCAAAACATCTCTATTTCTTTTGCAATGAATAAGGTCCTTAAATGTTACTGTTTTTTGATGGTTCTGGAGTTAATCTTGCTTTGCATTATCTTCTTCCCAGGAAGACTGAAAGCACTTGAGTAACTCTTAGTAAGATGAATGAATTCATGATTTTTCCAGTGGAATTTCTGAGAGTTAGAGCATTTCTAAAACTTATTTCTACACAGAAAGAATCACCTACGCCATCTTTCCTGTCCCACTTGTTCTATACAAAGTTCAGATACAGCAGGTTGCAGTTTATTGTGCACTTGTCTATCTCCTCTGCCAAACTAAATACTCAATGGCAAGAGTGGAGGTTTCAGCCATCTTTTCATCCCCAATACGACATCCCCTACGACATAGAAGATGCTTCACAAGGGCGCCTAGGTGGTTTAGTTGGTTAAGCGTCTGCCTTCAGCTCGAGTCATGATCCCAAGGGTCTTGGGATAGAGCCTCACATTGGGCTTCCTGGTCAGCTAGAAGCCTGCTTCTCCCTCTCCTTCTGCCTGCCGTTCCCCCTGCTTGTGCTCTCTCTCTCTGTCAAATAAATAAATAAAATCTTTAAAAGAAAAAAAAAAGCTTAACAAACATTGAATTACTCTATTTTTTTTTCTTTTTCTTATAAGTACATTGTTGCTGAAGCTTTAAAAAAAAAAAAATGTGTAAGTACATATTGCTTCCGTAAAAGAATGTCAAATTCCAAAGGTTTTCAAAACTTCCGGGGATTACTGTTTTGGTAACCTAAATCAGTGGCTCTCAAACCTGACTCACACTGAAGATCTTTAAAAATTCCAACTCCCAACCCCAGAAATCCTAATCTAATTGGTCTGTGATGAGGCTAAGGCATCTATATTTTGAAAAACAGGTCTTTAATTTTTTATCTTGAAATATATTTAGACTTACAGAAAAAGTTGCAAAAATAGAACAGAGAGCTTCTATACACTTTTCACCTAGCTTCCCTTAATGTTAACATCTTATAAAACCGTATTACAACTATCAAAATTAACAAATTAACATTGGTACAAAACTCTTAACTAAACTACAGAGGTTATTTGGATTTTACCAGTTTTGCAGGAATGTGCTTTTTCTGTTCCGGGATACAATCCAAGATCCTATATTGCATTTAGTTGTCACGTCTCCTTAGTCTCCTTCAATCTGTGACATTTCCTATTCTTTCCTGGTCTTTCATGACCTTACCACTTTAGAAGAGTATTGATCAGTTGATTTGTAGAAATGCTCCCCAATTTGGGAGCGTTTCATTTTCTGATTATTGGACTGAGGCTTTTCATTTTTGCCAGAACACCACAAAAGTGGTGTGCCCTTCTCAGAACATAATGTCAGTTGGTACATTATGTCACTATGTCTTATTTCTGGTGATATTAATCTTAATCACTGGGTTGAGGTTGTATCTGCTGGGTTTCTCCACTGCAATGCTACTAGTTTCACCAATGTAATTAGTGAAATTTCTGGGGAGAATAATTCCAGACTATGCAAATATACTCTTCAATTTTTTTCGCTCAAACATTGAAACTAACTTTAGTATATATCCATGGATCTTGCCTGCAACAGTTCTTACTATAGTGTTCTAATGGCAATTTTCTATTTCCCTTGTTTCTTCCACAGTTATTAAATTCATCTGGGGGGAAACACTATCCCTTCTCCTCCCATTTGTTTAACTATTCATTTATTTAATTATATTAGTATGAATATACGAATCAAATTTTTGTAAGTTCCCAGGTGATTCTAACTTGTACTCAGGACTGAAAACCACCACTAGGTGATTTTTGAACCTGGCTCATAATGTGCTTCCCCTAGTCTTGTCTGCTAATATAATGGTCTTTGTCTATGTGTTGTCGATACAATCTACCCAACAAGGTTGTTTGTTGACTCTCTAAAATTTATATGGAAATTCAAAGGACCCAAAATAGCCAAAAATTTTTGAAAAAAAAAAAGACAACTAGCACTACCCAATTAAGGCTTGTAAATCTTGGGGGCTCCTGGGTGGTTCAGTGGGTTAAGCATCTGCCTTCTGGCAGGTCATGATCCCAGGGTCCGGGGCATCAGGCTCCCCACAGGGAGCCTGTTTCTCCTTCTCCCTCTGCCCTTCCACCCCACTCATGCACTCTCCCTTTCTCTCTCTCAAATAAATAAATAAAATCTTATAAGACTTATAAAGCTACATGAGTCAAGACAGTGTGGCATTGGTAAAAAAAAAAAAAAATAGGCAAAAGATCAATGCAACAGAATACGGTCCAGAAATAGACCCACGCATGTATGTAGGCTCCTAACGGCGTTATCTGTCAATAGAAGCTTGTTTACTTTCATTTGGTACCTTCTATGTTTTTTTTTAATTGTACAGCATTCAATATTGTTTTCTCTTTTAATATATCTATTTTACTGCTCCTTTCTTCAAAAAGATATCTGAAATTCTTTTCCTTCTTCTTATCACCATGCAAATAGTTGTGCAATTTTATGTTTTGGTTTATGAGTTTATTAATTTTAAGGATTTAGAGCTTCTTTTTGAACTCCTTTTACCATAAGAATGTTTACATTCCTTTTCACCAACTACTGCTTATTAGAGGATGTGAGGAAATGAGTTCACTGTGCTCAATCCTCAGCTGTTTTCTTCCAGCAACACCGATAAGGCCCAGCGGAATTCCTTTAGGAACAAGAAAAGAGACAGAAATTGTAGATTTCAGTCATCTGTCCCTCCCTAATGCTGACTAACATTTGTCCTGAATTCTGCTGAAACACTTTGTAGATAACGACAAATCTGTATGATCCCAACTGAACACTTGGCAACCTCACTATTTTATAAAGGCAAGAACCCAAGAGGGAAGCGAGAGCACTTCCAGATCATGTTTGACCTTCAACCAGTGTGCAAAACTAAAGGTGCTAAAATTTTACGTTTTGTAAAAGGAAAAAATCCAATTTCCTGTATTTATTAGAAATGGCAAAAATACAGCTTTATTTTCTAATTCTTTATAGCTGAGATACTATTTAACTGGAAAAGGTATAGGACTGTTTTCCAGAAAACATGAAATAAAAGAGCTAAGGTCTATATCATTTCACACAGAAATATATCCGGTAATGTTACAAGTTGCTTAAGATATGGGTCTATGGGTCAAAAATGGCTTCTGAATATTTGTAACATTAAATCATAAGTGGATTAAGTAAGATCAAAATCTTATTTTTTTACTTTGTTTTCTACTTATTTCTATTCACAATTTTAAATTTTGTAAGAACTTTACAAGCAGGGATTTAATAATGAATCATATACAGAAAGTGATTATAGCCCAAATTTAAAAAATGGATGCTGGTTCATTAATAAGAAGAGAAGGTAGGACTTCCTGGTCCTCACTGTTGTGTAGAATGCAGCCTTAATGAAATGGGCTATGGAAGATGAAATATACTAGGATTTCTGGAGAGAACCTGGTGACTAGGGGAGAGAAAGACCACATGACCACTCTTGTGCACAGTTTAAAAGACATGACAGTCATGATAAGGAGAGCATGAGGGGAAAAAAAATCAAAACAGATGGCATATATTACTACTGACAAGCACAGGGGCAACTCAAATACAGAGGATTACAAAGTAAATTTGTACGGCATGCATAGTCATGACCTAAGTCCCACATAAATAGAATGAGACTGTAATTTAATATCCAAACAGGACACTCTTGAGAGTAAGAGGGCACAATTAACAATTGCTCTGGGGCAGCGGCATAAACCAGGACTATCTTGGGCAAGCCAGGATATATAACTCCTTACAAAGAGCAGAGAGTAATGAGATTTGAAGGAAGAGGGCAATAAGAGGACCAGAATCTCTTGACAAGTTGCTTAAATTTAATGTGATAGGTCACTAGAAACTACTACAAAAGAGGTCACATAAGATAAAGAAAATGGTATTTTTGGTGTGAATGCAGCTGATCAGATGAAGACAGACTAAAGGCAGGGAAATTGGCAAGGAAGTTTCTTTTTTTTTTTTTTTTAAGATTTTATTTATTTATTTGACAGAGAGAGAGAGATCACAAGTAGGCAGAGAGGGGGAAGCAGGCTCCCTGCTGAGCAGAGAGCCCAATGCGGGGCTCCATCCCAGGATCCTGAGATCATGACCTGAGCCGAAGGCAGAGACTTTAACCCACTAAGCCACCCAGGTGCCCCTGCAAGGAGGTTTCTGAAGGCAGCAAGCTCAAGGCCATGTGGCTGTAGGATGAAAATATGCCAAGAGTAGACTTAGGAAACAGCTGAGGGGAAGACATACAGGATGGACAGCACACTGTTTGCTAAACAGTCTAGCAAAACTATACAGTGATGATGAGTCGACAACATAGGGATGGGAAAAGGGATCAAAAAGTAACCTAGAAAAAAAAAAAGTAACCTAGAGAAAAGCCAGCACAGATGAAGATATTCAGGAAGGACATGCGAAAAATGCAGGCCTATAGATAGGACACAAGATGGAACATTAGAAGAGTCCAGGAAAATGTAAATGAAGGAAAAATAAGAGGTGTGAAGATGATGAAATGAGCAGAGTAACTTTGAAATGAGGGGCATCTAAGATAAGAAGGAGGTCAGTGGTGTTAGAATAGCATCAAGCCTGAGAAGGAAAAGAATACATTTGGCTTGAGGGACATCAAGAAGAGGTTTCATCTTGAGTGACTAAGCAACTGAAGCCATTTTTTTGGTAAATACGGTTATGAAAAATGAGAGATACCGCAGTCTTTGGAGAAATACTGTGATCCTTTGCAAATGATGTAAGGAATCAATTAGAAATACAATCAGAAAATGAGAATTTTGTTTGCACAGCAAAAGAAACCATCAACAAAACAAAAAAGCAACCCACCAAATGGGAGAAAATATTTGCAAATTATTTATTTGGTAAGGGGTTAATTTCCAAAATATATAAAGAACTTCTACAATTCAACCCAAAAAGCAACCCCATTTAAAAAAACCCATTTAAAAACAGATAGAGCACCTGAATAGACATTTTTCCAAAGAAGACACACAGATGGCCAACAGACACAGGAAAGATGCTCAACATCACTAATCATCAGGGAAACAAATCAAAATCACAATGAGATATCACCTGACACCTGTCAGAGTGGCTAGTATCAAAAAAACAACAAATAATAAGTTGGTGAGGATGTGGAGAAAGAGGAACCTTTGTGCACTCTTGGTGGGACTATAATTTGGTGCAACCACTGTGGAAAATAGTATGCAGATTTCTCAAAAATTTTAAAATAGAAATACCATAATAATCCAGTAATTCCACTATTGGGTATTTACCCAAAGAAAACAAAAAACACTAATTCAAAAAGATATATGCACCCCTATGTTTGTTGCAACATTATTTAGAGTAGCCAAGATATGGAAGTAACCCATGTCCATCGATCGATGAATGGGTGAAGAAGATGTGGTGTGTATATGGAATGGAATATTACTTAACCATGAAAATAATGAGATCTTGCCATATGGAACGACAAGGATAGAACTAGAAGGTTTTATGCTAAGTGAAATAAGTCAGAAAGAGACAAATACCATATGATTTCACTTGTATGTGAAATCTAAAAAACAAACAGAAACATACAGAGAACAAACTGGTAGTTAACAGAGGGGTGGAGGTTGGTGAGGATGGGAAAAATAGTAAAACGGTTCAAGAACTACAAGCTTCCACTTATAGGTGAAGAGTTTCAGAGGTACAAAACTCCAGATATAAAAGAAATAAGTCATGGGGATGAGAAGTACAGCGTAGGGAATATAGTCAATAACATTGTAATCGTGTTATACGGTGACAGATGGTCACTACACTTATTGTGATGAGCATAGTATAATATATAGAATTGTCAAATAACTGCATTGTACACCTGAAACTAATATAACATTGGATGCCACCTATATATCAGCTAAAAAAAGAAAGAAAATAGGAATTTTATAGGATTTTGGGGAAAAAAAAAGCTTGGTGGCTGCTTTTTTGCTGCGTATATTTATTGTTGAACTCAACGTGCAAAGCTCATCATTTCATCTCTCTTTGAAACTCTCATTCTTGGTATCTCTGGACTTTCCTTGGTTTACTGTTTTACAGTAAATTTTACACTCAATTTTGACTACAAACTCCTATTAGTCAAGTTCAGTTCAATCAAATCCCATCCAAGCTAACTAAAATATTTTAAACTATTACTCCTTTATGAATAGTTTCATTTTTCACTATGATATAATTTGAGGAAATATTGGATATGAGAGAAGTCACCCTTAATGGGATTACAGAAATGAGGGAAAAAGTGGAAATATCCTTCAGATGAGTTCCTCCAATGACTTAGGAAATGTGGAACTAGGCCCCTCAGTCACTTGTGAAATTTAAGCAGGAAAGAATTCCTCTTTTCCGAAATTGCTTGATACACGTAGACTTATTTTCTAATTAATTCTGAATTTTTTTTGAAAACTAAGTGTGACACCTGAAATTTTCGTATTCGTAGTGTTGTCTGATGGGACACATACAATATGGCAGAATTTACTGTCTTCTTGTCCTCAAAAATAAATTGGATTATTTTCTTATTAATTGCCTTCTAAATGAATTGAGCATGAAATAAGAATCCTAATGACCCTTCTTTTTAACTTAATTCTCACCTTTTTTTCATAACTTTGTTCTGATTCAGAACAAAGTTCTGAGAACTACTTGCTTCGTGCTTTTGTATATATTAGAAAAAGCACTTTTCTTCAACACTTTGCTTCAATCATTTGCAACAATATGATAAATGTGAACATCTATAACATCTCTGATGTGAATGGTGCCCCTAAAGTTGTGTAGTATACAGCCTGTACAACCATACACAGCAGCCCTGGGAAGTTGTTCCTGGTGCCTTTCTCTCTCTCTGCTCCAGAGCACGGAGTCACCTAGAGGAGGTAAGACATGGACCTGAGGCCCAGAGTAATGAGGCAACTCTTCCATAAAACCTCCTAACACACAACAATAAAACAAAAAGGGAGAAATGTAACTTCCTGGCACTTATGACCAGGATAACCTGAATTCTCAGTAATCCTCCCAGAGGGGCAAACCTCCCACTCAGTGCTGATGCCCTAACATGCCCTAGGAAGGATGACATCAGTGTTACTTCTGCTCAGGGCTGAAACTTAGGGAAGCAGCCTTGTTCTGGAAACGAATTCCATTTTCTGACATGCATCTCTAACAATTGCCTGTATTTATACACACAGAGGATGGTGATACTCACCTGCGCACCTTATAGACTTTGAGATTCTCAAAAGAAATCATCTATATGAACATTATGTTAACTATACGATGCTGAGAACAGATACACTATTATAACTTTGAAACATAAAGATATTTAATACAAGGCAAAAAAAAAAGAAAAAAGGAAAGAAAAAAAGGAAAGGAAGGAAGGAAAGAAGGACGGAAGGAAGGAAGGAAGGAAGGAAGGAAGGAAGGAAGGAAGGAGGGAGGGAAAGGAAAGGAAGGACTAACTTATAATCAGGGAGAGAAGTTTGGGTCAGGCTTACCCCAGGGGCTTGTTCTAACAAGACTGTCAGTGCTGCCCTCTCTCTTCTTGCTTTTGTAACAGGTAGACACAATCTCCCAAAATAACCTGGCTGCCAGTTAACCAGGTGACGCACACCCAGTCCAAACACATACCCAGCTCCATGCAGCTACTCTGGAATAAGAATGCTTTAATGTTATGCAGCACTTCTCATCTCAGGATTTCTAAATATATTTTAGTCAATAATTAAGTTGTATAGTACCAACTCGGCCTCCTAAATTTTAGAAGAGTTGCAGAACGTTAAGGCTAAAGGTCAATGCCTGGGTGGGAGTGATACATCATTCACTGAAGTTCATCAGTGAAAGGAGATCATCTCATTCGTACTTCTTTTCTTCATTTGTGAAGTCAATGTACATGAACTGACTTGGAAACGAAGAGCCTTGAAAAACTGTTAGACACCTGGGCACCAGTTCTGGCCTTGTAGCCATCTGGACCTATGGCCAAGCCACTGTACGTTTCCGGGCCTCAGACTGTGCATATGTGAAGGTCCTGAGGCCATCGGAGTAATTGGTTAGAGGCTCAATAGGGGGGTAAATACGAACTGACTTAGACAGAGGGGAAGATTAAATAGCAAACACCTGCACTGCCATTCAAATGCATGTTCTCTCTAAGCCTTTCATCTCCTGTTCTGTATCTGGTCTTTGCCACCAAACCTCTCAACCTATTGATCTAGTGAAAATGAACAGTAATGAGACTGTGATTAATTGGTTGAAGCCAATGAAGATATAATCAGAACATTGTTTTGAATAACAAACACTTCACACAAAGCTTTCAAAAAAATCTATCAACCTGATTTGATTATTACTAAGATACCTGAACCTCTTTAGTGATTAGATTCTGGTAGCACTTATTTTCCCCCAAGGCTTCTTCTTGCTTTATTAGATGCTCCCAATACTTAAAAATGCTACATACTCAAGCAAACTGTCATAAGATATCTCAAAGCCTCCTGCCTGCTGAATCTTCACAAATGTCCCTCATGCTTGGCTTCCCTCTGAAGTTAGCAGACATGAATGCTTGATTAGATTTTTTAAGCTTCTCCCCTGACCCTCATCCCATGTTGCTTTCAAAAGCCTGACATTGGATTTGTAATGAAGAGGTGGAGGGGTGAAGAAGAAAAAAGGCAGAGAAATGATATGCTTTATATATGTGTATCCCTTCTTTCCAGAGACATGCTGCTGTTACTATTAAAACATTGCTTTTACAGACTTACTTTATATCCTAATTACTTTATGTCTTACATTACTTTATATCCTAATCTCTCAAGCAGAAGAGGTCTGAGGAAGTTCTTCAGATACCCAGTTTCTTTCAACTATGTGGGATGCTTCTTCTTTAGAAACCATAAGATATAATCAATGCTATTCTGAGGATCCTCCTTCTCTAAAATAAGAATCCAAAGAAGTTTTAAAACAGTGCTTTGAGTTTTGTTTTACTTTAACTTTTGGTACTGGCTATGACAGACAACTCACTGAATGGGACTGAATGACCTCCAAGTGTCCCCTCTCACTGAGAACCCAGATACTTTGGAGGCCCTACATGATTAAGAGTGCAGGTTCTGGGGTTAAACTGCTTGGTTTTGCTTGCTGGCTCCACCACTTCCCTGCTGTAATTGCTGTAATATGTTCTTTATACTCTCCCCAAATATGGCCCTCATGTCAATCTCAGGTGCATGTGTAGCGAATTCTCTCCCAAATGGTCTTTCTCCCCTCGTCACCAGATTCTCTCTGAACACTTCCCAACACTTCCTCTCCATATAGCCCAATATCCCACGGCTGCAGGGCACATGACCTAACAGGGAAGGCCTGAAATACTGAAGCACTTCTCGTTAAATTGCCTATATAGAGTTGGACCGTATCTATTCATAAATTCAGGGTACTATCACTTACCTGTCTCAGTGATAAGTTCAAGTTGGAAATCATTAAGAGATAAGAAATCAGATATTTCTCCACTTAAAATGAAGATTATTATTTACATTTATCCATTCCTCCTTTGAAAAGTGACCCTTATTTATTTCTTGGCCTTTTTCTATTTGATCATTGTGGTGGACAGGCCCTCAAATGCCCCTCTTGATCATTGCCCCTATGGTCTTGGCACAACCTCGTATAGCCCCCTACACTTGAGTGTAGGTGGGATCTATATCTATCTATCAATAGAACACAACAAAGGTGATGGGATGCTTGTGATTACATATTTGTGGTTACATTCCATAAAAATGTAACACCCTTCATACTAGGAGACTATCCCTTCAGTCCTGGTTGAAGGAAACAGTCAGCCATGTTTAGAAGGTCCACATGGCAAGGAGTTGAAGGATGGCCAACATCCAGCAAAGAAATGGAATCTGACAGCCCACAAGGAATGAAATAATCACTGGCAACAACCACTTGAGCTTAGAATTGGATCTTCCCCCTGTCAAGCATCAGGTGAGTCCCCAAACTCAGCCAACAGTGATTGCAGCCCTGTAAGACACTCAAGAAGAGATATTAGCTAAACTGGGCCCCAAATTTGAATGTCAGAAACTGCGAGACAATAAATGTGTGTTTTCTTAACCTACTATGCTTGTGCTGATATTGTTATACAGCGATAGACAAGTAACACAATTCTTAAACTATCCACTCAAGTCAAATTTATTTCGTCCTTCTTGTTTTAGTCATCTTGGACTGCTATCACAAAATACCATTGACTGGGTGGCTTAAACAACAGACATTTATTTTTCACAGTTCTGGAGGCTGGGAAGTCCAAAATGTGCAGACACGTTTAATTCTTAGTGAAGGCGCTCTTCCTGGCTTATAGACGGCTGCATTCTTGTTGTGTCCTCCATGGGGGAGAGAGTAAGCTCTGGTGCCTCTTTGTCTCTTTCTAAGGGCACTAATCCCATCATGGAGCTCCATTTTCATGACCTAACCTAAATCTAATTATTTCCCAATGTCCCGCCTCCTAACACCATCACGCTGGGAGTTAGGGCTTCAACATATGAATTTGGAGGGAATACAAACATTCACTCCATAATACCCCTCTTCCTATTTCTTGTCTCCATACTTTTTGCTCACTCTATTACCCCTCCCTGAAATCCCTTTCCTCTTTTTACTCCAATTCTTTTCATTTTTCAAAACCAAAAATAATTGGCTCTTACTTCTCTGGACTCTTATGGTACCAAACTAAAACATCTGTCCTTTAAGAGCTAGAACCTAATTTATTCAATAATGCCACTACATGGATAGTGGTACTTGCTTTTTGAAACCTAAATGAATAACACAATATCTTAAATATCACAGAAGCTCCAAAATGGCTATCTTTAAGTTAATAGAGGAAAACTTTACAGTTCCAATTCATAGTGATGAGAAAGTACAATGATATATATTTTTTAATGAAAAAATTTAGTTACTGTTAGAAATAAGTAACTAAATATTTAACCAAATATTTATTTTAGGGCCACCCTACAACTTAAAGTTGGGTTTAATACCGTATTCACAGAGGGTACAAATACTCTGTGGAGGGAATTCTTAACAAGCAGGTGAATAAAAAATAATTTTAGAAATAACACTTTTTGCTTTGCTTATTATTATTTTTTTTTCCTTTTGGAAATAAGTATGTGTTTCCAAAATGGTACTTATTATAGAGTGCAAAAAGTTAAAATGGACATTAAAATCTCTGTCTTTGGAAATTATCTTTAGAAAAAAGATAATTGCTTGCTTTAAAGATAAGAGTATATTTTAAATAATTCATTCATAAATACAAAAGGCTCTTTAATATCTTAGTCTGTTAAAACGAACCCTTATTAAATTACTCATAGTAGTGAAAAAGAATAGTCAGATGCTAAAATGCTGAAGTTTAAAATAACCCCAGGCACTGATGTTGTTTGCATGGTTCACAGCGGGCTCAGACAAGGCAAGATTTGGCCTCTCTCCTTTGACCAGGGCTCTGAAACTACATGTGTTTGCACAGGGGTCTGTGGGAGGTGGAGTGACTCACCCAAGGATGCTCTTATTCATACAAATATATTACAGCACTGCTCTGAGATGCAGACCAAATTGCTCTTGGGCAAGTCAGAAGAGTAGGAGCTTTGTCTGTATTTGTGGACTAAGAAAATATGCAATGCTCATTCTAAAGGCAGTTAAAACCAGATAAGGCCAACGAGGGAGAAACTAGGAGTCTAATACAAAAAGAATTATAGATAACCATTCATTTTTATTTTGTTTAAGGAAAGCAAAAATGAATTTGCCTTAGAAGAAAAGAGGTTGACAATTTCTGATGAGGAAAGAAGGGATAGTTTGCAATTCTAGTCCTTGACCCTGCAGTTTTCCAACATTGTTTCTTTTTTGCGTTTTATCAGACACACATAATGTAAGGCAAAATGGAGGGAATGAACATGTGCATACATCTGTGTGCATGTATGTGTATATAGAAGGTAGAAGAAAGTGAGAGAACAAGAGGGGGAAATAATAAATAATTTTTGCACACCACCAATTTAAAATCTCTCTCTACCAGTTCTTTTAGGGGTGAAATCCACCCAATCCCCTATCCCCTACCCCTACCATTTATGTAAATATACTGGTATTTATGTTGTAGAAAGCATAAGAGTATGTTACGAAGCTTGGCCGTATTATTAATAAAATATTTGAAGCGATTGGGAAAAAAGGTTATTTGTAACCTTAAGGCATAAAAATATACAATGTCATTTTGAAATTGAAACAGACATGGAAACTCTAATGGTTAAGGAAAATGAATTGAAAACAAAGGACACATACTTTTATAGTAAATATGACAAATGCCCTTCACCTCAAGGTTATTAACTTAGCTCTAGTGACACAGATCACTAGGTAGCAAATGCCCACAGTAGTAGGAGAAGAAATCTGACTGGTGATATAGAGTACTCTGTGGGTATTAAGAAAATGGAGACTGGAACATATTATTGGTTTTTCTTAGATGATGTAATCTTAGAAGACTCTAGAAATGTTACATCACCAACCCAAGAGAAAAACAAAACACATAATCACATAAATATTTTAATTTTCCCCAACTAACTGGATCTACTTCATTGCTTGTCATGAGTATAAAAATAAGTGTTCAAAGAAAATTGAGTTTGTAGTACGTTAACTCCTTAAAATTAAATTGTCACATGATTGGATATAGCCCAGATTACAAAGAAAAAATTCAAGATGGTCACGAATTAAATAATGTCCCATGATTATTTGGTTTCTTTAGCTCTTAATAGTCATGAGAAGTCCTAACTGAGATCACACATTCCCACCTGAAGCTGACCAGGGCAAATTCAGACTATTCAGCTGTTAAAAGATCTTGCTGTTTGTTTTTTTTTTTTCTTTACTGACCAAGTTGGGACAATTTGGCTCTGATGAGTACCCTTGTCATTTTGCCTTTAGCAGCATTTTGACTTTCAGTGATGTATCTGGCATGAAATGGAGCGAAGCGCCAGCCTGTTCTGAATTCCATCATGAAGGATACAGGATAAAGAGAAGTGGTAAGTGCTTTTTAAAATGCACCAAAGCAGTATTTCTTAGAACATTTGCCTCAAGGTCCAAGCTAAACTTCTGTTTCTCTCTCAGCTGGGCAAATGGCTTTAAGTAAAAGCCCAGAGTATTCAGTTGCAGCTCTGGAAGCCATTAATGGGGGCTCCTTTAGTTGAGAACAAATGATTTGCAAATGAGCTATCACTTTCTCCATTGTGGACAAGAATCTAAGTCAAAAAACAATGACATACTTTTCTTTTTACTTTCCTATTATTAGAGGTATAAAGAAATTCCAAAGAGCTCTGCTATATAGGGCTATCAGGCAAAACAAGAGGCTCCAAAGTTTAATATATTTGTGCCCCAAATTCTCTCTTCAGTGTCTCCCCTCAAATTCTTCCCCTCCCACTCCATCCTCCAAACCAAACCACACATAAACATATTCCAGATCTGTCCTTTGAATCTTTATGAATATTTTGTGTGTCGATGGCTAATAATCATGTTGAAACATTCTTCCCATAGCTCTATGCATTTTGCCCGAATCAAAGCCATACACTTAAGGGTTAACAGTTCACTGGTGCAGCACCAGCCAGAGCAAAGACTAGGCCTTGGAACATGAGAGACAGAAAGACACTGAATTCTTATTTTATTAATTGGGTGGACCGTTTAGCACCAAGCCTGTTCTGGGAAAGCCCATTACTTAAATCTTCATTGCCAAGAGTTGCAGAAAAGAAAAATCATTTCAATGGAATAAGTTTCTTTTACATCAACTAATCTACCAAATGATTTTGAGATAATATGGTAAAATGACAAGTTTACAGAATCCGAAGACCACGTTCCAAGTTCAAGGCAGCAACCACAAAGATTTTGATGTTAAAAGGCATAGACACAGGCCATGTTTATTGTGGAAATTTTGGAACAAAATTATACAAACACCCAAAGAAAAAAATGAAAATCACCTGCAACTATACTAAAAAATTGATCCCTGTTATGATTTTGTTTTATATCTTTTCTGTCTTTATGTCATGTATAATATAAATTTGGGGGGGTTCAAAAGGTTATGATTTGATCTTTTAATCAATACATTACCACTATTTCTCATGCCATTCAAATATTATTTTAAGGCATAGCATCAAATCCTGGCTATATCATAATCTACTTAGCCAATCTCTTGTTGTTGACATTTAGATGGTTTCCAGTTTTTTACTATCATAATAATGCTTCAGGGAAAAGGATATCCTGGTACATAAAACATTTTATATACCACAGTATTTCCTTGACATTAATACCTAGAAATGGAATTAGTAAGGCATAGGGACTTAACATTTTTTAAAACTGATACATCCAGCCATGTTGCCCTCCAAGAACACTTTATCAACTTTATACTGCTACCAACAATCTGTTAAATGGCTTTTTTGCCTAAAATTTTATTAAAATAATTTCATATCTACTCATGTGATGAGTTGAAATGTATCCTCTGCATTACTTTCCCACATGATGCATTTCTGCCAACCAATACGAAATGCTAATGTACAAAAATTGAATAATTAAGCAACATATTATTATGGGTTCCAAAGAAGACAAAAAATAGAAAATGCCTTATTGTTCTTTGCTTTTTCCAACACTTCCCTCAATGGTATCTATTCTTTTTATAATGCCCTTCACAAATGTACACTGAATTGGACAGCCTGACTTAAGTCTAACAAACAACTAATTAAGACTAGATGCTGAATGCTTTCGAAATGCCAAATGATTTCCATCTCGGTCACTGTAGCCTCCGTGTGAGCTATGTATCATTTATCAATAACATAAATAATGCTTATTTTTTCATTTCCAATCATTTTTGTAAAGTAAAGCAAAATATGATAAAATATACAAATAATTTTATAAACATTATTAAATGGATACAAGATACACTGCTGAAACCAAAATGTTGGCCAACAGCATGAACTTGCCACATTTTAAAATACTCTTTTATGGGTTAAATGTTCACATTAAATACAATAAAAGCAGTTTAGTTATGTCAATGTATTAGGCACAACAGTCAAACCTAATCAAAACATGGAACCCATACAATCTCATCAGTGCTTTATTTCCCACTCCTTTGATTGCTAGGACACTGAACATGTTTCCATAAGTGTGTTGGTCATTTGTTGTTCTTTTGAGAATTTCCAGTTTATATTCTTTATCTCTATTTTATTGGGATGTATGTAGTTGGCTAACAGAATATTATAAATGTTATTAGCAAATTCAGAATATAAAAACTGTCATAGTTAATTTAACTAATGAAACCTAATTGGCCATATGCATTTAGATTTGGCTTATAGTGTTTATTAGAGATCTGCAGATATTCTTAACTTTTATGTATGCAATCAAATCATCTCAGTGCTATCATTGAGATGTTTCTATGCTTCATTACTTTAAATGATGATTCTATTCTATTTAGATCTACTTTCTTCAAGTTCTCTTTTTGGGAGGAAGAGGAATGGTTGTTTGTTTACATTTAATTAATTTAACTGCTATTGATTTTATGGCTTCTTCTAAGGTAGGAATTTAACTGTATTATATTTCAAATTGTAACCAATTAGTCCAGCACCATTTTTGACTAATCTATTTTCCTCCTGAATTGAAATGCTGTCTTATTTTTATACTAAGCATTTACATATGTCTGGGCCTGTTTCTTAGTTTCCTTACTGCAAAATTTCTATTTCTTAGAATTTCCTGTCTAGTTCTTACATATATATTACAATCAGAATTATTTTCACTTTCTAACATATTTTCATATCTCACAACCCAAATCCTCTTCCTTTCATTATTCTGTTTTATAAGTTATTTGTTTCATTCATATAAACTTTTGAATAATTGAATAACTTTGCTGAATTAAAAGAAAAATCCACTTGGGTTTTTACTAGAATTACATCCAAATTATGAATCAATATAGGAAAATTTATACATTTGCTATGCTGAATTTTTCCCATCCAATGTTATGCTATTAATAGAACACATAGAACACTCCATTACTTTAAAATTTTATTTACAGTGCTCAGTAAAGTCTCTTGGCTTTCCCCATAAAGTTCCTGCAGAGCTTTAATCAATGTTCTTGCTATGTTCGTTATGATTGTGAATTTTTCCCTTTTTATGGAGACCATTTTACCTAGATTGTGAGGTATCCAAGGACATAGAACTTTGGGAAAGTTGTAAGCAAACTGAGACAGTTTGTTACCCTATTTTATATTGTTCAACTGATTATAACTGGTATATAGGAAAATTAATTATTTAAACATATATTTATTTTGCTCCCAGCCACGTAACTCTAATTTTCAACAGAATGGCAGTTGGTTTTATTGTAATTTTTAATTAGACTGTTATTTTATCTACAAATAGTGATAATTTCCAATACTTACAGTGACTTTTTTTCTTCCCTTAGGGTACAGATCAGTATGTCCAGAATAATGTTGAGTAGTAAATAATAATAATGACATTGTATATTTCTTGGCCATTAGCTTGATGGATATTATTTACCAAATTATAGAACCATTCTTCTGTTTTTGTAAGACTTTGTGTTGGTTGCTGTTTGTTTTAAAATTAAACATGAATGTTTAACTTTATAAAACAAATGTGGAACTTTCAGTGATTTCAATGGGGAAAACTTAGGGAGAAAGAAGGAAAATACTGTATAGGAAGTTATAGCAAAATCAATTATGGGTCTTTTTTCAAACTAGATTATACTCTCACATATGTGAGATTCTGATCAATCCCATCACTTTCTTCTTTCCTAAGGTAAGAGGGGTGGTATGGATTACTCCTATTTTAGAATCAATGATGGTGTGAGCCAATTGAAAAAAAAAATTTTCTAACTGCCAAATAAACAACATTATAATTTTTCTTCTTTTATCCAAAGATGTGATAAAAATATACTATTCCTAATAATAGTCCATTCTTGTATTGCTGAAATACCCTTTCCTTTTGTTTTAATAAACCATCAGATATGAATTACAAAACTTTTGGTATCTCTATTTATAAATGAGATCCTTTTGTAGATTTCTATGCCATTTGGGGACAGATGTTCATATCACTGCATCATCATAAATATTGAAAGTAAGTTGGAAAATTAATTATACATCTTTTTTCCTCTGATCTTAAACAATTTTATATATATTGTGAAAATCTGTTCCTTGAAAGTTTACAGGATTTCATCCATGAAGGCATCTAAGCAATGCTTTTATGGAGATAATTTATCAACTACTTCTGATGGGTTCTTTTTTTTTTTCTCTCATAATTATTGGACTAGTTTTCTATTTCTTTTACGTCAATGTCCTTACTTTAAATTTTTCTAGAAATCATCCATTTCAAAGAAAATTGAGTTTACAAGTAAAGATTTATTTTTATAATTTAAATCTCCTTTATATGCATAGTTATTTCATTTTCAGGTTCTTATTTTGGCTTTGATCCCCTATTAATTAGATTAGCTAAAGTTTTGTCACTTTGTTATTGTTGTTTATTTTGTTTGGTTAAAAAAAAAACAGTGCTTGGATCTCTTACTACTACCATACGTTTTGTTTATGTATTTTCCATCTTTTTGTCTCTTGATACTTTGGTCTAGACACTTGGATGACTTCTTTCCTATTTTCCAGTTCTCTAATTGTGTTTAAATGAAAACTATCTAATCTGTTCTTACTTGCAATTATTATGGTTTTTTCAGTTCTCAAATTTTCTTTTAACTTAGCTATATTTTTCCAGGTTCCTGCTTAAATTCTGCATTTTTTTCTTAACAAATGAATTACAGATATTTTAAAATTACAGATTTTTTTTTAAATTCTCCATTTTTTCTTAACAAATGAATTACAGATATTTTAAAATACAGATATTTTAAAAATACAGATATTTTAAAAAGTCTGATCATTTCAAAATCTGGATCAACTGTGGGTCTGATTTTACTGTCTGTTTAATTTTTTTCTCTTGGGTTTTGACCAATATGACCAGCTATTTTTTTTTCAATGTAATATTGGACATCATTTATGAAAAATAATCCGAAGCTCTGGACAATGTTGTCTTTTCCCAGAGAGGATTTACTTCTGCTTTTGGCAGTGAAATAAGGCAAAAGTATATCACTTTAATCCAGTTGATCAAAGTTGATTGAACTGACTCAAAACTGGGATCTTTTTTCCTTGTGACAGCTAACCAGTTAACCCATATTCCTAGGGTGTAAATGTTTGGGAGTCCTATTTGAAAGCCTTAAGTATTTCTCATGGCATCTCTTCTTTTGTGGGCTCTCAACTCTAGTTGGGGTCACCAGCCTCATCAGACCACCCCAAAGGCTGCTCAGTTTCTCAGCCTCTCAAATACTACTTTCTGCAAAACTTCTGGTCTCTCTGAATTCACCCATGCTTCTAATTAGCAAATGCCTTAAGATGGAAAGTGGTGCCAAAAATAGGGTTCATCTCTCTGTGCTCTTCTTTTCTCCAGGATCCTTACCCTCGAGTCCTTCCAACCTTGGTAGATATTCAATGTCTTCAAAAATATTTTGTTGTTGATATTTTGCTTATTTAAGTTTTTCCAATGTGTAGAGTTGGCTTAAAATAATAGTCTGCCATGGCCACAAAGGGAAATTTTTCATTCTGTTTTCTCACTAGTTAATTTCTGTTTTTGTCTTTATCCATTTCCTTAGCATATTTTCTTCGGTTTGTTTTATTGTACTTTTTCTCACTGAGTTGAATTTTTAATCTGTTTATCTTTTTTTTAGTGCTTGTATCATTGCTTTTGATGTAAATTCATTTTGAAGTTGTTAAATAAGTGTCCATGAATAGTGACCAGCAAAGTCATAGAACTTGATGTGATGCCCCAAAATTAACCTAGTAAATATCTGATGATTTTTTACCTGGTATCCATGATCTACCTCCCACTTTTTAACAGCACTCACATTTGGTTCATGTATCTGCTATTCTCCCTCCAGCTAAATTACTTTGAGGGAAACTGATTTCACCTCCAATTCCAATCTTAACCCTGGGAATAGTTTAAATCAAATGTCACATTTCATTTTTCAGGCCACAAAAATTGGTTCGGGTATATACATATGACCTCATCAGTTTCAGTAAGAGTAATCTTAAGATCTTGTTTGAAATCCTAAGATAGAAATACTTTTTCTCTCCTGTAGATGAGTAAGAGAACACCAAACACTGTTTTCTCTGGTATTTATCTTGCATCCATGAGAGAAACCTGCCAGGGACTAACATGATACACGCATGGAGTTGGACAGAGCTGGAATAGTCACAGAGCAATTGACCCAAAGCCCTGATTAAACCATGCTGGAAGCCTACCTTCCAGCTGGACTTTTAAGTTACTGAGCCAATAAAGTCCCTTTATTATTTAAGTCAGTTTGAATATAATTGACTTTTCTCTCACTCACAGCTAAATACATTCTAATACACTTGAATACCTAACAAACACTTTGTAATGGTGGTGACATTAAAGAAATTGAAACAAAAGATGAAAACAAAATAAAAACTAAGCTTATGTTATAAGACCATATCCACTGGCCCATTAAGTAAAAATGGAAGCTACTCATTTTTAGCATCTGGAATCATTTTTTTTTTTGTTTCTCCTTGTACCTGCAGGACCTACTCTGGTGTCTGACATTTTCCAATAGATATTCAATAAGTACATGTTTAATTAGTGAATAGTTATGGATTTGAATACTGTTTTCTTTTTTTTCCTTAAGATATTCCCATAGACTTTCAAGTAGTGGAAGGATAGCATTCTCTCAGTGTATAAAATGTCCCAACCCTGTGCTAAGGTGGGAATCTTAGCACTCATATGGTCTCATTCCAACGAAATACATTTTTCCTGGGGTGCCTGGGTGGCTCAGTGGGTTAAAGCCTCTGCCTTCGATTCAGGTCATGATCTCAGGGTCCTAGGATCGAGCCCCGCATCGGGCTCTCTGCTCAGCAGGGAGCCTGCTTTCCCCTCTCTCTCTGCCTGCCTCTCTGCCTACTTGTGACCTCTCTCTCTGTCAAATAAATAAATAAAATCTTTTGAAAAAATACTTTTTTCCTAAGATTTCCCAGGTTCAATAAAAGGTTATGCACATAAACAATGAGTATAAATCCCAGGTACTTATAACAACAAATCTCATGACATACATTTTTATAAACTATCAATAAGAATAATAGCAATGTGTCAACAACGTTTAACCAAGCCACAGGACAGTTTGGTTCTGTCATTTGTAAAATAAATTAAATGAATGCTTCTAAAATTACTTCCAGTTCCAAAAATAATATGAGTTTATGATCCTAAAGTTGTTCTTTTATCTGATGATAAATGATAAATGATCAAATTCATTCACAACTCCAAC
This sequence comes from Potos flavus, assembly GCA_028534135.1. Taxonomy (NCBI): domain Eukaryota; kingdom Metazoa; phylum Chordata; class Mammalia; order Carnivora; family Procyonidae; genus Potos; species Potos flavus. Next base: position 42,902,358 of record CM052886.1, on the reverse strand, counting down.
TGTTCTTCCAATGGCTTCTGTGGTACTTTCACCAGCTAGGTGATCGAATTCAGACTGTAGAAACTTAAATGACCTGGGATGGGCATATCCAAAAACCAGAAGTACTTCAAAAAGGGACCTAAGCTCAACTGATTAAAGATAGCATGAATCAATACTCCTCTTCACCCACGGGAGGACTCACAAAAGATCTCTTTGGTGAAGACTAGGGATGGCAAGCACAGGGTGCAATAAAAATCCAATCAGATACACTCCAAGTTAGAGCAAGGAGTCAAATTAAAGTAGGGTTTACTAGTGTGGAACACGTTGGAGTTAGGGAGAAAGGAGAGGAGTCATCATACACTTAGAAGCAAACATAGTTCATGTTCTTATATTTTTCCAGTAGAGGAAGATTTGAGTTTATGCCAGGCCGGTAATAGCAAATGCTTGGCCTTCAAAATGTTTCCCACCCCAACATCTGCCACGGGAGAAGAGACAGTAGCCAGTAAGGGGCTGTGGAGACATAGAATCAACAGCACTGGATGGGGGAGGAATGGCAAGGGTCCTGGGTAGCAGCACAGGTGACAGCCAAGTGGCAACATGCATGCCAGATGGGAGAGTGTCACATGCTGCCCTCTGGCATACACAAAGCCCATTTTAGAGAATTAAGGAGGCCCTGTACTTCTCAAATGAACATATGGTGCCAAAGAGAAAGGTATAAAATTTTGCTTTGTGGAAACTGATGAATAAAACCAAAATATTTCTTTTTTTACTTACAGAAGAAGTGTAAATAAATGGACTTATCAATTACGATTTTCTAATAAAGGAGACAAAAACTTCTACTGGAACCTGAGGAAAGAAATCTGCCTAAATCTGCCTAAATGAGTTCATTCTCCAAGATGGCTACACCCAGCTTCCGTGTACAATCCACCTCCTTTCTCGGCATTAATTTTCTCCCATTTTTATTCTAACTGCTCATTTCAGGTCTAAGCTTTCCCCACAAGTTACTATCGTGGAGTAGCTTTTCCAATCCACCCACATTCTTGTAGGCATGGTAATGGATCCCTTCAAATAGGAAATTGCTAGTTTAAAGATACAGGACACTTAAAGCCCAAGGCAGTTGAAAAGATGTCATTGTGAGTTAATACAGCAGACAAACAGAATCTGGAAAGAATTCTTTCCAAATGTATTTGGACATGAAGAAGGAAGTGGGTCAGAAAATTATGACCTCTGTATATTTAGCCTAATCTACATCCTCATTCCAGGCAACTAATTGTGAGCTATTGAAAATGAAAGTCTGAAGAGAATGTCATAAAAAGACATTCTCATAGCTTCTCCTCTGAAGATTCCATAAATAGATTGGAAATAATCGCCAGGGGACCTTTGCAACAGCTTGTGGACTGGTAGCAGTAATTAACAGAATCCAAACACAATGTAATCTACTTAAACACTGTCACCATTTCTTATTTTTCCTTAAAATTGTGATTATTTCTTGCTAGTCTTCTTGGCTCAAAAGATATATTTAAATTGCCCTACTTCTGTTCCCTCTAGGTCAAAAGGAAAAAAAAAAGTAGCCTAGTGAGCCAGAAAGGAAAACAATATTTCTATAAGTATATAATCTTACTTTGAAACTGGCAAAGCAAATAGAAGTGACTAAAAATATTATATCTTTGATTTCCACATTCATTACCTGCATGTGAAACCATATAATATGAGATAGTTGCAGTAATCGAGTCTTTGTTTCTCACTAAATGTAAAAAAGTTCAAGCATAAATCCTAAAAAGGGGATTTTACTTAGATACTAGGAAGAATTATCTTCCTTTAGGGGATTCTGAAGTGCTGGAAGAGGAAACAAGGAAGGTTATGGAATTTTCTTTTTTATGAGATTATACAGAAGAAAGTAACAATTTTAAGGACAGTTTATCAACAATATTTCATAGAAAAAGAAATAATATGAGTTCCCTAATATCCCATAAACTCATTGATGGCATGACACTATAGTTCGGGTTTTTTTGTTTTTGTTTTTTGGGTTTTTTTAATGATTTTATTTATTTATTTGACAGAAAGAGATCACAAGTAGGCAGAGAGGCAGGCAGAGAGAGAGGGGAAAGCAGGCTCCCCGCCGAGCAGAGAGCCCGATGCGGGGGCTCAATCCCAGGACCCTGAGATCATGACCTGAGCGGAAGGCAGAGGCTTTAACCCACTGGCCACCCAGGCACCCCTATCTATAGTTTGTTTTTTTAATGAAGGGTGTGGACACTATTACAGAAAATATTTGCCTAGGAATAGTTCATAAATGCTCTAAATTATGAATTTGCTTTCTTCTTTGAGTAGCAAGAGGATTCTTAAAATTATTCCAATAGTAACCATCCAACTAATAAAATGAGGTTCAAAAACCAATTAGGTTTCCAAGCCACTGGTAGCACGTGTATAAAGTAAAAATTCTATGGGGTCTCGTTTAAGGCACATTTTTTGACTCACTATGATATCTAAAAATATATATATAATTTTTCAATGTGTGTGAATGTAATTGTGTGTGTTCAAAACTAGCATTGAAATTGATAAGGGATTTTGATCTAAACACTCTTCCAATACACAATACTAATACATGCCTGTATTAGATTCCTAGGGGTTCTGTAATAAAATACCACAAACTGGGTGGCTTAAACAACTGAAATTTATCGTCTTTTAGTTCTGGAGGCTTGAAGTCCAAGATCAAGGTGTTAGCAGTATCATTTCCTTCTAAGAGTTGACAGAAAAAATCTGTTCTATGCTTTTCACCTAACTTTTGGTGGTTTGCTGGCAATCTCTGTCATTCCTTAGCTCAGAGAAGCATCTAGATCTAAATCTAGACCAATCTAGATCTCTACCTTCATCTTCATATGGTATTCTCCCCGTGTGCATGTCTATGCTCAGATGTTCTTTTTTTTTTTTAATAAGGACATTTATCATATCAGATTAGGGGCCACCCCAAAAACTTCATTTCAATTTGATTACCTTTGTAAAGACTATCACCAAATAATGTCACATTCTGAGATACTAGGGGTTAGGATACCAACATATCTTTTTCGGGGGCGTGGGGGTGGGGACAGAATTGAACCAATAACATGTGCCCTAAAAGAATGATTACATCAATAGACTGGAAGATCAAAGGCAAGCAAGCATATTTAACCAAACCAGATGTCTATATTTATTTATCATACAAAGATTCATCCTCTATACTACCAAAACACATGAGCATTTTAATTCTGTCCTCAGATTGAGCTACCTCATTGATTAGTGTTTTAGAGATAAATAACCCATTGGTTACTTTTTTAAAATTCAAGTTTCCTAAAATTGAACAGACAATGTGTAGACACAGCAAAAACTAAAACTGCCACACCACTGGAATGACTCAGAGCTATAATCACAGATCACACAGGCACAACATTTTGTTCTAATGATGAATATCAAGTGGGCCTCACAAAGAAAACTCTTAAAATTAATGGTTTCACTGTCTGATGTAGGCAGATTACTTCAGGCACTCCCTGAAACGGAATTTTTCCAAGTTTTATATTACAGTAGTTAATTTATTTTGACATGATAGAAAAGAAAATAGAAAATATTACAACTGAGGGGCGCCTGGGTGGCTCAGTGGGTTAAAGCCCCTGCCTTAGGCTCAGGTCATGATCTCAGGGTCCTGGGATCGAGCCCCGCATCGGGCTCTCTGCTCAGCAGGGAGCCTGCTTCCCCCTCTCTCTCTGCCTGCCTCTCTGCCTACTTATGATCTCTCTCTCTCTCTGTCAAATAAATAAAATCTTTAAAAAAGAAAAAAAAAGAAAAAAGAAAATATTACAACTGAAAGGGGATTTCAATATTGGCCTGTCCAATTATAGATCTGAAAACTATGTATCTGAGCAAGTTGAGTGTCTTGTTCAAGGTAATCCAGCAAATTGAAAAAGAGCGCGGAAAATAACCTGAGATTTGGCTTTTTTCCATCAGGTTAATGATGTTCTGCTGCTAGATCACCATCACATCACCTTGTCTGGGAATCACCTCTCACACTCAGAGTTAGGCCCTCAATGACTACATGGAGCCTAGAAGTAAGTTTAGAATCTGTCACAAAGGTCACGATCTACCATTGAACAGGCTGCAACTACAATCTCCCTCACGGTTTCACACAAAAGCTGTGTTGTCTTAGCGCTTTATATAAAATGTACTATAGACTTTCGTTGGGGCGCCTGGGTGGCTCAGTGGGTTAAAGCCTCTGCCTTTGGCTCAGGTCATGATCTCAGGATCCTGGGATCGAGCCCCGCATCGGGCTCTCTGCTCAGCAGGGAGCCTGCTTCCCCCTCTCTCTCTGCCTGCCTCTCTGCCTACTTGTGACCTCTCTCTCTCTCTGTCAAATAAATAAATAAAATCTTAAAAATAAATAAATTAATAAATTAAATAAAATAAAATGTACTATATACTTTTATTATTGTAGTTGTCTGCTTCCCTCTTTAAGTCCTGAGTTCTCCCCAGATTATGGCTATGACTGCCATAGTTTCAAATCTAAAAATCAGGGTACATGCTCTGATAGGAAATGTGATTATCCCAATATGTTGGCACGTAACTCAGTATTTGTTTCAAAATGACCCTTTTCTGAAAGTCTCAAATTGGTCTGGATTCTTATGTACATATGAGTGTTACATCGACATTTGTGGTGGTATATGGCAATGGAAGAACTGGAAGGAATATTTAAAGTCAGGATTGCCCTAGATTGCCGGTGGGGTGAGGGTAAAGAGCTATTACGACACTATGGCTATGGCAAACAAAAGATTGGAAAAGCCTGGGACACCTGAGTGGCTTAGTCGGTTAAGCAGTTGCCTTCGGCTGAGGTCATGATTCCTGGGTCTTGGGATTGAGTCCCACCTTGAGCTCCTTGCTCAGCAGGGAGGCCGCTTCACCCTCTGCCGCAGTTCCCCGTGCTTGTGCTCCCGCTCTCTCAAATAAATAAATAAATAAATAAATAAATAAATAAATAAATAAAATTTTAAAAAAAGATTAGAAAAGCTTGAATGTGTGGGGAAGTGAGAATGATTATAATGAGGGCTCTACAAAAAACATGCATTTTTTTCCAATAAGTGACCGGTGACAAAAATACCAAGGTGAATAATATAAAGTCATTTTGGTATAGGGATAAATATATTCCTCATCAGGGCTGGGAATAAACAAATGAGTCACCTGGGATGCAACCTTTAAGGACATAGTCACTTTTAACTCTAGGATGGATGGAGTATCTCCTTAAATGTTACATTCTGGGTGTCTCTCACCTCACCCTGGTCCCGACTGGCTCTCATACAACCCCCAGTGGTTCTTGAGAGAAGCACTGTTGCAATACTACATATTAATCAATGTGCATAATGATTATTCGGAATCATTGAGACACTAAATTATTAGTCATACTCTTATAAGACAGGGAAACACACTTAAAAGTTTTAAATAGTTTAAGTTGTAAGTTTTGGCAAACCAGCATTAACCTCAAATTTTCTGAAATATGCAGTCAACTAGAATGCCTCATCCCCGATACCACCACATGACTCGGGCAATGATTGTACATTATATGTGCATTATATGTAGACGAGCTTTCCCCCTTTCTGATTGGTCCAGAGCGGTCACCTGACCCAAGCCGGGTCCATCAAACTCTACCTTCAGAGAATTTGAAATTTAGATACAGAGATTGGAGATCACCAGAATGTGAGCATGACACGTTCCAGCAGTCAAGGTGCTGGCGTTTCCTTCCTAGTCTTAGCTGTTCACCGCTTAGAGTCCATGTGATGGCTCATCACCTTTTCAATAAATCCCCGTTTGGGCTAAAGTTTGCCATTAACTTCTTCCTTGTAACTCCCAAAGCTGAAACAGAAACAGATTCTCCTCCGTGGCAAGAATTGTGCTGGGAGCTAGGGTAATGAAGACAGACATAATACAGTTTCCACCTTTGCACATTTCACAAACGTCAATCAATGCTAAATGTGGTATTAGTCTCACCTCTTTGATTACACCATAACTAATATAAATGGGCCCATCTCCTTTCTTCCTATGAAGAATTCCCTTGATGTTGTTTGATGCTAGAAATTCTGCGAAGATAGGGCATATACAAAGCTGTGTGGTTATGTGTATGAAATACAGGTTTTAACTAATGCTAATAACTTCATTTGTTTTCTATAGGATATAATCTCTTGATAAAATGTTGTTTCATTTGATCCTAGTAAAATTTAAATATCATTTAGAGACATTTTGGAGAAAAAAAAATGTATCTTTTAGAGAAAAATTTATTTTAGAGAAAAAAGAAAATACCATAACCATAAGGTTCCCAGATAGTTAACAAGGAAGAAAGGAAGGAAAGTATTTTAAATGCAAAACTAATATTTAGTGGACGTTTTTCATACTTTGAAAATACATTTTGCTTTAAACAGGCAAAATCTCAGCAGCTGGAAACCTGTTATATGTTTAATTAAATGGCCCACATATGTGTTTATAATACACAGAACTGTGGCCTGTGAACGGATCCCTGGGGTGGATGGTCGGACATTTGCCTCATTGAACTCCACTCTGGAGGTCATGGGAAAGGGGGTGCTTGTTTGAGTTTTCTCCTTCCTAGTTCCACATTTCCTCCACCAGCTACTGGCGTACAAACACACTCTTGCCCCAACGATGATGGACTCCGCTGACCTAATCTGCCCTGAGGTGCCAGACCTGTCCACACGTCCTCTGGATTAGACCAGCATGTCCAGCTCACCCCGACTTCCCCTAAGGGATGGCACAGCCTGTCTCCCCCAGGCCAGGTTCCTCTGGTTGATTTGCCTTTTGCTCTCTTCTTCCCCTGGGACAGGAGATCCTCAGCACTGACTGGGGCAAAGAGAATGAAGCTGAGATGCTGATTCTTCCTTAATGAGCTCGAGTTCTCCAGATGGCAGCAAGCGCTCGTCATGCAAATTCTTGGCAGCGGGGAGCCTGTCAAGTGGCTACTGCTGCTTATTGTTACCACCACTCCCCCACCCCCTCCACACAGACGCAGAAGAAATACCATCTGTCTACTGTAGGGCTGAGTGGTACTTTCCAAGTCCTGGAGTCGGTGCCGCTTAGCAGCCCTGTGCTGTACCCGCAGCCCAAACATGAGTTGCCTCAAGATGGCATCCAGTCTGGGGAAGCGCTGAGCCAGGGAGGTCCACCCCAGCTGGCAAGCCCCTCTCCTCCCTGGCCTGGCCCCCACCTGGCTCCATGCAGGGGCAGTTTGCTAGCAGATTTCTCACAAGATATTTACGTAACAAAAATAGCAAAACTGGTTCTGTTCATCCCTGCAGATTCTGAGAAAGGAACAAAACGAGCTGAATTAGCAGCCTGTCTCCATCCCTAGTGACCGATGGAGTAGAGAACTGGTTGGAGAGCGCACTGCGGAAGTGAAAAGCACAGCCTTGAAGAGAAAAAGATGCCTGCATCGTGGAGATGATTTCCTTTTGCTTTCTTTTCTCTCTCACAAACATCATAACTCCTGAGTAACAATGAACTCTCCTGAGATATTAAGGTCTTTAGGGACACATGAAAGCTGTCACTCAAAAGGTTCTAAACTCTAGTGAAGGCTCAATACCTGCTCCATCACTGAGTCCCGGGACCACTGCGGTCATTCCATAACTGCTATATTTTACTTTTGTTGTTGTATTTTTTGGTCATGTATACAAATGCAAGTGAAAACATAATCATAATATGCCATATCATTTCCTCATCCCTAATGTTTTCTCCAGAGGTAAGGGAGTAAGTTGTTCATATGCCTAAATTCAAGTCACACGACCTTCCTCTGTTTGTGCAAATCTCCTTTTCTATTATTATTTTTTTTAACTTTTAGTATTAATCCCCCATGGACATAGACATCAACATCCACAAAGTATGAATAATCTCCACCTTTCTAATTGAACTTCCATATATTTCCTTAGATAAGCAGCCCTGAAAAATGCTGTTTACTTTGCATTCTTTTTTTAACAAAAAGTTATACATGTAAATGTATATACAGTTATATATAACTGTACATTGTACCATTCCCAACTTTTTCCACCAATATAATGCTTTTAGTTCTATCCCTGTTGCTATCCTCCCCGCACAGGATGTCACTTTCCCATAAAGAGCCTCATCCTACCCTGCTTTTCACTCTGCTTCCGGGAGGTGGAGTGACTTCTTCATCAGTAATTTGAGAATGGTTGGTACGTTTTGCTCTGTACTGCCTGCTTCCCCATGGGTCCTGGCTACCTACAGGGAGTTGTTCACTTTATTTTCTGCTCCGACTTGAAGAGTCTCCGTACTTGGGTTTTCAATTACTGTACCCCTCCTGTCTCACATTAAACTATATCTTCCAATACTGCACTATCAGTGCTAAAAGCGGTATGTAGACCTCTGTCTATTCTTGCTTTTATTCTGCAGTTTGTTCAGAAGTAAGGAAGGAGATCATTATTGGGGGACCTCCTGAGAGACCCCAATAGCTTTGGTAAATCTTACACATGATACTTAGTTATTCTTCTAGTGATAAGCACATGTAGTTTCCTCCTACCATTTTGTCAATGTAACTAACACTATAATGAACAGATCTTATTGAAGTGGAGAGAGTTCCTCCGGTGTGCACATCAAGAGTGGGATTGTTGGATCATAGTTACATGAATAGTTAATTTCACCAAATACTGGCCATTACTGACCAAAGTGACAGCACCGTCTGCCCTCCACCAGCAGTTGATATTATGAGGCTTTCTAAATCTTTTTCAGTCTGATAATGATAGCTCATGATTGTTTAAATTAGTCAATATCTGCCACTTACAATTTGATCCCTAGCCCCACGCTTCTGTGAATTCCGTTTATTTTATTCGATTGTTCCTGAATCCACAGACTTTTTTACTTATTTGCAGAAAACCAACTTACATACTGTATGTGTCTGTCTATGTGATATAATTATCACTTGTTGGTTTTCATATTATGAATATCTTCTTTTAATCTATATCTGCCTGTTAACTTTGCTTGTGGAGTCCTTTGTTAAACAGAATGTTTATATTTGGATTTTGCTAAATGTATCTTTTCCTCTTCTCATTTGTGCTTTGGGACATTTTGGGGATTCCCCGAATGAGATCACAAAGTTAAACTCCTATAGTTTTTTTTCATAAATGCTTTAGATTTTTGTCTTTCAAATTTAGGATTTTTCTTCTTTTCTTTTTATGTGGTGTAAAGTATGAATTTCAAATTCATTTTCCTTTGTGTGGTGACCTAATTCTTCTATTGCTTATATTAAAAGAATCTCTGTCTTTTTTTCTAATTTATGATGTCACCTCAATCATATTCTTTCTCCTCTTTCTGGACTCTATTCCATTCTATTATCTACCTATATGTTCCCACGCTAGTACCACATTTTTTAACAATAGTTTTTTGCTGTGCCTTAAGTTCTGTTTGGACAAGTCCTTTCTTGGCTCCTTTGTAAAAATTTCTTTAACTATTGATGGACCTTTATCTTTCTACATACATTTATTTTAGAATCAATTTTTAAAGTTTACTCAAAAATCCTCCTTGGATTTTGACTAGATTAGATATCATTAATAGATTAAATTGTGAAAATTTCAAATACGTATAAAATCTTAAATATATCTTTCACTTTACTCAAGTCTTTTTGTCCGTTTATTATGTTAATAGTGTACTGATTCTTTTGAATTTTCTGTTATGTACAATTAAGGACATTTTTGTCTCTACCCTTCTAGTACTTGTTTGCTATTTCTTTTTTTATCTTATTTCATTGGCTAGAAGCTCCCAGACTGTTTTCTCATTGCAATTGAAAGTGGACATCTTTGTCTTCTCCCCAGCTATAAATGGGCTGGACCTGGAACTCTCCACTATAGCTGATATTTGCTGCAGGTTTTTGTCACCTAGCTTTGTCATACCCAGTATTTCATATGAATTGATATAGTTCAAATTATTTGGTGACACTTCAAAACCATGAAATCCTACACTTTCAAGTAGACCATTACAAAAAAAGTGAGTTTATCTCAGAATACTAGCAATCAAAAATGTTAAAAGGTTTCCATCTTATTGACTTCCACTTTTTCAGATATAAATCCAACATCTTTTTGATGGTATTTTGTATCCATTACTTACATTTGCCTCTCACTTGAAAAATGTTAAGTTTCAAACACAAAAAGCATTTGCTTTCCTCTAATCCTACAGTAACAGAGTAACATACCTAACCTCGGTATGTTCTAACAGTGGAACTTCTAGTCCTAGTTTAATCTTTGATCACCAGCCCTGATCTACTTATAAGACCAGTGTTCCCACATTTGTTCCACTATCTGAAACTTCTCAAAACACTATACCATATTCAAATCTCTGTCCCTTGGTTCCTTTCTCTTTATCACTTTTCTTTATTTTTCCACATAGCTATACATCTCATAAATTTAAGTCTTCATTTGTTTCCTTATATTTGGGCTTATATATCTGTCAAGTGGTTTTATTCCTTTCTTCAAAACCTCACTCCCTTCCTTGATAATAAGGAAGTATGATTTCCTACTACCACCAAATCTTTTCTAAATGGGAGAATGAAAGGATAGCATAAAAGACAGTACTACAAGCATATAATAACTCTTACATTCAAATGTGTAGAGTAGAAAGATTGTGTTGTTGTTATGTTTTCTGTATGAATTGGCATGGATATTTAATAAATACAAGTTCAATTCAGTTCAATTCAATTCTCAGTGATAGTGAAAACATATATGTTGGAAAAGACATAGTCCAGTGGTTCTTAATGTTAGCATATATCAAAATCATCTGAGGGCTTATTAAAGCATAGATTTCTAAGCTTCACTCCAGATTCAGATTCAGATTCACGCTCAGATTCAGAGGATCTAGGGTGGGGCTACATATGCATTTCTAATAAGTTTCCAGGTGCTGCTGCTAGGGTGGTCTAGAGAACCACTTTAGTATTCCTTGATATAATTACTTTCATTTAATATTGATCTTTCCATAGACAAATTAATTTTTTATTCCAGATTCAAGTTGCATTTTGTGTCTTGAGCCAATAATCATTACATCTTCACTTTATTTCAATTTCTCAATGTATTTTGCTCAAGTATATGAAATTATTGCTATTCATCCATTTTTAAGCATCGAAATTGAAACTGCATATGATGTAACCTAATATTAAACTTTGCCAAGAAAGACTTTTTAAAGTATTTATTTCTATTCAGACAAAAAAGTCTCCTGATTATAACTTTCTCATAATTACCCCTAGTCAATTTCTCAGCCTAAAGAGTCTAGTTGGCTTCCCCAGGCTCAAGTTACATCTTGCTTAGTTCCAAAGAGAAAGATAGTAGAAAATGTTCTTTGCTTTAGATAAAGTTTAGAAAATTAGAAAATTCTTAAAAACCAAATAATGTATCTTTATAGGAGTAGACTATAGCTTTTAGGGTTAACTTTCTTTGTTAGTCTGCTTTTCAAGTCAAAGTATTAAAAGAAAAAAAAAGTATCTTTTAGTAAAAGTATCTTTTACTATGCCAATTTGTATCGAATAATAGTTTTATGGGTTAATTATCAAGAAAACAGAAGTAAATAAATACACTAATTTTTCTTTAAGATACGTTAGAGGTTTTTTTTTTAATACTTTATTATTTATTTATTTGACAGAGAGAAAGAAAGCACAAGCAGGGGGAGCAGCAGGCAGAGGGAGAGGGAGAAGCAGGCTCCATCCCAGGATCCCAGGATCATGACCTGAGCCGAAGGCAGATGCTTTACCAGCTGAGCCACCCAGGTGCCCCAAGAGGTTTAAAAATCATAGCCAACAAGGCATATCCAGGGATGCCTAGGTGGCTCAGTTGGTTAAACATCCGGCTCTTGATTTCAGCTCAGGTCATGATATCAGGGTCTTGAGATGGAGCTGAGGGTCAGGCGCTGCACTCAGGGGGGAGTCTGCTGGAGATACTCTCTGCCTCTCCTTCTGCCCCTTCCCCCATCCCCACTCTCTCGTGTTCTCTCTCTAAATAAATAAATACATAAAATCTTTTAAAAATAATAAAAATAAAATAAAAATAAATGAAAAGCATAGCTAAGAAGACATCCAGTATTACTGGATTTAACTCAACATGTTAAAAAGAAATTTAATTTAAAAAATACAATTATAGGGAAGCCTGGGTGGCTCAGTCGGTTAAGCCTCTGCCTTTGGCTCAGGTCATGATCCCAGGGTCCTTGGATCGAGTTCCACATCAGGCTCCTCACTTGGCAGGGAGCCTGCTTCCCCCTCTGCCTGCTGCCCCCCCTTGCTTGTGCTCACTTGCTTGCTCTCTTTCTCTCTCTCTGACAAATAAATAAATGAAATCTTAAAAAACAAAAAAAAGATAATTACACAGGGTTGCCTGAGTGGCATAGTCTATTAAGCTTCCAACTCTTACTCAGGTCCTGATCTCAGGATTGTGGGATCAAGCCCTGCATCGGGCCAGTGCTCAGCAGAGTCTGCTTGAGTTTCTCTCTCCCTCTCCCTCTGCTCCTGCCCCCCGCTCACTCTCTCTCTCACAAATAAATAAATCTTTAAAAAATACATATAATGGTACAAATTGGAATATTTTCCTGAAATTTTCCTCAGTTTTCACAGTCTTTTTTAAATCAAATGTATTGTTTATACTGTGCTCAGGAGCACAACAGGATATTCAACGGTGTTCCAATCTCTTAAGAGAACAGTTCTTATGTTCAAGACCTTGGGAATGAAGTTCTTGTTCATGGGAGGGTTGGGTTTGGTTTCATATGTAGAAAATCAATTTATGAGTCTCAAATGCAACCGATATCTAAAGACAGGCTTGAGCATTTAGCTATGACGATCATACATAATAAATTGCACCTGTCTTTTTAATAACTGCTAGCTAATCAGACTAAAAAGTCTTTGTCATACCCAATTCTGTGGGCCAGGGTAGAGCCAATGATTGTACATCTTCACATTTAATTTGATAGGAGCTGGGAAATTGGACTCTCAATGAAGAAATTTTATGATTGTCCAAAACTTGTTCTGCCCAGTTGAATTTCTTCACAAAGGCTATTTTTTGTAAAAAGCAATTTGGTAATTGAATGACCCATTTTTACCCTTGTCACAACATTAAAAAAAAAAATGACAGGATATTTTGTCATTCATAACCACAACTTCTTTATTCTCTTTTCATTATGTAGGAAATTTTATCTCATTTCATCTTATTTTTCCTTTTTTTTTTTTTCTTTTTCCTGAATAATACCAACTTGGTACAAACTGGTTAGTTTTTGTTTAAATTTTTGCAGTTGAACTTTGCAAAATTTAGTTGTGATTTTTGGCTTCTTCTGTCAGAAACTTATCTGTGATTCCAACATCTTATTGGATATGATCTGGGAAGTGGGAGGCTTGTTTTAACTTACATACAGTATAAGAAACATGGACTTTTAAAACAAGTAAATGTGAATTCTAATCCTAATTATGCCACTAATTATCTCTGTGACCTTAGGCAAGTAACTTAATTTCTTGAAACCTTAGCTTTTTCCCTTTTAAAATAAGCATTTAAAAATCTGCCGCTATACAAGAAAAATCAACACAGTTTCTGAAATTTAGTTAAAATACAAATGTTTCGGAGGGCAACAGTATGAATATATTACATGAAAACATTATACATGAAGAAAAGTTTAAAAAGATTAGCCTAATCTGTGTGATATATGAAGCTGATTTGAATTTTAGAAATTAATCCATCCCACAAATACATATCCTGTGTATCTGTCAAGTTTGGGATCTGATTTGCCTATGAGATTTAAACCAGAGTTTAGAGCTCCCCATGGGAGCAACTTACAGGGTGCGTCCCTAAAGCAATGTAACTTGCAGGCAGTCTGCTGGGCACTTTGAACGTAATCCACAAAGTACTACTTTGGACCAGGCCTTGGTCTCTTTTTCCCCAAGCCCTCTGTTCTATTACATCATGCTATGAAAAAGAAGGCTGATATTTCCTCGTGGCGCAGCAGGGTCTTATGATATTTCACCCAATCCAATGTATCAGATCTTATAACATACCATTATTTTACATACTGCTAAGAAAGACAAAAAAGCTGACAATTAAATTATAACCCATATGTTTTTTCTCTTAGAATTTTAATTTTGTACATATGAAAATAGCCCATTTAGACTTATTCGGGATTATATATTACTCTTACGTATACATGAAAAGGAAAACATAAGCAAAGCAGATAAGGCATTTGAGAAGCTTTTTCATATTTCAAGTTCAGCTCTACTAAATCATGTTTTGTACAAGAATTGTTAACATCTGTGATTTTCCACACACTAGCATCATCTGTGCCATTAAGAGCATTGGAGATGCAGCATTTCTTACAAAAGAGCTCTATCATTGCGTCCAGGATTTTCTTCCAAGCCACTGGCACTAATTCTGCCAGTTCTCATGTACATGTACGAACAATAACATCCACAATAGGAGTGCCACCTAGCCAACAGCAATTGTAAAACGCCTAATTTCTGAGATAAAAATATGAAAAAATGTACATCTTAGAATCAATAAAATGCAATACTTACTGAAAGAGCTATAACGAGTAGAACTATTTTACTAGTTCCTAGAAGTTGGTATCAGTTTTAAATATGAAAAGATAGTTTTCTATTGATTTGTATTTTGCCCCATCTTTTTTTGTTTTTGTTTTTCATTCTTCCTCTGGAATTACTACTTGTCTCTGATTGACTTAAATTTCATGAAACAGAAAACTGACCACAGTGACCAAGTCAAATAAGGATTTATTTTTCTCACATAACGAGGAAGACTCCAGATGGAAGCACTAGGGCAAGTGGAAGACACCACGATGCCGTCAAGGACCCATGCTGCTGTCTTTTTCTGCTGTGGTTCAAATGTTAGCACATCCTCATGGTTGCAAGATGGCTGCTGCATTGTGACCACATTCCCAAGAGGAATTGGGAAAGAACAAAGAGTGAAAGTCATTGTGAAAACACCAGTCCTTCCTTCTTCATCAGATTTCTTCTTACATCTCACTGATAAACACTGGGTTACACGACGAACCTAATTTCAAAAGGGTCTCAGGAAAGAAATATTTTTTAACTGAGAATATTGCTTTTCTGATAATACTGGGGTTCTCTTGATAAAAAGAAAGAAGTGGAAGATGGTTATTGGTAAGAAAGTAGCTCCACCTGCTACCACTCTATGGTCCTAAAAGTTCCAAAGTTGGAAGTATGCTTGCTACATGCACGTGGAAGGCTATGGTTTTTGCTTTATTTTATCTAATGCAGTTGGGTAGGATTTCACTGGGAATTAAACAGATCTCTTTGATAATGTGACTAATATATTATACATCCTCATCTCCATAAAAAGCATTAGCTATAAAGTGAAAGCAAATGAAAGACACCAAAATGCTTAAGAAGAATTAAAGTGACATAATATTGTAGCAGTTTTCTAATCCAGAATGTTGCTTTACACATAACAAGCATTTAATGAATGTATATAGTATGAATTAGTAAATATTTTTATCATTTTCCAAAAGAGTCATTTTTGGGTTTTTTCCACATCAGATTGGGGGGAAAGATCCCTATGAAAGAGATATAATAACGATCACTTACATGTGAATAACATGTAAGTACTTTTTGCCACATTCAAAGTTAGACTTCCAAAAAGTTAAATTACAAAAGATATTTACATATTAATCATAAATTGGTCTAATCAATCCACTAGCAAAGCAAGCAGTGTGTCCTGAGATGTTACAGTCATGCTTGTAAAAAAGTTTTACTCTGAAATGTTTACTGTTGGTTCTTCCGCTGTCATCTGTCTCACCCTCACCTTTTCTCTGCCGTTGGCTCTTCTTAGCAGTTATTTTAACTCTTTTACCCCTATATATACTTGGACTTTGCTATTTTTCTAAGAAATCATTTACCCTAATACCATGATTCCTTGTTATTCTTTATACCAGTAAGGATAAAATATTGTAAACTCTCCCTTTGTCACTAGGCTGCCCTTCCTTCTCTCTCCATCTCCAATTGACTCTGTTTTCTGGATCCTGCTTCCATAAGACACATGCAGAAAATAGACTTTGCTGTGTTCCCTCTTACCTGTACCCTTCTCTAGGAAGATACTATTTCTGCAACCATAGAATCCTACGTGGTTTTAATCCAGAGGCATTACATAGGGTATTCCACTGACATCTGCTTTGTACTAATTCTTAGATCTCTTACAGACAGTTGCCAATCATAATACTTGAAACTTCATGTTCATTGACTTCAATTTCACAATCACTATTCCAATTTGTTAGAGTGTTCTTACTGTAACACATTCCTGTGGTTTTTTTGTTTCTGGTTTTGTTTTTTTTGTTGTTGTTGTTGTTTTTTGTTTTTTTTTTTTGCTGTTTTATAACCCTTTTGAGGTCCTTAATATTTATACAACCCTACATAATCTATATTACTTTTTATCTGCATTGTATGCTAGGTGACTAGGGATACAGGAATTATGTCTAAATAATCTGTGTATTCTTACAACTAGCAGAGTATGGAAAGGCACAACAAATTGTTGAATCAATGAATGATTCTTCTCCCAGATTTCGAATAGTACCTCCTTACTTAAAAAAAAGAAAAAAATCTTTTTAAGTGATGTGCCTATTTCAGCAGTCATTTGACATAAGCAGGCCAAATCCAAGGAGTGCCCTCATAATTGTTCATGTGTTCAGCCTTCTAAAATAAACATACACACATCAAACTTGAAAAACATCCAAATTGGTGTGCCTGGAATCTCATTCTCTTTCGGCAAACATTGTGGGCTGCCTTCCTGTTTGCAGTGTTGTTTCATTAGGTCATGAAAAAGTCCCCATCAGAAGATTGGCACACCCCATTAGTGGAATTACACTCGATGGAGGTTTAAAAACTACTTGGCAACAAAAAAAGTTTGATCAATATTACTGTTTTTTAAATATTGGTTTGCTGACTTCTCTATTGCCTGCATCTTCATCTGTTTTTTTGTGTGTGTGTCGTCTTCTCATCACAGCACACTTCAAAAATGTTCATTGGCCCTTTAATTCATGTATTCAACAAACAATGTGTTAAACCACCTCTGTGGAAAACGCATCCCCCCACCAACCCTGCTCCCCATGCTTCTTCTCAGACTCTAATCTTCCAGCAACTGGTGTATCTCTTGTACTAATGCCAGACATTTTTGAAGCTATGTGATTATCCTTTTGGTGCTGGTATCCACTGAAGGTGGAAGGTGGTCTCTTTGGTAATTACACTGAAATGTTATAAATTATAAAACTAATAATTACGACTTGAAAGGCAGAGTTTAGAGAGTGCATAAACTGAATTTTCTCTTCTGCAACCACATTTCTCTTCTGCAACCACATTCTCTTGAACCTAGAATCTAGATGTTGTTGAAAGTACTGTGGGTGGTAGAAGATGGCTACTGCCATATTAAAGTCAAAATGAGAGTTACGCAAGGTGGTCAGCAAGACTTTGGACTAGTGACTGAGGAGCAACAATAACCAGTCAGTAACTTATTTTCTGAGTAATAATGATATTCTGTTACTATCCGCTAGATTTAAGAAAGTTTTGTTATAGGCTATCAGTCATGCTGTGTGGTCTTAAGAGACACCCCCATGCCCACTCATTTCAGAAAGAGTTAAGGAGAGTACAGTGCTCCCTGAGGCCAACAAGGAAATGGCAATTGTGGTTAGTGAGATCCCAAAATAAAGGCCCAGCTACTGGGGTATGTTGGTATTCTGAACACCAGCAACCCTCCCTACACTGGGATTTGTCCTCTACTGCCAAACTTGTAATCAAATAACTTAAGAGAGCTGGAGGGGGGTGGGAGGTAGGGGAGGGGTACCTACAGAGCATTCTCTGTGCTACTTATTTTGAATAGGAGGATAAAAAAATGAACAACTCTGACCAGAGGAGCTTACATTCTAGGAAAGCAAGTAGCCAATGAAACAAACAATAATATGTAGAACGTGACATGATAATAACATGTACTTGAGATGTACTTGAGAGTCTTTCTTTGATACTTTCAATACTACGGCAATTTTTTTTTTCTTTGTCTCTCCTTTGTAAGGCTTTCTTTATTGTGCTACAATAACCACAGAATTTTAAAACTTGAAACACTTCCTCCTATGATAATATAACAAACCCTGCGTTTACCATGTAAAATACTCTATAGTTTTCTGAGAGTCCTTAAAGCCATAGAATTAAATGATTCATTTTCTAAGAACTTCAATTCTACAAGATTTTTAGAGTAATGGCTTTATTCCAATATTAAAATAATTACTGAAATATTATGGAGTAGAATGCAAAATTAATGATCAAATTTTTTAATGTCACTGGAGAATTTGAAGACTTTCTGTGCTTAACACAAGGGCCTTTGATTTTATCCCTAGACCTCAGGAGTAATGGATGCTTAGTGAAATAGTTTGAGAAGTCTTCATTAAAAACTGTAAGCGAGGGGCGCCTGGGTGGCTCAGTAGGTTGAGCATCTGCCTTTGGCTCAGGTCGTGATCTCTGGGTCCTGGGATCAAGCCCCGCATAGGGCTCCCTTCTCAGTGGGGAGCCTGTTTCTCCCTCTGCCTCTCCCCCTGCTCACGCTTTCTCTCTCTCCCTAAAAAAATAAAATTTAAAAAGAAAAAAAAATGTAAGTGATATCAGCCCACATGCCACCATTCTCTTTCTTAAAAACAAAAAGTATACATATATACCAAAGAATATATGTCACGTATATGTAAGGTATGAAGAATAACATAATGAAATACTGCATTACCATTGACATGTTCATGTATTCATGTATCCTATCCTGCCCCGCCACACCACTATCCTGGAGTTTTTACATATTTTTATGATATCCACGTGCCCTAGGCAATAGATTGTTTTTGCATGGGTTGCATATTGAAAAGTTTTTATGAAGTTACTCCCACTGCATTATCCTGCGAAAAATAGATTTTTTCACTTACAGTGATACTTGTAGCTACTTATTGATTTTTCACACAGTATAACTGACATGGTATGAAAAGGATAAAAAGTGTTTTGTATGTTCTCATGTCAATAAATGTTTAGGTTG
>CM052886.1:42848434-42882809 GCA_028534135.1 Potos flavus | reverse complement strand
TAAATAAATAAATAAATAAATAAATAAATAAAATGAATTTTCAAATTTAATAGATTGCTTCTCAGTTGTTGTAGATTGCAAAAACGATCACAACTGCCTCCCTTCACTCTTCTTTGCAATGTGACATAGCTGCCTCTCCCACAGCGTGATGGTCTTTATCTTTCCACTCCCTACATCTGGAGGATATCCAGGTGACTATCTTGGTCCATGGGACTTTGGCAAGAGTATGCAAGCAGAGGCTTGGAAATTGCTTATCCCTCCAGAGCTTGCACTCTTGCTTTTTATGGAACTCTGAGATATCTATGAGAAGAAACCTGGGCTAGTCTGTTAGAGGGGAGAGACCACATGAATCAGAAACAGGTTATCCTAGTGAGACCATCCTAGTTCATGCAGCCCCAGTTAAGGAGCCAGGCTGGACGTACTCAACTAATTCAGAAGCATGTGGAGAAAAAATGTTTGTTCTTTCAAGCAACAAAGTTTGGAAAAATCTGTTATGCAACAAAATTTAATCAATACAATATCATACAAGACTGATTTCTATTTCTGCTAAGTACTTTCTTTGTTTATGGGGCCAGAGAGGGCTAGTGCCAAGAATTCATCTGCTCCTTCTTTAAGTAGCAGATGTTCCCCCTTTATCTGGATATGGATATGTAGCTATGGACTACATTTTCTAGCCATCTTGAAGCTATGTAAGGCCATGTAACTAGTTTTGGGCCAATAGAACATGAGTAGTAAGGCAAGTGCAACTAAAAATGCTTGTGTTGGACTCTCTCCTTTCCCCTCCCCCCAATCCCCTTTTTTGGACTGGAATGTAGGTAGAGCACAGTTCACCTTTAACTAAGCAGGAAAAGAAAACACCTCAGGGATTATCATTTGCACTCACCTGATTTTGAACTGTCCTCTGAAAATATATTTCTACCATATTAAAACCACTCTGCTGAACTTCTTTATTACAGCAACTTAACCTGTATCTTAACTAATATACTTACCAACAGTCAGTCGTGTTTGTCTTTAAACTTATTTATGACAAATGTATTTATTATTATAATTACATGATTTTTAAAAAATATTGTTTCACTTGGTGAAATATTAGTGTAAAATAAAAAGAAATTATTGTTTCCATGGAAATTAACTTGAATACTTTGGAATAATTCAGTAGAGTAAGTCACTAAAAATTAGGTGTGGATGAGACAATTGGAAATCATGGGGAGAAAATCATCAAAATCTGAAGGATTCTCTCAGACTGCTTCACAAATGTCTTTAAATTCTCCCTTTACTTTAAAAAATATATATATTGTAAGATGATATTATGTGTGATATTTGTAGGAAAAAAAATAGATGATTTTGAGCTCCAACTGGTGGACATATTTAAAGAAAAGACTTGGACCCAAAATTATAAATATATCAAATAAAAGTAAATTAATATGCTTTAAGATAGTACAGAATGTCCAAAGGCCTTTTTTTATTGTTATTATTCCCTGATTTGCCTATTTTTACTTTTTAATGAACCAAACAAATATTGGTCTCAATTACATGGCTAAGAGGGCTTCTAACTCTAATCCCTTCAAGCATGAGTTGATCATATGTGGGTGAAATAAAGTAGGACTGGGGTTGGGACAAAAATAGAAGTGATGAGGATGCTAGTAACCCAGAGACAGCATGGGCTTTGCAAAGGGAAGCTACTACTTGACTTCAGCAAATTATTGACATGTGGCGTTCAACCAAACTTTCCAGATATTTCCATTTGGGAGAAGCTAGAAATCGATATGTGTGTGTGATCTTTGGGTTTTAAATGTCAGCAACTGTGGCAGAGACTGCTAGCCATGTACCAAAGTACATTTTCCTCGTTAGCGAGACCACATTTCACAACCTTCTCTGCATTTAGCTGGGGCCACATGACCAGGTTCCAGCCAATAGCAAGTATACATAAATGATTGTGTTTTCTTTCCAGATCTGGTGTACAACAAATCATGAGATCCTTTCCCCTTCCTCTGCCTGCAATGCTGGTAACCAGAGCATCCATGTAAAACAGTATTAAAGATGATGGAGTTGTTTTCATCCCAGATCCCTGAAAGACTACATGAATAGAGTCCTCTCTTTACCTCCTAACCTGGAACATAGGAACATCCAGTCTAGACTGAGTGGAAAATCAATTTCAATTGCAGTAGAGCAATTGCATTTTGACTTTATTAGTTATACCATTTAATCAACACTAACTGATAGAGCTGCTACCAACTTCAATGTAAAATATTATGTGGGGTAAGATTCAGTCCTCTGAGCCCTCAATTTTAGAATCTGCATTTAAGCATCTTCTTAGTTTCATCTACCCTTCCAAAAAATGCAGGGATTATCTTACTGTTTTTCTTCCTTCTAAGTCTTTCTCCTTTCATAGTCCTTCTTGAAGAAGATGATAAACTGATAGTTACTTCTTTCTTTTCTTGTTTTCATTTTATCCTTCTCCATTCTTTTTCTCTTTCTTTATTCTGCTTTTGTCATTAGCTTTTCATTTTAGCTTTTCCTTTAGATTCCCTCCTTTTGAAGCTTTCTTATCCAAGAGTAAAAAATGTATATGTGTCCAAACGCATGACACCCACATTCCCACAGTTCTGATTTTCTTGTCTATTTTCATTTTTTTCCATGGGGTTTTCATGACTTATACCCACATCTGGCCTCAAAATCCTCAGTACTAATAAATATTTTTAAATAAATGGATCTGGAAGATCGGGATTGAAGCGTAGTGATGTTGAAGGGACACAGTAAAAATACTCATGTACCCACGGTTACCCAAGACCTTACCTTTCTTCCTATTTCCTCACTCCACTTTTGCTGGCTTTCCCCATATATTAATTTCTCTTCTAGGAACTTCTTTTCTGGCAAATGTTCAAAATGAAGTGGTAATTTTTTAAGTAGATTTTTCAGTGAGGTTCTTTATAAAAGGTACTAGTCTGCCGGAATGGGACCCAGTTGTTACAAAACTATCAGCAGCACTCGCTACAGATCAGACACCATTCTAAATGCGGTACTATGATTCAAGAAGACTCACAATAAATCTATGAGATCAGGAGGAGGAGGAGGAGGAGGAGGAAGAGAAGGAGTAGAAAGGCCCTGTTTTATAGATGAATAAACTAAGTTGCAAAGTTTTCAGGTAAGTTTCTGAAGTTCAGACAACAAGTAAGATGAAGAATTGGAATTGGAGCCCAGGCATTTGGGCTCCATCCTGATTCCAGAGCCCTCTCAGAACCACAACACAAGTGACAATCCCGAGACACAATAGAAGTCTCTTTTCCAAAGTCCCACCACAAACCAGGAGAGAACCCCAGGTTTTGTAAGTCATAGTATAAGACTTATTCCAACAAATCAAACGTTCTCTCTGTATTTCCAACTGCCTTTCTATATTAGGTACCCACATCTTCTAAAACTTGACAACATACTGTATCTAAGTAGCATCTTCCACAGAACTCCTCTGTTAAAAATACCTTCATTATGGACAGACATCTACAGAACAAATACATTGATATTCTAGTCTAACATTTGGGTGTTGTAGCTCTAATAGTTTCAAATTCTTGAATATTAAAAATACCTCTTGTTTAATATTTTATAGACATGGTATCTAAGTATTTGATAGTATTTTTTCATTTTTATCCAGAAGTTTTAGTTGTTATGTAGATAATCCTAAATGTTTCCATTTGTGGGGAAAAAACTATATTGACTTCTGTGTATCTGAATGTTTAATCTATATGTTATGGCTGACTGTTTTATTTATTTTGAGTATTCTGTTGAGATTCATGAAGCACAGATACTGATATCTCAAAATCTTCCTATTGCCTAGAGTACTCTTAGCTCCCTAGGGAAATGTAAACAACTTGGTCCCTCAGGAAATATTTTTAAAGTGCTAGTCATCTTTTGTTTTGAAACTCGGTACACATCACCTCCTTCTCCAGTAGGGTACAATAATTGGCAGAAAATTAATAAGGTAACTCCATGAGCTTATTAAACCAACAGAGCAAGGAAGATCATGAGAGAACAATTTAAAAATTACAATTTGGCTAGAATACTATCCCTCACATTTCTCCAATACTGAGGTTATGTATTTGTACACAAAGTAGAATAGGAATTGTGGCAATTATTTGGATAATTTAGGCTAAGGATCACTTTTGCTGATAATAATTCACACAATTATAGTCTCTTTTTGGTTTGCCTGGAATTATTCAGGCAGCTGCCTCAATTTTCCCCTTCACTTTCCATCTGTAGAGATCATACAAAATAAAAGGAAAACCATCGTTGGAATTTTAAACAGTTTCACATTTCATTCAAGACATGAAACTTGTTAGGCTAGAGAAGTCATCTCAAAAAGGAGATGGTCCTACAATGACCAAAACCGCATCAATTCACAATTCCCTACTAAAAGAATGAGTCAACTCTTAATTGGCATTCATGGTGCTCTCTCTCTTATCCAACTTTTTAAAGTTACACAAAGAAAAATAATTATCGAATACCTACCAGGTCAAGGACTATGAGTGGCAGGATATTAAATTTTATTTAATTCCTTTTTAAAAAAAAATCCTTTATTCAGAGATACCATTCCATCTACTTTGCAGAAAAGTATAGCAAAGATTAAAACAAAAATAAGACATTTGTCCAACAGCAAACTTTAATCCATGAAGAACCATATCATTCTCTTAATATCAAACCCAATGGTTTAGCCACCGTAGAGACATAGATGACAAAAATTTCTGATCAGGAAATTGAAAAGTCACAACTTTTGGTGGTTTTCTCCTTTTAGTGTAAGAACCTTTAAAATATAGGAAATCCTCTCTAAATTAGTAGTATGAAAGACATTTGGAAACTTTCTTAGTTTCTACCCCTCAATATCTTGCTAATAAGTTAGAAGTCTTAAGTTTGAAAGTCAGGTAGCTTGGCTCAGCCAAAGGAAAATTAAAGAGAAAATAAGAAAGTGTAATAAAATCATATTTGAGAATCCTTATTCTTCACAAAATCAATTAAATCTAGTAGGATGTTTTTATTGTTCCCATGTTGTGTTAGGCACAAATAAATAACATCATCATGTAATAGAATGATCCTAGTGTTTGAATTGGTTCTTTGAATTAGGAATTTAATAAAAGCCTAATCTTTATCTTGAATTTTACTTATATACAGTTGTCTAAACAGTTAAGCATGAGTACAAACCAAGTAAATTCCAAGTAACATGGAGATACAATCCCAAAGTGGTTCTGAGATTTACATCTAAGAGTTAGTCTTTCACCAGGATTTGGGCATGTGATCCTATGAATCAAAGAAGCAGATCAGAAACTCGGAAAACATTATCTCATTACACAGGTCAGATCCCATCCTAGTCCTATAGGATCCGATTTTTAAAGAATAGGGCTTAAACACATGTATTTTAAGAATTTGCCATATGTGATTTGATGACTGTCTTCGTGTGATACTACTAGATGATGTGTCAATCTGAATTTGCTAGAGTAGTCAGTGTCTTCCATGATTCTAGTCCAGATACTCCTCCATTTTCATCACCCATGTGTTACATTTTTTACAGTGGTCCTACATCAGCCCCTCGTCTGCCTTGCCTACTTCTACATGTGATTACATCCACATTACAATTATTCCTGCATGCATAGTGGGAGGGAGAATGGAAAGGCTGCTGCAGACCAGACTTTAAGCTGGGAGATATGAATTGGAGAACGGCCTCCACCATCAGGGGTCCAAAGCTTTGTAGGTTGTTTAGGTGGCCCTTATTTATTATGGCTCCATGTCAGAGTTATGGCCTTTTCCTTTGCAGTCCTGATGAGTTATTGTTTCCCTTTAGGTGTCTTCCCAGTCGTCCCTTTATAGCTCTCCCATATCGCTCATTTTGATGACCAGCAGGGACTCCAATATGTAATAGACTTTGATATTTATATTATTGATAAAACTAAAACCATCACTGTAGGAAGCTGAACTCTAAAATTCAATTGGTTGTTTCTAATTAATGCCATACCAGATAAGAGTTTCTATGAGGATATAATGAAATTTTGTTATACGTCCATGAGGGGCAATCACGGCCTACCATACTTTAAAATTTTTATAAATAAACATCATTGCATCTCTGTTTTATGGAACTGATCTTTGGGTTTCTGGATTTGTATTTATTCATGTGTTTAAGATTAGAACTGGGAGATTGTTTCATTTTGTTTTGTTTTGTTTTGTTTTGTTTTGTTTTGTTTTGTTTTGTTAGGAAATGCTGCCCTAGTCCACCAACTATGGATCAACTCACCTACAGACAGACAAAAAGCGCCCATATTTTAAAAATTTCTACAAAAGGACCTCAGCCTATCCTCCAAATTGTTCATAGGCAACACATACAGATTAACCCTCAATTAATGACATAGGAGATATCTGCCCCCTGTATTCTTTCCAGGGCACGACCCTAGACATTCTGCCATTTAATTCTTATGAAGAACTTATTTACAAATCACAGAAATAACACTTACGGGAGATATTCTGAAGGACGTGTAATTCCATCATTATATATAAATAAAATAAAATTTTTCCAGGGTCAAGCCAGACCTTCAAAGGCTGCCTATCAGACTATGCTGTTTGCCACCTTGTAGATTTTTCACACTGTGCTTCATTGAGCTTGGACCTCTGGCTGTGCCACCAGTCACTTCCTTGGCTTCTCTGACAATGACAAAAATCAGCAATTCTCTCAGGTTAGCTCCAGTAACAAGTACAAACCCGTGTCTTGAAGGAAAAGCAGAACCACAATAGAATTAGGCTCCTGGGAAACCTGCTCTGTCATCCAGAAAGCACCATGGTTCCGGCGATCATCTCAAACCCCAGCTCAGCAGCAGGAGCTTATTGATTACACCATTTCCGTCCCTACAAAATCATCCCCTCATCCCTCGCTCTGTGTGTCCTTTTCACTTCGTGCCTATTTATTGTTTCAGCTGCCTCTTGGCCTTTGCAACCCAACTTTTCTCTCTGTGCCCTTTGGTTCCTGCTCACACTTCCAAATAATTGCCTCCCTCTGTGTATCTCTTATCTTCAAATGCTCCAAAAGAAAACATCCAATTGTTTCCTCTCAACTTCGATCATCCCTTTTGAGCACAGCTTTTTTGTCAGATGTCCTTGTAGGCCACCAGCCAGTCTGTAAACATCAGTTACTCTTGAGTCAAGTGCCTCCCATCCGCAGGCCAATTAGCCGTGGCCATAATGTTTGTAATTGGGAGGTTGGGTTACTGTGTGTGAGTGTGAGTGTGTGTGTGTGTGTGTGTGTGTGTGTGTGTGTGCATTGGAAGAAAGGTTGCACTGTGCAGAGGACGTCTATTTGCCATCAAGCCAACTATGTACTCTTTATACAGATCCATAAGGGAAATTTCTCTTATATCTCAATACAAGTAAAAGTTTGGTTTATCATTACTTTCTGTTGGCTCTGTTCTTACGTACAACAGGAATTTTGTAAACAATACTTTTCAGACTGGCTACTAAAAAATTCAAGGTTAAATCCGTGAGTCACTTCTGGCAAATATATAGGATTTTATGGTCTGCGTCTAGAGCTCATCCTACTCATACTTACATTTTATTTTCTTTTCTGTCTTGATTTTACTTCACCTATTCATCCTCATTTTTAAAAAATAATTTGTCATGTATGTCTATTTAAGCCACATCAAATCTTAATTTCAGGAGGGATGAGATATAAAAAATGACAAAGGCCATAATTATCTATCAGTATAATTATCCATTTCACTAAACTATAAATTTTTCAAGAAAAGCAATCATATTTTCATCTTTGTTCCTACAGAATTTCATACAGTTCTGGTCCACGATAAGCATTTATTAAAAGTTTGTTGAATGAATGAACGGTTCAATGATTTTTACCAAAATATTGGACAATGATAAATTTCATGCTGCGAATATTAAGTAAAATATGCATTTGGAAATGAGATCATTTTATGAAACTGGCATATTTTGATACAATCATGATAACAATATTGTCAGATCTCAAATTCTGATTTATCATAGCTACAATCTCTCTTTTATTTTCATCGAACAACTACAGCTATAGTCACTAAGAGCATGAAAGTGAGATTCTTTTAAGTTCATGAAGTTTATGAGGAAAAAAAACATGAATTACAGTGAAGACCAAAGCCAATACTTTAAAAGCAAATTGAAAGTTCTTTTAGGGATCATTTTGGCATTACTATTCATCATTGTGACCTGACTCTGAATGAAGTTGTATTTTCATGTTAGTGTCCTTTGAAATATGTAATTCCATAAGCATTCCATTGTGATGAAAGCTCTTGTGTCCATCCAAACAGAGAAAACACTGTATCACAAGTTACTCATGGCAAGTTTTTGGCAACCACTTAAAGGGGACAAATAAGAGGAATTTAATAGAATTCAATCAAAGACCAGCAATACGCATTAGAGAAAAACAAGGCTGGACAGAAAATTAGTAAAGTCAGCATAATTCCTGAATGCAACGCTTTACATTGTTTTAGAACTGCCTAGAAGGAATGCATTGTGTGGCATGATACAACAGCTAATTGATACGTGTAACTACTTAAGTTAAAGTAAAAACTTAGCTGTACTAGACATTAGGAAATCTGGCATGAGGATGTCCCTTCATGTTTCTGGAAGGATAAACAGCCAGCCAGGATTTCTTTTCATTGGTTAAGAGAGCCCAGGAATGCCATCGTGTCCCCGGGTTGGCCGGTGGGTGCGTCCTGCACAGTCTCAACATGTCGCTGGGGATAACGTGCCGCACCACGTTCAAAGGCTGCCTGGAGAGAAGAGCAAGCCTTTCCCTTTGCCCTTCCCCCAGTGCCCAGCTCTGAACGCCTTCTTATACTCAAAGATAAAAGCCCTTGACCCTTTTACTTAAAACTGAAGTGCAAGATCATAGGAACTGATAGTCTATGCACATTCCAGATCCCCACTGGAAGCGGTGACACATTCTCTTGGTTTCAGATTCTTATTTAGAATCTTTTATAAGGGAAGCATCATTGAGGGCGAAATTTGGACTCATAAAACTCTGCATTAATTATATACTGACTCTGCACTATTAAAACAAAGCCCTTTGACAAGCGGCCATCAGATACCTTTCAGAGGGGGGAGTCTCGGCTGTTATTCTCACAGCGCCCGTGAAAGAGCACTGATCCTCTCTCGCTGTAGCTTTTGTTTCCAGCCCCTCTTTTTCAATGGTTGTCATGGAATCAACTTATTAACATATGAAAAGCCATACACAACACTTTTCCCTTCACCCCTACCTCCCCCACCACCAAAGCCTGTTGCTAAAGCCTTAGTCCTTAATATTCATGTAAAGGAGGGTGGGGTGTGAGAACAGAAATAAAATTGTGGATGAAAAACACAAAGACGTTTTCAGCTTGCATCCTCTGGGGCAAAAATGGTTGATTTTTTTAGTTGGAATTTTCTCAATTTCTACCTTTTCCCTGAATCTTCCCTAGATGACGATAACTGTAGTTGCCTACCCTGTTACAACCGATTTATTCACCAGAATTGATTTTAATTGCTTCATGAGTCAGAGGAAAGACTTGCATGCTTCTCAGTGTACTGTGTCAACAGCTTCTGCTTAATTTAGGGTTAATTTCCATGCCCAGCTCTTCTGTTTTCTTAAAAATAATTTTTAAATTTCCTTAAAATTCTCACTTCACTATTTTCTTCAGAATAATTTTTAAATTTCTTTAAAATTTTCCAGAAGTGACAGAAATTTTTATTTTATTTTGTTAAAGTGAGCTTATTGGTTATCTGGACTGCAGCTCATGAAAAAGGCTGGGATTCTGTTTGTTTTTTGGAGTTGTCTTAGCTCCTATCAATAAGCCACCTCTTGTGTCTCCTTGTGTATATAGTCAAAATGATATACTGTGTTTCCATGTAAAAATAAATCTTGCCAATTCCCCCCAAATACACTTACGTAACTGACTTGGAAAGCCTCTGAGAACACTAACGGATAGAGAGGAGACTTCTTAAAACAAAAAACAACAATCTCATGAAGCACATTATACTCCATATACTACAGTTATGTAGACGAAACCCCAAGTCCACCTGCTAAATGCTTTTGCCCGACAGATAGATTTACCACTCTCCAACTTCCAGGCAATTTCTCAACCTAGTCTCTACTGTCATAACTTCTGCTAAGCACGTAGGATGAAGACATAACGATGATAGTTAACAAATGATTTGAGCCATATACTAAGTGTTAGGAGCTTTATATGATTGACTTAATACTCATAACAATCATAGGAACAAAAATGGACCACTTCTTCAATTCAGGGATTTAGTACACTCAATTGGGAACCTTCTTTTAGGGGAAGAAATTCTGGTAAAATATATGAAATTTGACCAAGTTGATTCGTATAATCTACCTGGGTATTCCACAGATAATGTTAAATGGGATTCCTTTGGTTGTCAGCCGTAAACAAAAAATTCGAATGAGTAAGTGAGAAAACATAAGGGGAAGATAGTTATTAACTCTTGTATGTAGAAAATCCAAGAGAGGCATTTGAACTTTAAGCACGACTAAATCTGGTTATCAATAAACATCCAATATTTCTCTGACCCTTTTCCCCCTCCCTCCTTCACTGCCTTCATCTCTTGGCCCTACTTGTTTGCTGCCTTAGGAGACCTCACAATGAAGACTCCTTCTGAGTACCCCAAGAAAATGACTGAAGGAAGTTCCAGACTCACATCTGCTCTGAAAGAGGTCACTCTATTAGCCTGGTTCCCATGTAACAAAATCAGGGAAAGATTCTGACTGGTCCTGCTTGGCTCATATGCCCAATTTTAAACTGTGTCTTTAAAGCCAGTGGAATATCTGGCTTGTCTTATTACAGCCTACTCCTATGGCTGGAGGTGACATATCCTTTATACAGTAGGAGAGATGAGAAAGCTTCCTGAGAATGGATAAAATCTATAGCTACCTATAATCCACACAAGACTTTACTCCTTTGTTTGAAATGAAATATAACTCAGGTTAATTCAGGCTTTTTCTAATAACCAGCTCCCTTAATTATCTAAACTAATGAAGGTAGTAGCAGTGTGTTTATTATCATAAAAATGAATAATATTAAAATGAGCTTTGGACGGGACGCCTGGGTGGCTCAGTTGGTTAAGCGGCTGCCTTCGGCTCAGGTCATGATCCCAGGGTCCTGGGATTGAGTCCCCCATCGGGCTCCTTGCTCGGCAGGGAGCCTGCTTCTCCCTCTGCCTCTGCCTGCCACTCTGCCTGCTTGTGCTCTCTCTCTGTCAAATAAATAAATAAAAAATCTTTAAAAAAAAATGAAAATAAAAATAAATAAAATAAAATAAAATGAGCTTTGGTAAAAATTTATCTAGTACCCATGCAATGTGAGTCTTAGGCTGGAAGGGATCAGTGATGGGGAGACATAGGGGTGGCCCAGTTTACTGAGAAGAAGTACTTTAAAAAATAAAAATCAACCAATCAGGTTGTTTTTCCTAGTTCCTACCACGTGACCCACACTGTGCTTTGTGCATTGGAAGAGAAAAAAGGGGCAAACATCCAGGCTATCAGATGATAGAAATAATATATTGTAAGTTCTCAACACACAGCTGGAGGGTAAACTGAGAAATAAAATTGGTTCTTGTCCACCAAATGAGTCTATAAGAAAGTGACGAGGCAGTGAGGTAGCCTGTGTCTGAATAAAGGAAGCCTGGAGCTTAGGCTCCCTTATTGGCCTCTGACACTCTCGGATTCTGTAATACCCTGCAAACCCCCCATGGTAGCAGAGAGAGGATGCAGGATATGGCTTAACTGGGATTGGCATAAGGAATCTGTAAAATGTCGTGCTTGTCTCCTGTATGCTCGTTGCCCTTCTACCAGACTTGAACAGATGCTTACATGCTCACGTGATTCTTAAAGCTATCAGGATTTCTTTGCAGCCTCCTTGTTCCTGTGGTTTCCTCCCATTACACATCTGGGAGAAAGATGCTGTGCAAGGAGAGCCCAGGCCCACTCTATGGGCTCTCATCACCCTCCCAGTCACCACACAAACAGAAATGAATGGAAATTATAGATGTGAAAATCTAAAACATCTCCTCCTGTGTGAGCCCCTAAGCCATTCTGTCACACACAAAAAGGCCTGTTTAGGCAAGGGGAGCTGCCATTCTTTGGGGCATCATCATTTGGAGACTTGTCAAGTCCTTAAGGAGTTCTTGCAATTTCGATTGATCATTGATCCATCTGTTATTGGGAGGTGTGTGTGTGTGTGTATGTGTGTTTTGCTCTCTCTATTGAACCTTTCGGGATAGTTACCCACTGATCATCAGATACTACTATACTCTAGTTACTTTTTAAATCTCAACTGTGGTTTTAAAAGTCTTACCCAAAATAGTTCATTCAACCAACCTAAAGATGTCTTTATCCTCAGTGGGTTATATTTCATTAAAGATATTCATTATAAACTCATATTTCTCTTAATAAATTTAAAAAAGTGTCATTAAACAACTATCTCTAATTTTCTATTCCCTATATGGAGTCCCTCATTTTCAATCAAATAGGCCTTCTTTTCTTCCTCAAAAATCAGTTTTGAGCACACCTCCTTAAGAAACCTTCCCTTATTAAACCTACCCTACATTAGTCAATATATTACTTTAAGCTATATAAAAATCTATAAGAATTGGTAGTCAATCAATCCACAAATAATTATTGGGCATTTATTAGATGCTTAATACCACAAAAGTATGTGGGAAAGAGAGAAAAAGTATAAAACACAGTCTCTTCCCCCAAGAAACTTACAGTCTAAAGAGATGAGATTTACCCATAAATATTTTAAAACAAGATAATGTATGGTAAGCCTAGTGAACTGTATGATTCAGGTATAAGTACAAGATTTTGCCAAATCACAGTTGGGACAGATTGCAACCGGGGCAGGTTGCAGTTGGGGCAGAGGAGGTAAGAAAAAGAGGAGGTGAAGAAAAGGAAGAATGTGTGCAAAGAGCAAAATTCTCTTTAAAATCCCTTTTGGAATGATGAGGCACATAAATAGATAAATCAGCAAATAAATAATACCCATACATATTTGCAGAAGAGCCGAGGCAGATTTACCAGACACAGAAGGTGCCAGAACCTGCGGGGCTTTGTGCAGTTTTTGCGTCAGGTGGGAACATCATGCTGCAACCAGGAAGCATTCTAGACAAGCAGGTCTAGAAAACTGCCTAACAGGATCTTACAGGTAAGATACCTGAATCCAGTTACTCCAGTAAACTCTACCTAGTTTTGTGTTCTTTATCATAAAAAATATCCCCCCTAAACTGCATAAAATTCCAATTCCCAGAACTTGACTCTCCCCTGCTGTGGTGAGAGACTTGCAGTGAATTGTTTTGCCACAGAGATAGGCCTTGACCTGGGCTTTGAATAGAAGGCCCCCCTGCTGAGCAAAGAAAGAAATTGTATTCCAAGCGGGAAAGTTTTGTCTCTGGGATGACTTAAATGCAGACTTTCCCAGAAACAGAGATAGACTAGATAGCCATGAAAGATCCCTTTCTGTCCTATGATTTCATAATTTTGAAGTATCAGATCCTCATACTGTGTAAGTATCAGATACATACACTTAACACAGATCACATTGTAACTACAATCTCAAAATCACAGATCCCACATTTGGAGGACGTGAGTGTGACCAATTGTTAAGCACAGTCCTGAGCATATGTCAGAATTCATGCATGAACTTCAGAATTAAAAAGCCAATTCTAGTCTCAGAAATAAATGTCATTCAAATAGAAGCCCTGAACTGCCATTTCCCTCCTTGTGTTTGTGCAGATTTAAGCTAGATGATCCATTTTTTAGATAATGTTTTATATGATGCCAGTAATATACCTTCCTTCGAGTGTTCTGGCTTAGGCCCATGTTATAAGCTAAAGAACTCAGCTCGTGCCAACCAGAAGGGCTATGGGAAGCTGCCTGGTATATCTGACAGGTTTCAGAAGCTGGAATTGAAAGACCTGAGTGTGAGTCCCAGATCTACCACCTCCTTGAAAGTCACCTGACAAATGTTCACTGTAATGTCCATCCTCAAGGGTTTCTGGGAGAAGTAACTAGATTAATCTGTCAGACACTCAAGACTGACAGTATTCTATGGTTGGAGTCTATTGGGATTGATTGCTATAGCGGTTGTTAAATGTTAAATATTTTGAATTTCATCCTGCCTGGAGCACAGTGGAGATGCCAGTTAAGAGTTCTGCCTACCACTGGCAGAACCTGCTTAGAGCGATCACAACTCCAGGACAGAGCTGATTGTTGCCTATGTAAGGGCCTCATTTCTCTGGATATAAACATCTCCGGGGTCATGATGGTTTTGAGTTCTCCAGCTAGGCACAAGGGCTAATGCCTTAATGAGAAGCAAAGATGTTAGGCTGGTCCCAAAGGCTCTCAATCCTGGCTCCACACAGAATCACCTGGGGAGCTTTTAAAAAAATATTTGTGCCTAGACCCCACCCTAGATGAATTAAATCAGAATTTCTATGTGTGGAGTCATGGTGAATCTTTTCCAAGTGATGTCACTATGCATTCAGAATTCAGAGCCATTGTAATTAGCCTTCTATTCTCATTAAGCACATGAGGCAAAGAGTACCTTACCCTGTTGTCCCTCCATCTGCAGGCACCGCAGCAAGTGTTTACTTTCTAAGTGAAATATTCTCTTATAAAGGACCTACTTTATGTATACTAACCATAAATCCAAGCAAGAGGGCTGACTGCTTTGTGCCCTATATTTTATAAGGCTCAGCCTGGTCTTTCAACAGTGCTTCTGTTCATGGGAAGAAGAGTCCACCGGGCCAAAGGAATAGTTCCACACACATACACCCTCAACTATGCTTTGGGTTCTCAGGACCCTGGAGTTCCCTTTTCAACCAGCTAGAGTCCATTTCCAGGATCTGTGTAAGGCTTCTTTCCTGGATCTGTCCACCTGAGAACAAACTGGGCACACCTCTAGGCAACGGAGTGACCCAGGAAGGGCAGCTGGTGGGAGTGTCAGTGGAACTTTGACACATGGGGTAGAGCGAACTACTTGACTTTGAGAGGCCACACACACTGCAGGATTGAGCTAGAGTATGAAGGGAGAAGTGTGGACCTGGGACCAAGGACAGTGGGCTGAGCAGTGAGAGGCCAGCTCTCACTGGCCATTGTGTTCCAAATGGAACTCCAAGGAGTCAGAGACCCCTAAATTTGAACACAACATCTAAATTATCAATAAAAATATTGTGGAGCAATGATAGAACATATTTTATGTTTTATTTAAGAGTTTTCAAGCTTGAATCATAACTTTTAAGTACTTAAGCATGTGGCATGTGTATGCTTACACTGGGCCCCATGAAGGTTAGAGGCGAACCCAAAGGACACATCTTTGCCCTGCTTCCCTCCAGGATGTTTTCTTATTTGAAATCAGCAGCCATGGACGCTTTCCAAGGCTGTTTAAATGCAATGAGAATGTGGTCCATCAAAAATGCTGTCTGGTTTTATTGCACACAAGAGGTTGTTAACTCTGGCTATCTCACCAGATTGGGCTGTGTTCTCATTGTCTCTTCAGCCTCCGCAGCCAAATCTTAATGGGGGATTGAGTCTGTGCCTATGAGATTTGTGGGAGGGGCTGTGGAAAATGCAATCAAGCAGATCACCAAGTGTTGAGTTGAAAGACAGAAAGTTTCTGCTCCTTTGACTTCATTTTCAATTCACTTCATTTAGGGTTTGTTTTTGTTTTGGTTTGCTTTTTTGGAAGCAGGAAAGAAAAAGAATGGTATTTTCCTCTTATGAAACCTGGAGCAGGATAACTGCTCTGGTCCCATCAGAACACTGTAAGGAGGCTCTCAGAGGACAAGTACTGGTTTATAGCGTACATATGAAAACATATAAGAACTCATCATCATCCCCTTCCTTTGTCAATCGGGCAGGATTTACTCGGGTTATAGAAGGGAAGCGTGGCTATGTCTTAAGAGAAGCTACGATGGGGAAGTGGTGGGAGTTGGGCAGAGTAGGCTAAAGGCAGAATTCAGTTCACACTCTATAGATCTAGCACCAGTGTATGTGAACTGCTTCCTGAACTGGCCTATATCAGTCAAGGAAAAAACTTAAAACTAACCAAGGGTTATCCTCGGGCACTCGCTATTGCCAATGAATTAACCAGAAACCCCCGGGGATAGGAAATTCCAGAATCTGGGTAAATTTTATGGAGACCCTATCTCCACAGCCACCAAAGAAGCTCATGGATACTTCACGCCACCGGGGTGGCTTGGCCCTGAGAGGAAATGAAAGTCCCTGAGCCTGAGCCTCTGGGGAACAAGGCATAGGCCCTAGGACAGCCAGGGGACAGGGGGAGGGGAGGGCCTCCAGGACTACAGTGGCCCTGAAATGTGGCGGTTGCTGGTATTTCGGCGAGAACAGGCAGGCAGGATGGAGGCTGGTGTGGGAAGTAGCCCTCTCGCAGATGTTAGCATCAAAGAGCCTGTTTACTCGTTGATGAGTATTATGAAATAAAAGGCTCAGGTTTCATCTGCTTAGGGAAGAATGGTTGTTTTCCCCACTATAGTCTGTGCTGTGGCATTGAGAACGTGCGGTGCTGACCAGATGCCACTCAGGAAGGTGAGATTCCAGATTCAGGTTGGGTCATCTCCCCTGGTGCCGTGATATGTGGAGGCTGAGGACCCTGTCTGTATTTCTGTATTGATGCAAATAAGTAAAGGGCTAAGTAGCAAAGGAGTTATCAGTCAGCTGGTCTCACCTCAGGCTCTTTGTATGTAACCTACCGAAAAGTCACCAACACCGGCTTCCTCCCAGGGCCACTGGAGCGACAGGGGTGGGATGGACCGTCAGCGCAGACAGCATAAACTGCTTAGAGCTAGAAATGGATAGTTAGAATTGCACAAGCAGCCCAGATCTTGTTCACTGGCAATAGGGGACTTTTATCAGTTCTTTGTCTCATCTAGTTTAGGGATCTACCAGAAATTCCCAGAGGTGGACAAGAGGCATCTTCACTTTCCCTTTCCAGAACTGACTTCATCCCTTACTAACATGGAACTTGTGTTTGTTATTGGTGAAAATGTATCTTAATGGACCAACTCTCAACAGATTAAATTGCTAGAGCATCTGCCCAATGAGTCTGGGATGGGAAAGGAAGAGTGGGATGGGAGGGACTATGTGGCTCTTCTGCCTGGACCCAGGGAAAAGGGTGAACATTCTGGACACTGGAGACATGCTGCTTTTCTAAAGTCTCAGTTAACAAGTGCAAATACCATCTAACCCCTGAATCCAATTTCTGGAAGCAACTAAAGCGTCCGTCATCATATAATACACACAGAAACCCAAACCAACAAACAAGAACTAATCCCTTACTTCTTGAGGGCATTGTGCTCCGAAACAGGTAAAATAAGCCTCTCAAGCAACAATCGACAAAAATGGGAAGACAACCACACGTCTTCTCAGGGATGCCTGGGACATCAGCTGAAGTAGGAGTCTGAGACAGCTCTCCCACGGCTTCACCCTCAGCCTCAGTTGGCCTGAGAAGTCATTCCATGCCTGTGGGCAAGTTCTATAGCATTATCATCTGCAACATGTTCACATGCGGATAGTCAATGTGGCAACTAATTATCGCTAATCTATAAAGGCCACCAAACTGTCACAAGAATCAATGTGCATTGATCCCACTCTCAGTGTCTTTAAGGAAGAAGGAAAACATTTCTTACTAGGACAAACTTATTATAGTTGAGTACCTTTGGGAAATGGCAGGATCGTCATCAATCAAAAGTCATGACCATGGCTGAATTCTGACAATGAAAAGCGTTCAGCGCAGTGCTCTTTAGAGGCGTGTTTTATATTGTCATCTAAATTTTAAACACCTTATTATGTCATCAACAAATTGAGGCTTAGAAAAAAAAGCAGAGAAAAAAAGGAGTTTAAAAAATCACAGAAGTTTGGAAAAACATGTTGCCAATATTTTTCAGCAAATGTTGTAATTAGCCACTGAAAGGGAACTGATTGGTAAGAACCTGATTTATATACAATATTTAATAAAGGATTCATTTTTCTGCATCCCCAGTGAGATGAGTATTGGGCTATTTTGTAAATATTAATTTGAAAGAATATTAAATCAGTCACCGACTCAAGTTGCTTCAGGTCCTAGTCAGTCCGGCTGGTGTTCTTTCCAAACAACAAAAAATTTTTTTCTGGAATAAATAACTGAAGATCTACTGAAATTGTTCATGGGCCAAATATAGCAGAACCACTGCCCTAAAGACAGTAAAATAGATATTTCCCCTGGAAAGTACCTACTGATAAAAAATAATAGACTAAAGAGCCTAATATATTCCAGTTTTCCTGGTGGTCTTAATTACTAAAGTAGTTTGATTACATGGTTAATCAAATTGACTGGATTAAGTTAAATGGCTGGGGGGAAAAGCACATTGATCCTTTTTTCTGGGTGGTAGTTTGTGTCAAATAAACATGGTTTTTTCAAAGTATCTCTGGGGAATGAGATTTCTTATTGTTCTTTGATAAATTTTGCTAATGACTAAATGCTTTAAAACTCAAACATTATTTTTCACATCTAATCTAAACTTTCTTGGTGTAAATCTACTTTCTCTTTGCTCAAGATCATTTTCAAAACATAAGTGTCCTCACATCTTCATTTTCCACTCTGAAAAAGTATCCATCTCGTTCACAATAAAATTCCAACTCCTTAATGTTATCTAAAATAGCCATCCATAATCTCTCTACTCACCTCTTCACCTCTCTGATCTCATCTCCTCCAACTCTGCCCCTGCTTACTCTGTTTTAGGCACATGACACCTGATAGCTATAAAAAACACTAGCCAAGTACCTGCCCCAGGGGCTTTGCACTTGCTGTTTATTCCCTCCTAGAGCCGTTGTTCATAGATATCTACCTAGCATGTTTTCTCCTATCATTCAGGTTTCTGCTGAATGTTGCCTGACCAAAGAGTCTTTCCCTGATATCTCTGTAAAAGCTACTGTAAATCGTCCAATTCCATAAGTTTCTCCATTTACCTTTCTTTTCCATTCTAAACATTATTTTTCCTTAGAGAGAGAGACAGAGCGAGAAAGTATGGGTGCAAGCGCAACCAAGCCTGGGGCAGGGCACAGGGAGGAGAGAGAGAGAGAATCTTAAGCAGGCTCCATGCCCACCATGCAGCTGGATGTGGGGCTCAATCTTACAACCCCAAAATCATGACCTAAGCTGAAATCAAGAGTCGGATGCTCAACCAACTAAGCCACCCAGGCACCGCATAACATTCTTTCCTCCAAGTATTTATATATCTATTGTATGTCTCCAGGTATAAGGTTTATGAGATCAGGAATTTTATTTTTGTTTACTGGTATGTCCCCTACACTCTTCTATAAGTATTATTGAACATCTCTATGTGACAGACACTGAGACATACCAAAATCAAAGATGTGCCAGATAGATGTAGAACCAGACATTTCCATTGAGAAGGGTAGGATGCCCAGGGGGGCCATAAACTTTGCGAGCCTTCCTCTCTTTTCTATTCTCCAGCAAAGCAAAATAAAGCATATAAACTTTTTTAAAAATGCTAGTGTCCTATTTTGATTGCTCCTGCAATTCTTAACGGTCTTCTCTTCAGACTAATGTCTCTCATTCATAAAATATTTTTAAGAGGCTGAATTTTCCCTTACACAAAAGGTAAACATTTTGTGGTTGCAAAAGGGCATGACACATTTTGTGAATTAATTCATTGTTTTTGACTCTTGCATATAACCTGAAGTCATAGTTTTTAGCAAGATTAATTATAGACAAACTCAAGCAATTTTAAAGGCTCAAATTGGTCTAAGCTCAGGGAAAATACCAGGAGTGAAGATATTTATCTGATGTTCATCTGTGCATTTAAAGAGAATGTAAGCCACGATGAATGTAAGCCCCACCCAGATGGCAGGAGGCTGGTCTTACTCATCATGGCGGTAGCCACCTGCTACCTCACAGGGTGCCAGGTCCTGGTGAATCTGTTAGTGAGAAGTTGGTTCTGTGAAGGCTTCAGTGTGTTCAGCCAGTGCTTCCACCTTCCCTCTGATGGTCTTGGATATTTTCCTTTGTTACAGTCATGTATTGTGTCTTTACCATCTACTCCCATAAAAATTATGGTGCTATCTCTCTAGATAGAAGTGAAAATGCTATCTTCTCAAGCAGTGTTTTGATTGTGAGCACCCCACCCCTGACTTCTCCGTATTTCTACTTCTAATCCCACCCAAATAAATAGCTCCTACAGACTTTGAAACAGATAATGAAGCTAATTTCTTTTGATGAGCCACACAAAGGATTTGGGTTTAGCTTGAGACTTTGGCCAAGATTTAGGACAGTTCCTATGTTGTCAAACATGTTTAGCCATCCCAATGGGGAACATTATTCTACTGCTTCCTACACAGCAAGGAGAGAGAGAGAGAAGTGGCGGCAGGTTATGGGAAATAGGAGAAAGGCCTTTCTCTTACCTCTGGGGATTGTCAATGGTTGATATGGAAGATTACACTGGAACAAAGATTGCATTGCCAGCTTGTGTAGTTTATGCCCTACTTGTACTACATTATTATAGACTAGTTCTATTGTCTTGGCGGACAATAGAGGGTTTTATTTCAACATTATGTACAGAATGCCTGTATAGTCTCTTTCTTCCCTCCTCCAGATGCAGGAAGATATTGAGTATCAGATTTCTGAAGGAGCCATGTCCAAATGAGGAGGTATAAACATTTC
Organism: Potos flavus; assembly: GCA_028534135.1. Lineage (NCBI taxonomy): Eukaryota > Metazoa > Chordata > Mammalia > Carnivora > Procyonidae > Potos > Potos flavus. The sequence continues at coordinate 42,862,068 of CM052886.1, read as the reverse complement.
CTTTTTTTTCCTTCTCCCCCCACCATTAGCTTTCAAAGCCTAGTATTCTGTTATTTGTGAGAGAAGACTAAGTCGGAACCCATTAGAGTGAGACCTTTTCGGGCAACTCTGCACAAACAAAAATGAGTTATAAAATAGGATCCTGAAAGAATGATTTCTATGCCAAACACCTGAAAGGTAAGTCTTTAAGGGATTTAAGGAAAAAATGTTTTAAGCATAAATACTCAGAAAATTCTACTTTAGGTAAAATTTCTTCTCTTTCTTTCCCCTCCCTGTTTCTGCCTCATCACATGCACGTGCAAAACCATAAATTGTATATTCTCAAGTAGATACACAAATGCACAACCAATGTACATTCACAGTAATCGTTTCAATTAAACCGTGGCTTACTGGTGTCATCTGCTGGGAAGTATAGTCGGTGATATTGTCAAAACTTGTATTCAACTGATCTTTATGTTCTTTCGGTGTTTTGATTTTCTCTTCCCATTGATGAGTCAGAGATGATCCTTAAATAGACAGTCTCATGCAGGCAGCCTGTAGATTGGGACATACTCAACACAAAGTGAAGAATTAGCACACCTTTTTCTTTTTTTAATTTGAATAAGAGACAAAAATTACTCCAAATAATCCAAGACAACAATCTAATGTCATTGTCCTAAATTTTCTAAATTATTCATGCCACTTTCAGCAATTAAGGACAGTTCCTTGTTAGATGAGAAACCCTAGTCCTCCACATATGCTCAACCTTAATTATTCCCAATTAGACTATTCCATCAAAAGTTTGGTCTGGTCAAATTATTTGACTGTTAAGTAATTCCCACCTAAAGCTATGCTGACCTGTCTCCTGCGAAAGAAAATTGGTGTAATGAGAACACTGATTTGTGTCACCTTGTGTACTTAAACTTTCTGTGCTGCAGTTTCCCCACCTGCAAAACAGAAATGCTTCATGCTTCTCAGAGAGACAGATGAGAGTTGAACAGGTAATGTTCCTAAGGTCCCTTGCACTTGCACAGTGTGGGGGGAGTGGAGGTTGGAAGAAGAAGTCTATTGGGCTGAAGATGATGATAATCATTGCCTATCATTTGATGTATGTCTTTTAAATCACTGATTGAATCCATTATATAAGTAAATCATGGGCACAATTTCTGCAAAATAACTTGCTACGTCTTTTGAAGGTTTACCAGCAGCACAACTGATTTTATTGCTTCACTGATTGACACAAACTCAGTTCTCTGGAGAAATAAAATAACACTCCCATGTTATGCACCTTCTCTTCCTTTTATTCATACTGCTACCACTGCCATTCCAATCTTATCACACCACACCTTGAGTGTTGCCATAGGTTCCCAACCACCTTTCCTCCCTCCTGTAGTTCATCCTGAAGATTGCACTTAATCATTTTTTTAAAGCACAACAAAATCACCAAGATCCTACTTAAAATTTTGACTGCCTCTTCACTGCTGATGGAATTAATACAATTTAGCCTAAATTTAGCCTAAAATTCTGGCTCCCAACTGTTCTTCCACTCTCAAGCTCTACTCCTCCTCAAGGTTGAGCTCTAAATGCAACTTATTTTGGATTATTTCCTGATCATGGAATGGCCTTCTCACCTCCGTGTTGTTGCCTCAGCTACAGCTTCTCTGCCCAGCACTGCCCTCCACTCTTTATCTACCCTTCAGCTCTCTAAATAGTGTTCCCACTACGGCCAGAATCCCTTCCATTTCAGATTTCTGGAGCTCATGATCTGTATCACAGGCACAGCGTGTCATCACTGCCTGGAATATTACACGTACGGGTACAAGTCTTAGCCCTCCCACCAGAATACAACCCAAATATCTTGCATGGTATATTATCTGGCACAATGCCTTGTTGGAGAAGGAAGCATGGTGCTGCCTACACATGCACTCAGTAAATGAATTAATAAAATCAATAAAAATAAAAACAGAGCTATAAGGGAAAAAAGAAAGAAACAAAGGAAGGACCATGATTTTTTTTTAAAAGAATGGAAAATCATTCTATCTGTCAGTAAGATGACCACATAGAATGTGAACAAAACATGCTATAAGCCATTTCTTATGGAAATTCCACGTGGAAGATGATAACTCTGTGCCGGAGCTAAATGCACATGTGTCTAGCCTGCATCTCGACTAAATACGTTCAACCTAACACCATGGTTTTGCAGGTCAAGGCAAACGAGACTTTATCATCGGCAGATGCTCTGGTATGTCAGAAATGGACTGCTCATTTGCATGATTAAATATCTTGTAGTTAACGCTGTTTGAGGCAAGCATCCTAGGAACTTGATTAGAAAGCAAAGACTTTTGAGGAATGCATTAATCACTCTGCCTCTAGACTTTCCAGCCTGCTCTTCTAATCTACAGATTCTGGAGGTGAGCGACAGCCTCCAGCTGGGTTTCCCACTTCCAGCCCAGTCAGCTCCGCTCTCTGCAGACTGGCTAGCCCCCACAGCCCAAAAAAAGCCTGAGCCAGTGCCTTTACTTCTCCTGTTGCTACTGTTTCTCTTGACTGGAGATTCGGTGCAATTCAATGGCATTTGGATACTGACAGACTCTTTCAGCTTGTCTGAAGTCTGAAGTCAAGGGGAGATCCTTGTCAGCAACCAAGGACCTCTCCCTTCAGTCCTGAATGGGTTTTTCCAATTGCAACACAGTTTTATGGATCTTACTATCCTTAGAGTTTACTTGTGCCACTAACCGTGTAAGTGTATAGATAGAATTTACCACCCACTGGAGTCTCTAATTATTTAATAAAAAGCCATCCATTTTATCTTTACAATTCAAACATCTGGACATAAGCCAAGGCAAGCGTATACTTCGGCTCAGTATTTAATAATGAATTTCAAATGCATACAATAAAACATGAAAACTATAACCCTCCCCAAAAAATGTCTTATAGTTAAAGCAACAGTGAACCTATGATCAATTCAAAAAGATGATTCAATTCACGAGGGAGTGCGTGTCTGGATAATGAATTCCATTAAAGCTGTGCAGAGGGGCGCCTGGGTGGCTCAGTGGGTTAAAGCCTCTGCCTTCAGCTCAGGTCATGGTCTCAGGGTCCTGGGATCGAGCCCCTCGTCGGGCTCTCTGCTCAGCAGGGAGCCTGCTTCCCCCTCTCTCTCTGCCTGCCTCTCTGCCTACTTGTGATCTCTCTCTCTCTGTCAAATAAATAAATAAAATCTTTAAAAATAAATAAATAAAGCTGTGCAGAAATTCAGAGCTGAAAGTCTGAAAGCATTTGCAAAGATAATGTTTACACTAGTCCTTAAATACTCTGGCAAGGCAAACCCTAGAAGATAATAAATCAATGATTGAGGGTGGAAGAGAGACAATATCACAACCATTAGAAGGCTTTTGAATGATCTAATGAAATACCTAACCCTATGTTTTTAAATTTTTCTATGAGAAACAACCCACCAGAATTTATTGTTATAAGGCTTTATTTTTCACACAATAAAAAGTAACTACCATATAATTAGATTGCCAATTGTATGCCAATTTAATTAAGAAATTGACTTAAACACACCATACATACATTATTCTTTTATATCAAAAGTCCCGGTATTGCACCGATCTCAAATATTCCCTGTCTTCCCAGTATGGCATGATAGACACGCTCTGGCGGTCTGCGTGTGCTTTCCCATAAATGTCATTTTCAGAAACTATACCATAGCTTCGTAGATCAAGGAATGAAAAGTATATGAAACCAAAAGGCTGTTTTCCACCTTGTGTTTCAGATCATTTACACCAAGAAGTCCTGTTGATCACCGGGTGTCCCTTGGCTTTACTGACATGGATGGCGTGGGTGTAAGAGTAAATGAAGAGGCTGAGTCATGTGGTTTTAAGGGTGGATGCCAGAAATTCTACCAAGAAAACTTTCCCTTTGTCTTTCAGGCCTTTGCTCCTTTTAAAATTGCAAACAACCCTTCAAAAAACAGACTTTTAATGCACATATCAATCATTTGCATATTGGTGATGGTGGAAGATCTGGGAGTGCCAGGCCTTGGAAGGGGACTGGGAAGGGCAACAGCGAGAAGACAAATTTAGTAGAACTTCTGTAGGTAGAGCTGGACACCTCAAGTTCTTAAAGAAAACCCTCTTGCAATAAAACCATAGTATATGAAAGAAAACGAAGTCATATGCAACAAATTAAATTATAGAAAGACACTGAAGAAAGATGTTTTAAGCACTGAAAATATTATTGTTAGGAAGACCATGTAATTTATCATTCAAATGGGGACCTAAAAAGGGCTACCATTTTTATCAGGAGGACAAACATGTAGACTAGCATGTATGGTTATCCTACTTAAACATCCATTTTTAGCCATGAAAAGCTATTGCTGTCTTTCTGGCATATTGGATAATTAATTTTCATCTTTCATTGTCCTTCAGAGTTGAAGGATTGATTCCATAGCTGCAACTGTTTACAAATGCAATTCGTTTTCAAATTCCTGAGCTAGTTTTCCATAATGTATTAGCTGCGTAGTTAACTCAATAAACTCTTCACTGAGAGCGGACCTTGCTTAGGATGATGAGTGGCAGGCACACAGGGCTGCGAAAGTTAGATGCTTCCCCAACAGGAAGTCCGTTCTCTCACACAAGACAGACATGGCTCCTGGAAGACTTTGAGACAAGAAGGATCTAGGAAGGAGGCTGAGTCCTTGCAGGAGGAAAAAAAGACCTTTATACGCGGTGAAGGAAAATGCTGATTAAGAAAGAATGAGAAGGAGAGCTCCTAAAATCTCTGTGACAAAAAGAGTGACTGGCTTCTTTTTTTTACGAAGATATGTTACAGTTCTATTTCCATGTTTCCATAAGCTGCATCGGACTGATTCCCATGATGCCAAGCTATGGTTACTCTTCTCCTTCCTCTACTTCAAAAGCAAAGGCTGTGTGATTTTATCATCCCTAAGGAGAGGCCTTCATGGCCCAAGGATAGGATCCGCCACCGGGAATAGATTCTGAAGCACATGGAGCACTTGTGTGACCTGTTTTGATTTTGTGTTCTCTGTGTAGGAAATAGAGAGTATCACTCAGGAAGTTCTAAGGTTTAACCTCCTGAGCTAATTTAAGAACAGCAACAAAAGCAGTGCTGAGAACGGTACACGGATTTTAATATAAAAACCTGAAAACGCTTTCGACTCTACGCTATGTTTTTTGTCAAAAAAGCAGACAGGGCTTTTTTTAATGCAATCACGTGCACATACCAGGCCCTGATTTTCCTAAATTGCACTTACTAAATGGAATTCCTTTACCAAAGCACAGCTCCATTTCCCCCCTAAGGGGCATACTATTTAAATTCTCCAGTGAAACTTGATTCGGTACAGTTCAAGATTGAGCCAAAGCTGTAATAAATCCACCTTTAAACACTTGCACTTATTTATCAGGAGGCTTTAAATTATTTAATTATATATATTCTATCTTAATAGACCAAAATATATACAGCCAGGGAACTTAATCCCTTAGCCTTTTCACCTAGTTATTCTCTGTTTATCACTTCACTTTGATGAGAAACACATTTATTACAAAGCTATTGGCTGAGGACAACATAAAATGGAGAGCTTTGCTGATAGTTTCGAACATAGGAGAAAGCTAAGGGCGACTTTTTTCACATTTTCTTCTTCCAACCGTTCCACTGCTATCAAAGAATGTCAGCTTTAGGCAAGACTTCTAGATGTGTTTTTCAAAAACTCTGAGTAAACTTAATTTTGAAATCTTTACAATGCCAGCAGTGAGGGTTGCCTTGCACACAGCCTCTAGGAGAGCAGCCCAGGTTGTCATGGTGAAATGGGTCAGCGCCGATCGCCAGGCAGCCCGTGAGACTGCGAGCGCGCTGCTGGCGTAGGGGTAGCAACGCAGGCCAGAGCAGTCCCGGATCTATAGCTGAATCTAGGTCACCGGGATTCTTTGATGCTGCAGCTGTCCATGTAGGACTCCCATCTCCAGCAGGGTTCACAAAGCTCTCGTGCACACTGGCCATCCCCCAGAGCTGTAAACATTGCCATTTCACTCCATCCCCTCCTTCTGTTGGCCATGTGTGAGTCTTTGGATTAATTGAGGATTCCCAGCCATGTGAGCTGGAAAACATTCTGTGTGTGTGCGCGCGCGCGTGTGTGTGTGTGTGTGTGTGTGTGTGTGTGTGTGTGTAAGAAAGACCAAGAGACAGAGATCTTGCTCGGGAGCCTGCATGCTGAAATTGCTATTTAAATGTATATTTCTACAGAATGAGCTAAATATTAATATCACATTCCTCTGTTAATGTAAACACCAGCAGCAAGATTTGGCAGCTCATAAAACGAGGAAGAACTTAGGCTTTTCTCCATATGTAATGTGCTTTTTTTAAATTTTTTTTTATTGCCTGAGTACCATTTGTTAACACCGTATCTCCAGTGTGTCTAAAATGGCAGGAATGCAGTAAGATTGGCAGAGGGATGAGAGCAAGGGCTTGAGCATGTGGGCACCCTTGACAGTTTGGCGGGGCTCCTGTTGCTGGGAACACTCTCCACTGTCCTTTGTCCTTCCTTGTTGGAGTTGGATGCTATACATTTGTGCCCATTTATTTGACATTACTTTTTAAGTTTACATTACCTTTTCCATTCTATTTAAAAGCAGCAATCTGCATTTTTCATATAGACAATCTTCTTTAGCGTTCTAATTCATGAACATAGTTTATATTTCCATTATTCAAATCTGTAAATATTTCTCTAGCAATGTCTAATCGTTACTATGATTACTTTTTTCTGTAGTTGGTTTTCTCCTACAGGCACATTTTTCATTTGAAGAGCAAGCTTTTTTTTTTTTTTTAACTGTTCATCCAAATATCAGTTAGGATTTCCCAATTTTCTGGCACACACACGCACACACACACACATGCGTGTGCTGTTAGTAGGTCACTTGCTGCTCCCTGATCCGCACTATATAAAAAGTATCTTTTCTCAATTTAGCTGAAGAAAAAAAATAAAAAGCCTTTCCAACTCTACAAGAGTAGATGAATGATGTAGGAAGATTTCTATTTATCTACCCCTTTCTTCAAAGAAAAATGTTGAAATAAATAAATATCTGAAAGCAACATGACATCGAGCCCCAGATATCAAGCCACTGAAAAAGAGAGGTGGAAGGCAATGCTTGATGAGATGTGGGCCATGTGGAAGAATTAACCTTGGAAAGGAAAAATAGCACTCTGAAAGCAGAGGGAAGAAAGCAAGAACAGTTACCATTATGCACTGAATTGTGTCCCTTTCCAAATTTGAAGGTCGAAGCCCAAATCTGAGGTCAGGACCTCAGAATGCGATTGCATTTGGAAACAGGACCTCTCAAGAGGCAATGAAGGTTAAATGAGGCCATATGGGTGGGGCCACGGTCCAACATGACTGGTGTCCTTATGAGAAGAGGGAGAAATAGCAGGTGCACAGAGGAAAGGCCATGTGAGGACACAGGGAGAAGACACCATCTGCAAGCCAAGGAGAGAGGCCTCAGGAGAAACTAAACCTGCCGACATCTGGATCTTGAGCTTCTAGCCTCTAGGACTAAGAGAAAATAAATTTCTGTTGTTTACACCACATAGTCTGTGGTATTTGGTTATGGCAGCCCTAGTAAATTAATACAGTTACAAACACAAATACATTTGGATGTTCAGGAATTTCAGCAAATTTTTGCCTTTGCTAGGCATCTACGACCATTAGTAATGAAGACAGCTACCATTTTAATCAGTGTGAGTTGCGTGCCAGGAAGCCTGCCCATCTTCCGTGCACTGTTTCACGGAATCTTCACGGGAATGTCGGGAGATGAGCGTTATCATTGCCCCTATCTCACAATAGGGAATTACGTGTGCGTGCGTGCACATACATACACACACACATATGTGCATGAGCTCAGGGAGTGAATCAGTGGACAAGAACCTCAAAGATGGCATGGGTGGGCAGTCAGATGGTAGGTAGTCTCCCTCCAGACCCCAGGCTGGACCACCACACAACAGTCACATTTCCAACCACATGGCCTCCTTGGGGTCCCTCTAGAAAACATGTCTTCCTATTCCCATCACGCCCTGCTGGGAGGAACACCCTCCCTGCTTCCGCCTTGAATCTTATCTGCCAATTCAAAGCCCAGGTGAGATTGTAGCAACCAATAGAAGCCCACTTATGCTCTCAGCTTCCTCTATATCCCAGAACATAACATTCTATGCATTCCTATAGCACTGCCTGCATACTGCTGGGAATTATCATGAATTATCTGTCTGGGGGTATGTCCTGTGTCTATATCTAGAGAAAAAGCTTCTTGAGGGTAGGGGCTCTACCATGGACTTCCTCTCAGCATCTATTACCAGACTAGCATATAAAGATACTTAAGAAACACTGTTTGACTGAAGCTTCCAAAAATAAATTTTGGTACAAGACACTGTAACTAAACTTAAAATCTATGAAAACACCTCAATAATAACCTGAGATTTGTGATTTCAGCTGTATTAAAAGTCTGGCCTTCCTTGTCCCTTTGATACTCTACATGGGTGTGGTGCCCAAGGGTGGTTAAACAAGGACGAGTGGGGAGCAAATCCAGCGGCCCTCAACTGAGTTCGAGTAGCTCTTTTGCTACTCAAGCTTTCCAACACTCCCCTTGCATGCTCATTTCCAGCATTTACCAGTTTTTAATTAGACGGTTTTTTGTGTAGGAGATGCAAAGTTTTAAGTCAGATGCTTAATACCTGATAGATTTTGAGCAAGTTAATGTCTCTGAATTTCAGTCTCTTATTTGCAAAAGAATGATAATAATTCTTACTTCAGCATCCTCACCATAGTCTTACGGGTTTGTAGTAAAATTTAAAAGAAGCAATTTATGTAAGATGCCCAACACACAGCAGATATTCAGTATATGTTAAGGCTGCCTTTTTTCACTTCTTTCTGTGCCAAATGTTAAAAAAAAAATCAACAAACTGTCACTGGTAATTAAATTGCTCTGCATACCCATTGGAAAAGGTTTCTAATCATACTGATACTTAACATTTGATTAAAGATTTGCTGTTTACAAAGGGCTTTTATGAGCCTTAACATTTGATCCTTAGAAAAAGTTCCATGAAGGAATCAAAGCGAGAATTATTACCATTTCAATTTTAGAGGAAAAAAATAAAAACACTGTAAGTCCTCTAAAGAACAAGTTACTCAGTCAAACTTACTGAACTGGAAAGTAACAAAGCTCAGGTTTAAACCCAGAGAATCAGGATCTTTCTGGGAAAGCACAATAACTCCCTGAACTGGGCTCTGGATAAGGTGACTGTTGTGAAAAATACAATGCAAACGTTTAGCACACATTCTGTGAGGAATCGTGACAAAGGGTTCTGCTGCTTTTTTCTCCAGTCTTCCTTAAGTTATACTCCCTTCTAGGAGTATTTCAGTATAAAGCAAAAAATTATCCCTTTTCTACTTCCAGTAGTATATGAACATGGTGACATCTATCCAAATTTCTTCCAAGAGAGGCATAGTGAAAAAGCTGGGTAGGATTGTGTGCATTGCATAGCTTGATTCAAATTATTTTTCATGTGATGCCTCAGTTTTTAGCGGTAAGAGAGTCAATTTAATTGTGGTTTTACGAGAAATAATTCATATGAATGTTAGTGATATGATTTGTCAAGTTTGCAAATGTATCAATCTCAAAATAATAAAGCTAGAAGTGACTTTCTAAAATTTAATCAACAAACCAAAAAACTGGAAAATAAAATTTCAAAATTATACTTTGTACAAGATCAAAAGACATAAAATACTTAGGGATAAAGTTGACAAAAATCTGTGCAGAAGCATCATACAGAAAACGATTAGACATTGCTAGAGAAATATTTACAGATTTGAATAATGGAAATATAAACTATGTTCATGAATTAGAATGCTCAGTATTATTCTCTACTCTTAGCAAATTAATCTATGATTTTATGTAATCCCAATCAAAATCCCAGCAGATCTATTTTTTTTAAAGAAATCGATAAGCTGTTTCAACAATGTGTATGAAAATGCAAAGGATCTAAGGGAAAAAATAATTTTGAAAAGACAAAACTGAAGAACTTACACTATATGATTTTAAGACTTACTGTGAAGCAATCAAAGTAGTGGAATAAAATAGAAAGATCAAAAATAGACCCAAACATGTATAATGACTTTGTGTTAGAGAAAGATTTCTTTACTAGGTCAGAAATAACACTAAAAATAAAATAAAAATTTATTTCATTGGACATTATCAAAATTAAATCCTTTATTTTCTTCAAGAGAAAAATGAAGGAAATGAAAAGGGAGACTGGGAGAAAATATTTGCAACGCATACAATTGATAAAGGAGTATATCCAGTATACATAAAGCACTTTTCCAACCCAATAAGAAGACAAATAATATAATTTATTTAAAAGGGTAGAGGATTTCAGTAGACTTTTCACAAAGTATTGTATATTCATATACAATAAATATACGAAAAGATATTCAACATTACTCACTTGGGAAATGTAAATTGAATTAAAACCACAATGTGATGTTACTTTATGCCCACCAGAATAGCTAAAATTAAAATGACTGGCAATATCAGATATTGTCAATGACGGGGAGCAACTGGAATTCTCATACACTGCTGGTGAGAGAATAAAATGGTACAACTACTTTGAAAAGCAGTTTGGAAGTTTTTTATCGAGTTAAAAATATACTTACCATATGACCTTGCAATTTCACTTTTAAGTATTTACTAAAGAGAAATGAAAATGCATGATACACAAAAGACTTGTACACAAATGTTCACCATTCACAGCAGTTTTAGTCATAATAGTCCAAACCCTAAATCAACCCAGTATCCATCCACAAGTGAATAGATAAACAAATTGTGGTATAGTCATTCAATTGAATATTCTACTCACTAATAAAAAAGAATGAATTACTAATGTACACCATAACAAGGATAAATCACGCAGACATGTTGAATGAAGGGAGATGATACCAAGAATTGGTATGATTCCATTATGTGAAATTTCAGAACAGACAAAATTAATCTATAATAATAGAAATCAGATTAGTGGTCTCCTAAAGTGGAGGAGGAGGAACTGACCATAAGTGACACAAAGGAACTTTCTGGAGAGGTGGAACTATTCTATATTTTGATCAGGGTATCATTCCACAGTGTATCAACCTGTATACCTGAAATATGTGAACCTCACTGCATATAAATTATACTTCAAAAAAGTTGATATTTTAAAAGATGAACTTGGTCAAATTTCTTTAAATATTCTTTTTCTCTCACTTCATAAAAATTTGTGAAGATCTTTCTCTTCTAGGTTAGACATTAGTCTATAGTGAGGGCTACACATTCTATACTGAGTCTATACTGAAATTACAGATTAGTCTATACTGAGGGGATTTTACTGAGTTTCCCTCTCAGGTATACTATACTCAGGTATATATATACCAAATACTATTCTCCTCAGACCAACAGTTCCAATATTCTTTAAATGGTGAGTGGTAAAAGAGGGTCATATTCTAAAACTACCAACAAAATTAAATAATAACTAGACCTACAAACCAGACAAGTTCTACAGGCTTTTTAAAAACATTTTCTTATGGAAAATTATAAACGTACATAAAAGAAAGTACAATATAAGAAATCTTTGTGTGCCTATCACTTAGCTTCAGAAATCATTATATGCCAATCTTGTTTGACTATAACCCTATTGCTCCCCTTCCACAGCTTCTCAATGAATATTTTAAAGCAAATCCTCGGTGTCATGTCATTTCATCTGTAAATACAACAAGTTCTAAAATTGTGATTTGTTTGCTCATGCTGTACTCTCTGCCTGAAATTCTTAACCCTTTGCCCGGAATATAGCTGAATCTTTCTCATCTGTCACATGAGACCTTTTCAGAAAGACCTTCCCTGATCTCCTTATCGAAATAGCTCATCTCTACCTTGGCCTCGCTACTTTTTGTCCTGGTAATTTTTGGCAATTTGTAAATTATTAGTTACTGGTTTTTGTCTGTCTTCTCAACTATACCCTAAGTGCCACTGGACCAGCACTAGTACAGTGCCTGAAAGGTGATAAATAAATGGTAAGTCCTCATTGTTAATGAATTTTCCTGACCAGGTAATCTGCTACAACTTTTCAGAGGTCCATAACTAACATTTCTTCTATATGTGGTGATGCTCTGGATAACCACCAAAGGTGAGTTGACATTGCTCTTTCATAATTTTCAAAGCCTAAGGTGTAAGGAGGTGTCAAATAGAGCCGACGGGTGTGTTTCTTCTTTTGTATATTTTTATAAGAACCATGGAATGTTATAAATGGAAGCAGCTTGAGAAATAATCTACATTCATAGATTTCTTGGCTTTTAGAATGAAAAGAATCCTTAGATAACATTTTGTTGAAGACAATTCAAGCTTTTTTTTATTAACAGATAACAAAATGTCATAGCCCACACCTAAAGTTGCAGAATTTGTGATTTACAAATGGCCAATAATCTGAGATCTTTGTCTAGAAATATAATCCACTAACTTGAGTGAGAATTTAATTTCACGAAACATTAGAAAAATCACTCAATTTTATTTTATCTACACCTAGTATACTCAGTTAAGCTATTTATTCAATAAATATTTATTTTACATCCATCATGTAATAAAAACTCCTCTAGATAGTTGGGGATATGTCAGTGGAGGGTATAATAACCCGAGAATGGGAGCAGAGATGTCGTAAGAGATACTCTTGAATCTGGAAGTGTCCAACATACCTAATATAGCTTAGAGTTTCAGGTAAACATTGAAGTTAACCATTTAACCAAGTCTGATTCAACAGAAGAGTGTCTTCCACCCTATTTTCTCCAAGAAGTTATGTCAAATATTCTGTCCATTTCCATTATCATTCATTCACTCTTGCCAGGGCACTAATCCCAAGATATGGCATAAGGAATATGGGTTGCCACAATGATAGTTTCTTCTGCACTGGGCGTGGAGTCAGGGGCAACATCAGAGGTGGAGGGGCAGCAGCGAGGTAAGGGGGCTGGCCAGCAAGAGGGAGTGCACACTTCCCCAAAGTAGAGTAGAGGCAACACCCCTCTCCCCCAATAATCTGAGTCAGGGTGATGTCACTATTCTGTTCTCTGTCTCCCCAGTGTTCTTCTCTTCCACCATCATGACATGCAAGGGAGCTTTTCTAGTTCCCTGGCAAAATTCTTCTCATTCTCTAAATATCGGTTATCCTGGGAATTCTAGCAAGACTTCCTGCTTTACCTGGACACTACCAGCCCATGAAATATCCACTTTGGATGACAACAATGTAACAGCGGCACAGCTAGTCTAACAAGGGTGAGTTTTTGAAACAATGGGATACTAAAACTACAGTGTTTTCCACTCCTAGAATAGAAAATAACATGTATTGCATTTTTAGAATTACAAAATAATGCAAATTTCCTAATTTAACATTTCAGATCTCAGTTGCCAAGTAACAAAACCACGAGTTCTCCTACTTTCCATAAGCTTTCAAAGTTTATGTTTTTGGCGTACTTGAGGGCAAGGAGGAATTTGTTGCTAAATATATTGCATGTTCTGCCTCCAAGAAATTTGGGGATTTCTCAGAACAACCTTGGGGGGTCGAAGGGGTGATGGAAAAGT
>CM052886.1:42797283-42847934 GCA_028534135.1 Potos flavus | reverse complement strand
GAAGCTTAATCTCCAACATCTGGCCCGATGCTTGGCACATAGTTAGCACTCAGAAAATATTTGCTAGTGACTGCCTTGAATAATAAATAACATAAATCACTTTCCCTACATCAGTGAGATATACTGAAGAGGAAAATATGCCTCACCTTATATTGGGTTTGCCCCTTTCCTAACCTTACTGGCTGTTTTAATTATCAGGAAAAGGCAACTTCATTATGAAGTGGGGTAAGGCAGAAACCGTAGACAGAAGTTTGATAGGAATGGTTCCAGTGGCCAGTGAGAGCAGATTCCCCTTCATCTTGAGATCCACACAGAATGGGGGTCTAGACACCACTAAGTTAATTCCCCAGGGATTGTGGTTTTTTTGTTTTTGTTTGTTTTTTTTAACTTGCTGATTTATTAACTGATCTGAGATAAAACCAATAATAAGTACATTTCAAACTCCTGGTGCATTCTGAAAGGTCACATATCAGTTTTTCTACGTACATTAAATACATACTAATAATGTCATTCAGAGTTCATACTTGGTGGAGTATTAACATTAAAAGGAGCCTATTTCTTATTTGACTACTCAGACCACCTGGTAATCCCAGTAAATTCAAAGGGACTCTCGGTTTGATTCCTTTCCAGTTAGACCCTGAGAATGACAAAAAAAGAAGTAGTATATTCAAAGATTCAGTGATTAATCATGTCAAAGTGCAAAGAAATCCACTATCTTGCCCTGAATGGATTAAGGAGAATGTTTTTAAGGAGGTAATTAAAACTAAAGGTCTTAGCTGGCAAAGCCTATAGAATCTGTTGACTCTTTCTGAGAAAATAAACTGCCTAAATTAAATAGTAACTCCACCAAGAGGCATTTGAAAGCCACTTTTAGCGAATGCTCTTGTCAGGAACATGAGGCCTAATGTTCTTCCTGGGTGCTGGGGACACTAGTTAGCTTGTAACAAGGAGAAACAAAAGAAATAAACAAACACAGTTCTTTTGTCATATTCCTGGATCCAATGTATCTTAAATTACAGCTAATGGACCCTGGAAGAACACAGGGAAAGTAAGCCTTTGAAGCACTGTGTTTACAAACCTAACCCTGAAACATAGGCTTCTGAACTCAAAAGGGGCCCTATTAGAGTTTTTTAGGGCTGGAGCCTTCTGGTTCCCCCAACATGTAGATGCAAGTGTGGCAGAGTCAAACAAACACAGAGCTCAAGTCAGGACACCTGACTTTAAATCCAGGCTTTTTCCACACACCAGCAGTGTCAACTGGGACAAGTAAATGCCTTTCCAGAGTTTTGGAAACCTCAAGGTACAACTTGTAAGTTAAAAAACCGGATTGGGGGCGCCTGGGTGGCTCAGTGGGTTAAAGCCTCTGCCTTCGGCTCAGGTCATGATCTCAGGGTCCTGGGATCGAGCCCCACATCAGGCTCTCTGCTCAGCAGGGAGCCTGCTTCCCCCTCTCTCTCTGCCTGCCTCTCTGCCTACTTGTGATATCTCTCTCTCTCTCTCTGTCAAATAAATAAATAAAATCTTAAAAACAACAACAACAACAACAAAAAAAAAAAACGGGTTGGTCTGTCTCTTGTCTTCTCTTCTAGAAACAACCTGCTATGGAAGTAGCAAGTCTCAGCTGGCCTCCTTGGCAAAGGGTTAAAATTCACGTCACGTCTTTCCGCGTTGCTTTTAGCAGCAACCTGGAAAGTTCTTTCACTTCTGCCCAATTACACTGCAAAATGTCAAGCTTGTGAATTTAAAAACTTACTGTCAACACTTTGCGACAAGTAGATATTAATTGATATTAAATCACCATGGAATGCCTATAGAAATGCACTGCATGCCAAAGACTTTCTGACGTAGGGAAGGTAAGCACAATGAAATAATTAGATATGACTTTCTATTTCATTACAAATGTTGTTAAATACTTAATTCAGCAGCTCTTGTATTTCTTGTATTCATTTTGTCTAGTTCTCTGTAGGTGTTTCTTTTAAGCCCCTTAAAATAAAAGAATATAATATTCAAAATCAATTTGCTTTGTTAATCACAGTACTTTCTCAGCATTAACTATTAAACTGAAATCTGGGTCTGCAATAACGCTGACACTTCAAGACTTAACGAACATTTTTATGAAAGAAGATGGGCCCCTTGGACTTAAGCATGGAGTTATCATTATAATTGGGAGGATATAAGTAAATTCAAAAATTATTTAAAATTCTTCCCTACCCTACAAACTAGGGGTCATGGAATAGATGTAAATGCTGCTTACCAGCACTGCCAGCTTTCTTCTCTTCAGACAGGGGAGTATTACACTGTTCGTGTCCTTGAGAATAGATGTGGTCACGTCACTTGGTTTGGCCAAAGAGATAGGAGTGTCACCTCCGGGCAGAAGCATGTAATGGCTGGTGTGAGACCCTACAGGGTTCTCCTGCCCTGCCTTGGTTACAGTAGAAGCACATATTGATAGGAAGACATGACACTAAGTCGTCATGTGGAAGAAGGTTACCCTAGGGAGTCACCCAGCCATGCAGTAGACTTAGAACGAATAAGAAAGGAACTTCTGTTGCTTTAAGATTTAGAGCTGTTTGTTACCACAACATGGCCTAGACTTTCTAACCAATACAGAGACCACCAAGTCCTACCATATCTAGCTCCCTGGATTCCCTAAGCATGTCCTCACAAACTGTCCATTCTCTCCTCTAATTTGCTACTAACCTTAGAATCATACATATATTTTTTTGAGGCAAACTATTAAGAATATATTGGGTGCTAGCACCTGGAAAATCAAATGACTGGATTGACCATATATACATATAACCTTGACAGAAAAATTCACACATTCGTATACTGGGTTAAATGTCTCCTGGAACTTTCTTTTACTAAATCTAAAGGGTGTATCATTTCCTATTGCTGCTGTAACAAACGAAGTGACTGAAAACAATGTAAATGTATTCTTTTACAGTTCTGGAGATCACGAATCTAAATCAATGTTAGCAGGGCTGTGTTCTTTCTGGGGGTTCCAGGGAGAGGTCTCTTTCCTTGTTTTGTTTTTTTTTTTTCACTTCTAGTGCTGCCTGTATTCTTTGGCTTGTGACCTCATTTCCAAAGAGCATCACTTCAACCTCATTTTTCATCATCACATTTCCTACCATTCACTCTGATCTCCTGCCTCCCTCTGATAAGGACCCCGTATTTACACTGGATTTACAAGGATAATCCAGAATAATCCCTCCATCTCAGGATCTTTAAACACATCTGCAAAGACCCTTTTGCCACATTGGGTAACATTCACAGTGAGTTTTTTAAATAATCTGCCCCATCTTGCTTTGTCACCCCTCCACCTCTTCTCACCCTTGTCTATGTCTTAATAGCACAATGTCTTAAACAGAAATTCTTGCTGAAGTAATGAATGTTTAGCTCAAAAGTACACTGTATCATATCTCCTTTATCAAGAGCCCCAAACAATATGGTTAATAAAGATACACATACACAGAGAAAAAAGTAATGCCTCTCACAAAAACAAGAATAGAGGAACTTAAAGGAGCTAGATTCAGGCTACTCAAAATTAATGGAAAAGGAAGTAAAATATTTTCTCACACTGGCACTTAGTACTAAGTCTTTAGCAATATGAAAAAATGCTTCAAGTCTATGACTAGTCATATAAATGCATATATTATACATACATATGTCAGCGTTTGATACATCTGCATAGATTCAAATCACTAGTAACTAATCAGAATATAAGCTATATGTCTTCTTGCTGAAAGTTGCTTGTCAGTTGTCTTTCATTCTTCTCATATGAGACAATTTGCTGAAGGAAAAGTCCATTATTTCACTCTTCTCAGTTTGGGATCTGCACAGGACAACTCCCTCTATTTCTATTCTCTTGGTGCCTTCATATTCCCCAATTCACATGGGCTCTGAGGTTAAAAAAAAAAAAGTAAAAATTCCCCTCAAAATGTGTGATCTCACTGGATGCCTGAGTGACTCAGCCAGTTAAGTGTTGGACTCCTGATTTCTGCTCAGGTCATGATCTCAGGGTCATGAGATGGAGTCCTGCATTGGACTCCGTGCTGGGCATGGAGTCTGCTTAGGATTCTCTCTCTCCCTCTGCCCCTCGCCTTGTACACTGTCTCTCAAAAAAAAAAAAAAAAAAAAAAAAAAAAAAAGTGTGATCTCCCAATTCTACCAAACCCTGTGACTCTGTGGTAGTTTTTTCCAGCACTTTCTTCTGTTGACCCAGCACTTACAGGTTGAGGAAATTCACTTTTATGGGCTGTCCAGTTTGCGGCACTCTAACAGCTGACCTTATAGTTTGTATCATTCTTTCTGAAGAACAACGTTGACAGTTCTGGGATCTCCCAATGGTGAGTATAAACTCATTGGAACAATTATCGATGGGTTTCCTAAATATCCAGTGAGTGAATGAATCCCAATAATTGGATCGCAAATAAATCTCAGTCACAACAACAACAAAAAAAGATTTCATTTGACTGCAGGTTCTGAAGTGAAAGCTAAAAATGTGAAAGATCCAACTGTTATTTTAAGAGGCTATTATAGAGAAATCATAGTAAGTACTTTTGGCCACTGACAAGAGGTACCCAGAGCTCAGCAGACACAGAGTGGCCTGAGAATCCCTCAGAGGTGGTGGCCCCCATGGCTGTGGCTGGGAACTAGGACCAACTGGGCTACCACAGTGAATCCAACAACGTTCCTCAGCATCCCAGACCAATACCCTGCTCATGTAGGCTTTCTTCCCTTGAATTTCAGATCTCTTTTCCATGTTTGTCCATTCTAGGGTTCCCCTCACTTTATTCCTAGCTTAGTTTCAGTTTCCTATCCATAAAATAATTTTAGAAGAATGAACGAGGATAACTCATATAAAACACTTAACACACCACAGCACAACAGATCCCAAAAAAAGTACTATTTGATTGATTGCTTGGTTGATTAATTCATTGATTGAATCATTCATTCGATGTATTCAATACGTACAAGGCTCTTCACTAGGTGTGGGAGATAATCCTGTCCAAAAAGTCATGGTGCTGGCTTGGTCAATTATTTCACAGTGCAGAGGAGAGTTTTTTTAAACTGAGGTCTATGGAACTCTAAGGTAAAGATAAAGGTAAGGATATGTAACTTCAGAAGTTCTATGACCTTCTGAAATTATAAGCAGAATTATATTGTGTTCACAAGTGCTTATGAAAATTTTTCTAGAAATAGAAGGTTTCATCGAATACTTGAAGGAATCTGCATAGGGGCCATCTTTGCCACCAGGTGGGGAAGCCTACCTAAGATGAAAGCCAACAAGGAAGAAAACTAAGTAGAAATCTGGAAAAAGACAAAATTACAACAACTTTTGTTGGAAGACATTTTTTCATTGGAAGCTAACGCTATATCTAGCCTGGGACTTTTTAGTTACATAAGGAATAAATTCTAGTTTTCATGAAAACCTGTTACAATTGTCTTTCCCTCCTTTTAGTGAGACTCCATCTGGTTAATTCAGTGTGAACACTCCTTACAAACAAACAAAGCCACTAGTTTACTGCTCCCAGATACTAAGCTCTCTATTCTATGGTTATTGAGTCAACTTAGCTCTCTTATTTTTGGGGTCCATTACTTTACTCATCTCCAAATCCAAATTCAATCCCACCATCAGCCCATGGCTTATAATGCCTTCTCGTTTAATTTTTTCACTTCCACATTCACTTCTTCCCTTGTTCTAGAACATGACAGCAGAGATTATTTTTCCATTCTGATTAGACCTGAGCCTTTTGCAGAATCACAATACTGACATTTAAGTTTCCTTCATCACTTTCACTCCCATCTTCAGCATGCCAGAGTGATGCTATAAACTCTGTCTCAGTCAACGTAGTTATACTCAATACTCACTGGGCATTCAATACATATTTGTGAAATAAATGAAATAAAGAGTTCCCTGTTTCTCTGGAATCTTTCTCTTTCATTCTTAAAAGGAAGAGAAGCACCAAAAATGGAGTTTGATCACAGCGCCTCACAGGGGACCAATCCCCAGGACGAGAGAATGTTATTTTCATCCTAACTTGGTATATTATAGGTCTGAGATGAGACAGCCCATAGAGTAAGAGAAATGGGTGAGCCCAATGCAATAAATTTGAGGTAACATCTAGTTTCACTTTTATGGCACAAATTTTTAAAGCCTGCCCTAAACAATCATAACACATAAATAGTAAGTGAATAAAAACTGAAAGTTAATATTTGAAAGTGAAATCAGTCATTAGATGAAAAGGGTGGGATTGGAACTGTATTTTCTCTTTTCAAAAAATTCTTGTAAAATGTTTAATGTTATTTAAGTTATTTTCAAAACATTGGCATAAATTGCAATTTTGTAAAGCTATCGCAGATAATTCACTTGTGTTGCAACATATCCTCCAGTGGGAAAATTCCCTGGTGATAAAATATCTAGAAAGTAGGGCATTGAAGAGAAAATACACACACACACGCACACACACATTTGGGCTAAAAGGACAAATCTATTTGATTAAATGGACTCTATTTTATCATCATATGTATGTAGTATTCAAAACAGAGAAAAATGTCACAAGAATGACTGGAGAATTTTTTTTTTTCCGCTGCAAGACCTGATTGAACATAAGATGTGTATTTCTGAAGCTAGGTTTAAAAAAGAAGACGGCCTATGACGCTAAGTGGCAATCCCCTGTCGGGGTGGAGGGTAGCGAGCCGGCCCAAACCACTGGGCAGAGAAGGAAGAGGCTTCTTAGGAAATCCCTGTGAGCTATAAAGGAAGTGAGGACACAGAAAATGCAGAGCCCAATAACCCCCTAAGAACCACAGAAGCCTCTAAATTTCCATTGGAGGTTTTGAGAGTTGGCCCTGGTGACAGGGGAAAGGTGACACAGAGAGAGGAGAGGGAAGAGAAGCAACAACAAAGGCTTTGGGGGGAAGCCGAAGGAATCTGGAGGCACAGTGACAGAATCCAAGGCAACGGAGACACCAGGAGCAAAGATGACCAGACCCTCACCTGCCCGTTGTGCTCAAACTGCCCACAGGACACTGGGGCAAACACTGGGCTGAGGGGTTGTCTGCACAGTGGGAAAGAGAAGTGTAAAACTCAAGAATAGGGGAAATTCCTCTTTCGGAGGGGACTTTCCCTTGCCAGTGAGGTTTCAGATCATGTTCTGCAACGACCTCCTGGCTTGTGACAGCATTTCAGAGAAATGAGACAACCCAAATGCAAATCACAAAGGAAAAGAAATTCAGCAGTGGCTTGAGAAAACAAACCGAGCCATGCTGAGTCTGACGAGGCAGAACTCTAAGGTACTGTGAACTGTAGCAAGTGCTGCTTTGAAAGGGAAGAGCAGAGGGGAAGGGCACACGTCACTCAGGAGTAAATAATCATCAGAGCCTCCATTTCTGGACAGCCTACTATGTGCCTTGAGCTCTGCACGCCTTCTCTCTTATCTATCCAGCAGATGATGTGAAAGAGACATTATTATCCCCATTCTCATCTGTACAGATGAGGAAACAGAGAAATTAAGTAGGAAATTAGCCAACATCACCCAGTTCCAGGGCCAAGATTCAAACCGAAGCCCATCTGATACCAGGGATCGTGCTTCTCCCCTTGACCCTTCTGCCACTAATTGAAGTGACTCACGGCACAAATCACAACCTTTATACCCAGATTTTCCTTTATGACACGGTACAGGTAAGCTTAACGTTAGATAAGATAGCAGCTTAACATCAGCCAATTTCAGCCCTGAGATGTCGGTCACTAATCATTTTGTGGCAATGGGTAATTCATGCAACTTCTCTGAGTCTCCGTGTTCTCACCTATAAAATGGGTCTGCGCTGGGGGTGCTCCAGTTCTCAATGCCTTCTAGGAGGCATTCCTAGTCCTTGCATGCCAAAGGAAGGAAATTTCAAAGTTGTGCTTCTTTTTTAACAGAATATATGATGGGATTATCATATTCCAGTCCTCTGTGGATACCATACATGTAAGGACCCCAAGCTTAGAAAGTAAAACTACTCTTTTTCTTTTTTAATTTTATTTATTTATTTGACAGAGAGAGAGAGATCACAAGCAGGCAGAGGGGCAGGCAGAGAGAGAGAGGGGGAAGCAGGCTCCCTGCTGAGCAGAGAGCCCGATGTGGGGCTCGATCCCAGGACCCTAAGCTCATGACCTGAGCCGAAGGCAGAGGCTTTAACCCACCGAGCCATCCAGGCGCCCCGAAAGTAAAACTACTCTTAAGATGGTGTTTCAGATGGCCTTGTGAATGGAGAAAGAGCCTTCCTAGCCAACCCTCTGTTAGCAGAATGGCTAGGTGGGAAAAAAACCACTCCACGTTCTTCGCCCCTTCCCAGCATAAATCATCACTCACTGTGGGAAAATGATTACTTGCCAGGATGTAGGTACTATGACTCATCATACAGCTGTCCTCGGCCTCTGATCAAGCAAGAACTAAAGGTGGAAAGACTGGGAAGCTGGGGTGAGGACTCTGAATTGCCAAGAGTCTCACCTCTGGCACCGTTCGAGAGGCAAACGGAAAGCCAGGTGAGCAGCGGGGCGAAGTGGAGTCACGACGCTGCTATGTAGCGTGGCCGAGCCCAGAGCAGAATGACATGGGCCCTGGCTTTCTGAGTCATTCCTTGACTCTGAGTCTTTACAGCCCCAAAGAGGCAACTATCAGCAAAATGCAAATAATGCCACCCCTGGGCTTGTCCTGACACGTAACCAGCTGGCTGATGAATGCTTGTGTAAGAGATACCCTCCTCATCCAGAAACGCCAGCAAACTTCACGAAGAAGGGGTTAAATTGCTCAACAACGGAGTTCATATTCTAGAATAGAAATACATGAGTGATAGACACCACAAACACCTTCCCTTGTGGTTTCAGCAAATACTGGGCTAGCCTTTCTCCTTTGTTGCTATAAGCTGTGGCATATCTACTGTAAATACACTTTCTATTACATTTTTCTACATGGCCTTTGATGTCCTTAAAAATGTTTGGTTTGAACAAAGAGCTGTTTTGTGATCAAAAGCATAGAAAGTTAAAATTACATACAGTATGTATAAAATCCTAGGAACTTATGAAGGGCGATAGGAAAATCGATCTGTTATCTACACTGAGTATTGTTCTCTACTTTCTTTAATGTCTTAAAGGTAGTGAAAGTAGAAGCTCATTGTGGCGATGATGTAGGAGGGAAGATTTTTTTAAATTCTCCTAGTCCGAGGAGGGGCTGTTGGATATGGTCTCGGGTGGTGGTTTGTGATTAAGGAACTAGAAGGAAGATACTTGGAATAATGAAATGAAACCAATGTTAACTAGTCTTCAACCGATGTTAGGAAACAGTAGGTCTTTGGATGTAAAAAAATTGAGAGAATGGAAGCCTCTTCCTCATGCTAATAGGATAAGTACAGAATAGTTCTTTAAGTATGTTCCACAGAACTCCAGGCCCAGGAGCCACTCCGCATAAAGAAGGTTTTATATTCCTAAGTAAGCAGTTTGGAGAACTCTGCAGAGTGATGTCTTCCACACCACACCCACCTTGTTGGAGAAACCTGACACCTTTGTCAGACCTAGCATTTCCCCAAGTTACCGAAGACCTCACAGCCATGCCCCTCCCCTTTTCTATTTCATGTGACACTTATTAACCCTGTACAACTAGTGCTTCATGACCAAATTCTTGGTAAAACACTGATAAGGAAGAAAAATATAAGGGGAAGAATTTACATGGAAAGGGATCCCCAGAAGTTTCCCGATCAGTGATGCCTAAAAAGGTAAGATCCTAATGGGAAGAGAGGTAGCCAAGGGACACCATGCAGGTGATGGGTTAAACCAAACAGGGGAGGGGATAAAAAGGAGAAAAGAGAGTCATCACTTATAATACTTAAATTATATGGCACACAACATACCCAGCTCTGTGGGGAGGAATTATTAGTCCATTTACCATTAGGAAGAATAGCAACTCATCCACGACTACATACGAAGTAACTTAAAGCGCTAAGGCTCAAGCAAGCACTTACAGCCAGACGGCCACGCAGTGCAAAGTGCAGGAGCCTCTGGCCACCTAGACGGGGATGGGAATGGCACATGTGGACTTGTGACAGAGCAGGGACACGGTCCTCCTGAGATGTGAAAGCAGTCATGCAGGTCTTCAAAACTGGGTGTATTTTGCTCTGCAGGCAGAAGCAGGCAGAAGCAGTAGGAGGAAAAAGCAAACAAACAAACAAAAAACCCTTCTCTTTCCTTCCCTTCATCCTGAGTCCATTAGTTACTAAACTTCTGGAGAAGCAGGCAGGCAGGAATTGTGCCTTTAACACCTTCTCTTACCAATTCAAAGCAGGTGATCTTTTCTCTCACAGGGGGTCCTCACTTTTGATGTCCAGAGGAAAACAGACTCCAATTTTTCTCCCCCAGAGGGGAGAGAGCACAAGTAATCTACATGAGCACCCATACTCGTCATGCTGATTTCCATTCCTCTGGCTTTCTCAAATCCCTACTTTGTGAGCACCTGTGGCGGTATCCAGGAGGGATGTCCGACCGCCATGACACGGAAGGATTATGCAAAAAAGCATTAAAAAAAAAGCATAAAAACTAATGCGAGATTCTCAAGGTGGTTGGAATTTAGAGGAAAACTTCAGATTTTCTTGGGTATATTATTTACATGAGAGATAGTTTCTTATAGAACCCATCTTTGCACAATGAGTGGATTGGAGGGACCGGCTATCATAGGCAAATTGCTACCTAATCAGTAAGCTTTCACCTTATTTAATCTCCCCTGCTCAGCATTAAAAAAAATTACCCCAATATAATATATCTGTTTTTACCTACGAATTACATAACTGTGCTGCCAACTAATATATTATGAATAATGTAAAGCATTCACAAAAAATGAATTTTTAAAAACGATATTTAAAGATACACTTATTCATTTTAGTTATTTCCCTCATACCTCAATAAATCAAGGGATATGTGCACCTCGCTTTGGGATCACTGACCTTACACTTTGCCTTTCACGACAGAACTCATCTATTAAATGAGCTCAGAAAGTTTTGAGTCTCTAAATAATCTTGTTAAAATCCTAAACAGTCCATTAATAACATGATTGGTCTTAAGGCAATTGAACTATGCACTTAGAAGAAATCATCAAGCAAAAGAATTTAGGCCACTGGTTGGCTGGCTTGTAACAAGTTACTTCTATTTCGCCAAATGTTTTTGGATCACTGCCCGTTGGATTTTAAAGGAACAACTAAATATCGTCTCCTCGGTAATGTTGTTTTCCCTCAAGTGCGTGTAATCTTGCAGAGCTGTTTCTCTAGAAGAGAACAAGGTTATGTGAAGGGGAGAGAACATCTTTCCCTTCAGGGCACTTATGCAATGCAGGGTCAAGGGCTCTGTCTACAGAACTCAAAACCAGATCTTTAGGGAGTGCTAGGAGAAGAGACCGGGCTGAATAGAGATGCTTGGGCATGGTGATTACTTGAGTTTTCAGATGAAGAGTGGCTGTTGGAAGCACAACAAAATATTTGGCACAATCAAATAAAAAAAAAAAAAAAATTCAGGCCTGGGTATGAGGTATTAGCTGAGGACAGGAAATCACTAATGCCCTCGCATGCACTCTCCATCTAGAGGTCCCCATGCACAAAATTCTCCTATGTAGAAGGAAGTATTGGTAGTTTGCCTCACTTTTCCTTTAGAGGTGTGTTCACTTCTCTTTCCATCTAAAAAGACTTGTTTTTTAAAAGACTCCCTGGCAGGGAAACCCACCAAACCACTATTAACCTCTTCCTGTGGCCTTGGGGAAGGGTCCCATAACCAATGAAAGTGCTAAGAGGATTGAAAATTTGGTGAACGGTGACATGGTAGAGAAGGAAAATGCAAAAGGAAACCGGAAGGTTATTGATGTGAAAGGGGGAGACACTGGGGCAAAGTGGTGAATAAGATCTCTGAAGGGCAAACAGCATCATTCAGACTTTGGTTTAGAAACCATTCTAAGGGCAACCACTTGAAATTTTGGTTCTTTGTTGGGTTAGTTCAGTGATCACTGAAATGAGGAAGTAAGCCCAACACTTTTGTAAGCCTCAGAGTCCACAAGAAGTTATGAAAATTCCTGGTGGGCTTCCACAAGACTCGAACACGAAGGCAAGGAAAGACAGGGACATTCCACCGATGAGTCAGATGGAAGGGACAAGGAAGACTCCAAAAGTTTTTCTCAGACAAAATGAGTAGTTAAGAGTTTGGGAAAATGAAATGAAGTTAACAAATTTGGGAGATATGGGTGTATTTCCTACAGAACCTGAGAAAGAACACTAAATGATAAAAACCTTTGGACATAAAGACTGATGTGAGAAGGATGCTCAGATTAAAGAGAGAAAAACAGAAAGCAAAGGTGCTGGTCCCTGAGGCTGGAGACAACATTGGGGGAGGCCCTTGAGATGTGGTCGGTTTGGACAAGGAAAGACCCAACCATACCTGGAGGTGCTCGGGGTAGGCAAAAACAAGTCCATTGTCTGTGAGAGGAGGTAATGAGTGAGGCTGAGTACAGACAGGGCCAGACTCTGTCGTATCCTAATTCTTAATGAAATCAGCATGGCAATGACCTTGCCAAAGGCGCTTTAACTGTACGGCCTGAAGGAGACAGAGATTAACTGTATCAGGAAGAAGCACATTGATGGGAGATGACTAATATGTGGATGAGAATTTCTCATAAGCTTTTTCTTATTGAACACATCTGTGATAAAGGCTCTGGCATCAAATTTTATACAATATCAAAATTGTAAAAACTCTGAAGTGACTATTAAATGCATGATGTCAGATCTAATGTGGGCATATATAACAGTGGACGCCACAGACAGTAATTTAGAAGGTTCTAATCACATCTTGACAACAAAAACATTAGAGTCTGTATAATGTCAAAGCATCTGAATGAAAAGAAAAAAACACAGGCAATAATTTTTCTTGCAAAAGCCAAACATCTGGATATTTTGGAAGACTAAACATATATTTCATAAAACCACAGTATTTAAAGTTAAAATATTCTATGATCTGCTTGGATCTAATTATTTCCATGGTTTTCCATAAATATGGCAAAATAGTATTGGTTCAATAACTAATAACTGAATATAATAATGATAATATATTGCAGAGGTTGAGCTTCAAAATTATATATGATGTATGTATTTTAATGCCTGTATTTTATACATAATGAATCTTTTACAAATAATTTGCTCAGTTGCAGAAGGGCAGAGTTCCTTCAGAGCTCACGACTACCTTTTGCTGTTTCCAGAATCCTAGTTCATCCTGCATGTGGTCATTTACATCTTTTAAATTGGACTTACACAAGATTTTTTTTTTAATTAGCAATCATTTCTGTTATATGTTTTTAACTTATAGCCTCCTGTCTTATTGTAGCCGGAGTGTCTACTTCTTTGCCATCTTCCCAACTACACTGTAATTCCTCCAGCGCTCACACGTGGTCTTCAGTTTCTGGCTGTGTTTGGAGCACAGCAGGTGCTCAATTAATATTTATTAAACTAAACAAGAGCTAAAGCTGACATAAAATTAAGAATTCAGTTAGAGTTCAGAGAGCATATCAGATCATTTGCACCTTAACTAATTTCTATCCTTAAGCAAAACAAGTTAGGCCTGCAACTTTGATTTCATTGGGTTCTTCGGTATTCACATCAACTTGGGTGCAGTTTTATTATTTTAAATGTGTGTAGTTCAGCTTGTTCATTATGACTTTCCTTTTTTTTTTTCCTTTTGCTAATTCCTTGCCAGCTTTTCTACACTTTTCTACACTTCTCACTCCCCACTTTGTCACTGCCTCTGGACAAATCCATTCAGTCATTTGTTAGATTTAAGATAAAAGTTAGAGACACAGGAAGAAAAAAACAAACAGAAACCTTGGGCAACGCCTTTTTACTTTAATTTTATTTCCCAAATTACTATGAAAACAACTTAGCGCTATGTTTTTTTCTTTTCCCTTTTAGCATATTGTGTACCCTGGAGAGGCAGCTACGGTTTCTTAATGATTCTACCTGATTTTTAATGTCTGGCCTTTAAATATTCAAAACAGTTTGTTAAGTTCATAATAAAATTTTAACTTGTTATTCGAAGTCTGTGCCTATGCACAACCACTGACAAACACGAAAGACAAATGTTGCACTCATTTTCATAACATAATCAGAATCCATTTCCTAGAGGGGGAAATATTTTTGAGGTTTGACGCCTCTATGCACAGTGACTCACCTCCCTGTAGAATCAGGCAGCGGAATACTACAGGCCAAGCCAGGTACAAGGGCAACCTTTAAATGCTCCCAACTCCTGAAGAGAGAGCAAAGTCAGGAGCGAAGCCCATAGCTATCCTTCAACGTGAATCTCCAAATCTACCTCTTAACGCTTGCCTTCCTGCAGTTGGAATAATTTTTTGAACTTGTAAATTTTGAATAAGCTTTTTTTAAATCAATTTCAGCTGCACAAGAATAGAGTGGGAGTATAATAAGCCCTCCCACCTCCCCAAACCATTAATGAAATATTCTGATATGTTCTCTTCTAAAGGGGCACACCTCATTCCATGATTTCTGGAACAGGCCAGGTCGAAATGTTGCACATCCCAAATGCAATGATATACAAAATATTTGTCTGTTGTTTTTTTTTTTCTACAGCATAGTCCACGTCAGCTCCCAAGTAGACTGCAGAACTGATTAATTTTATTTATTAAACTTTCTGTCCTAGCCTCCAGCTTTCTAATTCCCTAGGGAATCTACATCTGCAGATAATACTTCAACACCTAACTATGAACTAGACTTGATCGTGTCTACCCAAGTCTTCAACCTCACTGTTTCTATGCTATAAGAATCACACTGCTCAAATGGAATTTTGTTGTTTCAAATGTATTTAATTCAGTGTTTGTTTTGTTTGGTTTATTAGTTTGTTTTAGGGCTTTGCTCTTTATTTTCCCTCACATGGATATTTTGCCAAATTTTCCCTGCTTTGTCTTCTTTCTCCACTCCGCGCCTTGCCACTGCCTCTCAATAAACCAATTTCCAGATTTAAACACACTCATGTGGATAATATATCTCCATAATGTATCCATAATGTCTCCATAATGTATCTCCATAATGTATCTCCGTACTCAAATATGAGTATTTGACGGTATCTACACAGTCGAAGTGGGGAGCTAAGGCAACTTTTACATGTTCTCCAGAGAGTTGCCTTGCCTGGGCTGATATGAACTTTGGATTCACTGACCACTGTTCCATGCTCTAATTTTGTGTCTGAATTTAAAGCAGACCCCTGGAATCCATTTGTACTGCTGACATTTGTCATTCTTTAACCCCCTAGTCACCTACCTTCACCAAACCCCTTCCCTAAAATACCAGCGAGGCTAGTAATCTTTCAGAAATAACAAGAAAGAAGAATTTACAATTATTTTGATAATGTCTGTGCAAACAGCCATAAATTCTATACTTTCCATCATGCTGAGGGCTGCCGTGTTGACAGTAAGAAAGGGTCAAACCAAATATTTGCATCTGGGGCCTCACCTGTTAGACCAGCAGTGAAGAGTCCAAAGTATAGCCCCAAGGCACCCCCTGAGGCCTAACAGTGCGCTTTATGAGTATTTCCCTGAAAGTTCCTGCTAGCCTACTCTCTCGGCTCCTTTGAAATGGAAATATCAGCTCTCCCCACTCACTTACCGAAAATATGTCCATTACAGGATCAGATAAAATTGTTTGTATACTCATTTGAAATCCTTAGCAGTCATACCTGCTTTGGACCAGGAAGACAGTCATTTAAAGTTAGAGCAGATAAAAGAAGAAAAAATAATTTGGGAAATTTATCCACGCTCTCAACATCTCCTGTCTCCTTCCTGGAGTTTGAACCTAAATCCCTGGTCTGCAATAGTGAAGGGGAAAATACCTATTTATTCTACTGGGAACCCCTAACATATCTTTCTTTTGTTCCTCAGATCATAGGAAATCAAGAATTTTAAAGGAAGCAATTTTATTTTGGTTTTGGTAGATTGAAACAAATTCAGGTCCTTAGATAAAAGAAAGAGGAGGAATGGAAATATGGTCATCCTGCCCCACCTCAAGCCTGGAAAACTTACTGTCTCGAAGCAGCATTTTTTAACATAAACTTAGCATAAATAATTGCCAGGAAGAAGTGAATCCATATTTCTTATAATAAAGAATATTCTAACCAATGAGCTCCAAATATAGGGAAGTCACATGTCATGCTGGTGTGGAGAGTGGGTATCGTATCAGACAATTACCAGAGACTTTTTGTGCCCCCTGATAGACAGAAGCATTGTGCAGACAGCAACCAACTTGTACAGCCAGAATTTTCTGGATATTCTTCATGTAAATATTTTGTCCCATTGCTGGAATAGAAAACCATGTGTCTACACAGTCATCTTCATCCCGCGTGTATGTTCTCTGCTACAGGAGGATTCTGTCCTCATTGCAGATGATCTAACAAAGCATGGGGAGTGATCATATTTTAAATCTTTCTGCTTAAAATATTCATTGTTAATTACAGACTAAATATAGTTTGAGCCCAGTTTTGAGGGCTAGTGACAGAAGTTATTTACAAACTGATTTTACTTCTCGACTAACAAATATACCAACATTTTGAGCTCAAAAATGATTTTTGCCAATTATTTTGCTCTTCCATAAGCATGACCCCAGAATCGTAGTTAGAAGCTGAAATACAGGGGTGTCTGGGTGGCTCAGTCAGTTAAGTGTCTGCTTTCAGCTCAGGTCATGATCCCAGGGTCCTGAGATCCAGCCGCCTTGGCTCCTTGCTCAGTGGGGAGGCTGCTTCTCCCTCTGCCCCTCCCTCTGCTCCTGCTTTCTCTCTCTCTCTCAAATAAATAAATGAAAAAAATCTTAAAAAAAAAAAGAAGCTGAAATACATCCCATTCCTTGAATGCTTACTTTAATGTTTTTTTGTTCGTTTGTTTGTTTTTAAAGAAACAAGACCTCTTGTGGTCCTCAAGAGTTCCACACAGCCAACTTCCATTCCCACAGCTAACAGTCTTTTTTTTTTTTTAAGATTTATTTATTTATTTGAGAGAGAGAGAGTGAGAGACAGCATGAGAGGAGAGAATGTCAGAGGGAGAAGCAGACTCCCCGTGGAGCTGGGAGCCCGATGTGGGACTCGATCCCGGGACTCCGGGATCATGACCTGAGCTGAAGGCAGTCACTTAACCAACCCACAGCTAACAGTCTTGATATGAAAGCATTTGGGCGGGGGCTTAACTGTGGAACCAAAAAGGCCTAAGGATGGCTGCTGAACACCGGGCACCTAAGAAGAAGGAAACTGCCTGAGACTATTAAAAAAAATTTCTAAATTATGTTTTCCTGATGCCTCCAGCACAGTAAATGCAACCCCACAAAGCCCGGAGCCTTCCACAGGGTGCTGCCCCGGTCATGCCTTAGTGGGAGCTCTGGGAGATACCCTAGGCCCCAGAGAACATGCACATATGTGGAAATGCGCCCAGAGGATTGTGGTGGGTCTATGCTGTGGTTTGAGTCCCTTTATGACTAAATGGTTTATTTACCATTCCTTTTTTTCCCCCAAGGGTCTGAGTGGCTATGAAACATCCCTGTGAGGATAGTTTGCTGGGTTTTGGTTTGTGTTTTCAAAGAGTGCACCAGTCCTTTTTGAACGCAACTGCCACAAAAAGGAAGAAAAAACTATGAGGTGAGGTGGGGGGGTTGAGAGGGGAAGCACCAGGAGAGAATGCACAAAGTCTAATCACTTATGATTCCACCCCTCTGCCCAGGGTTGGGGCGAGAGGGATCATTTCTCAATAAAAGTGTGGGATCCAGATTCTTTATTTTGTCTTAGTGTTTTCCAAGAACAGCGAAGTGGGGATTCAGCGTGTGAAGCGGCTTCAGCACGTCCATATCCGCCCCTGGCCTCTGCAAGGCGTAACCATGTGGCCTTGGGGAACAATAAATGCCAAGGTGTGTCAGGCCAGCCAGCTGACCGTACACTGTGCTCGTAACACTAATGGCTCCTTGCTTTCATGCTGAAAATATGCGCCTCTTGGAACCTCTTCTGTCTTGGTCAGATGTGCGGGGATGTGATTTACATTATGGAATGCAGGACAGGCATGCGCTTGCAAGTGTTCTGATCCAAGAATCAGGTTTCTATTATAGACACGATCTGTATTGCCTTTCGTAGTGACCTGGATACTTTTTTTTTTTAAATTTTGGACTTACTTTTAAATGATTCATTTTCTATCAAGCGCTAAGCCCAAAATGTCTGCCTGGAAGATAACTGTGCTGCAGTTACCAAAATGTCCTGGAGCCTAATTTCACGAGCTCCTTTTTCCTGTTGTCTAGAGCCTTTGGCCTTACACCCAGGAAGGCCTATGGTGTGGATAACAGAGAGGTGGGGATACATCTGCCCTGGGTCCACTCTGGGCTGGCTTTACTTTCTCATGAAGTTGTTTGTATTCATTTAAGCTTACCTCTCAGGGATGTAGGGAGTAAGGAATAAGTTTAATGTTTCTGGAACTTAGAAAGCCTAAAGAGTTTAGTTTTAAGCCTTCACTCTACCACTAATGCACTGATAGGCTTTTGTAACTTATTTTTCTGGGCCCAAGTTTGGGAACCCTTGTTTGGATTCAGAAAGGTTTTGGGGTTTTGGTTTGTTTTTGGGTTTCTGTTTGTTTTTTCCTATAGGATCTTCCTGAGGCTTTGTAGTGCTAATGAGTATTATGAGCTCCAAGAGTATCCAGTGAACCCCAAGCCGGCAAGACTATTGAACACTTTTCCCCCCAAAAAAGGGTTCTTATCCTGGACTCTATTGCAAGTGCTCTATAGAATATAGTTGAAAAAAGCTATAGAACTAGACGTATTCTTTCTGCTTTCACGTATTATGAATCTATAAAGGCAATGCAGAATTATACACATTTAATGGATATAGAAAGAGGTCGTTTATGAGCCTCTTGTATCAATCAAGGCTTTATGTTGCAGGTAAAAGGACTCACTACAGCTAGTTAAGCAGAAAGGGACTTACTATAATAATTAGCTTATACCATCTAAAGGAGGACAAAGGAACCAGTCTTGAATACTTCCAAGGAAAATGCAGGAAAAAGTGGGCCAGAAAAAAATGCTCAACCACATCAGTTGTTCTAGCAAAAACACCTGTGTTGCTGCCCATGGCTTGGCACATGTGGCACTAGGAAATAGGAGGAAACCCTCGTCATGCTACCTAGGAAGCACCATCTTGGCCACCGCGCTTGCTGAAAGGTGCCGTCCCCCAGCATGTGAACACTACCTCCACTCGGTTACTTCTGCCTCTAAGTGGTACATGATGGTAGGCAGGATCCTGAGATGACCCCCAAGATTCCTGCTCCCTGATGTAAATGCCCACTACAATACCCTTTCCTTGAGTGTGAGTGGAGCTTGTGAATATGACGGGATATCACTTCCACCATGACGTACGACATACGACAAAAAGGGACTTTGCAAGTATAATTAAAATCTCCAGTCAGTTGACTGGGAATTAATCCAAAGGGAGTTATCCTGGGTAGGTCTGACCTAATTCAATGCGCCCTTCAAGGAAGTCAGAAATTCGAGGCCAGAGACACCCTCCTGTTGGCCTTGAAGGAGCAAACTGCCATGTTGCAGACAGCGCCACGGGGCAGAGAATGGCAAGGAGCCTCTACCCGCCATGAATGACCCCAGCAAGAGAGCAAGGAGCGCACTCCTACAACTGCAGATGAATGAATTCTGCCAACAACCAGAGTGTGAGCTTGGAAGAGAACCCTGATGAAAGTGTAGTGCTGGCCAACATCTTCACTTCAGACTCGGGAAGCCCTGAGCAGAGGATCCAGCTACCCCATGCCCATACTTCTGATCCGCAGAAACTGTGAGCCAACAAATGATGTTATTTTAAGCCACCAAATCTGTGTAATTTGTTACACAGCAAAAGAAAACAAATACTTGCTTTTCCATGACAGAGCCAGGTTGGTCCTCAAAATTAAACTCCAATGACTTTTCCCTTTCTGCCCTCCAAAACTGAGTTTAAAAAAGCCTGAAGTGGTTGGTGTTGGCATTGAGTGAATCAATCTCTAATATCAGCAACCGTCTTTCTGGGGGAATTCTTTTCCAAAAGTCCATGTCTCTCATAGGACATATGATAAGTTTTAAAAAGTCCCTTAGTTTTTGTTTTGGTTTGGGTTTTTTTAAGATGGCAAAGATCAACCTAACATACAAGTACTCAAGAGAAAATAATTAACATTTTTGCCAGCAAGTCCCTTTTATGAATCAACCAGTCGTCTAAACTGACACACTAATATTTCTAGGCTGATTGCTTTATAAAAAAATTTTTTTTCTCCATGGAATAGATAGCTTTTTTAGGAAAATGATGCTATTCTAGGAATAGCATCATTTTATACATATAATATAGAGATAGCAACCTCTATAGTGCGATTCCTTACATAGAGATTTTCCATATCTCTATACATGTATTGATAATCTATGTATAGGGCCTCGCCTCTGGGTCTCACCAACAATGAATGTATTGATTATATTTTTAGAAGCTTTTTCCCTAAGAATTAAAGAAATCATCAACAAAACCAAGCTAATAAGGGAAGAATTTTTTTTTCCTTTTTCCAGAAGAGAAGTAAAAGGGCAAATATTATTTATCTGATAATATACACTATTTCTCCCCAGGAATATGAGGAGACATGGATCCCACAGTACTCCTAGAAGGCTGGAAAATTTTCTGGTGAAGCTAAACTTGTTTCTCATCCTTATATGAATGCCCACTCACATACCCAATGTCTAGCCTGCTACCTTCCCCACATTAAAGTGTTTCGGTTTTTATGTGTTACATCCAGTAAGTTTGAGCCATCTCCTCTGCCTTATTAGTACTCCCTGACTGAACTTCCTCTCATTTCAGAACCACCTGTGGTGAGGAAGGGTAAACAATGAGAATGACAATTAAGAACCCGTGATCTCCAGAAACAAAACAGAAACCCCATTTGCTTTACTTCGTGTCGTAATTTCCCAGACCTGTTCCTCTTGGCCAATGTTGAGCCAGGCATTTTCTCCCCTGAAGGCTGAGCAACTTCTTACAAAACCACATTCTGTGGGTTTTCCCAGGTGCTGCTATTTCCTGAGCAGCATACGATAACAGTCCCTTAATTTTTACAGGCTGAAAGTTTGCAAAGTGCGTTCAGAAAGTCTTGTCTCAGCTCATTTGATCCTCACAATAGTTCCATAGGGGTCAGGCCAAGTGTCGTTATTTCCCATTTATAAATAACAGAAACTTCTGTTTCTGGAATTACGTGACTGGTCTAAACTCGGTGAGCTGCGATACTGAGATTAGAACCCATGTCTTTTGAATGTAAGTTGATCTTTCCCCAGGACTCTTATCCTCTTTAAAAAATATCGGCGAATGGATGGAAATGAATATCCAATAGGCACTGGCTTCCTACTGTTCTCTCGTCTTCCTCACCCAAATCCTCTGCCACACTTGTAAAAAAACACCTGTGACCATGGCTAACACCATCAAGTACAAGTTCCCATGCATAGATCTGGAAGCTGCCTACCTCTAAGCCTGACCCTTTATCTTCCAGGAACACTCCATTTCTTGTAGTCCATTCCTTATTATTTCTTCCATCTGCCTAGACTTGCCTCTGACTGTATTTTATGTCTGAGTAAGTTGTATTTGTCCTTGAAGACTCTGCTCTGACTTTGCCCAAGCTGGTCAGGATAGACCCCTTCTGCGTCCAGTCCGTTCCCCTATTTATCACATTATTAAAATTTCTGAAAAAAAATAAAATAAAATAAAATAAAATTTCTGCTAATACATACATACCTCTCTAGGGTATTGGTCCGTGTCTTATTTATGTTGTGTCCTCTGTAATTAATACAGTGCTAGGAATTTCATCCCCGAAATGCATGTAGAATTCGATTTTTTTTTTTTAAAAGCAGTGGTTTTATTGGCTAGGAAATAAAAACCAAAAAACAGTGAGCCTCCAGAGGTGAACTTCTCTACCTACACTGGTTCTGAGGGCACTGAGAGTCTAAGAATGGAATGAATTACCGTAAGTTGGGCTGGAGATGGGAGTGGAGAACAGAGGGGAAAATGCCCATAACCTTTGGAAAGTTCTGGTGAGGATCCTGAAGATTTAAGGTCACATGGTTGGGCACTTTGGTGGCGATGGAGTTACCCTTTTCAACTCTCCCTTCCAGAATACCTGCTGCAGGGAATGTAGCTATCTGGCAGCCTCAAACTGCCATAACTTTGGACCCACTGCAGCATTCAAGTAAGGTCTCCTTCCCATTGGCTGCTCCCAGACAATGAGAACATAGTGAGAGTAGTAAGTCTGGGCCACTTCTGCCTGACAGAGGATTCCGCTGATGGGAAGTGAGCTCGAGGAGCTCAGGGATTCCTACTGGCATAACTGAGACTTTCTCAGAATTGCGCTGTGGTCTGAGGATGCTTCTAGCCTAATTCTCTCTTCTCTCCTGAAGCTGCTTCTTGGCTATTCATGTCCCCCACCCCTTTTTTCCTTCACAAGTATTTCCCCCTTGCCCATCTAATCCCTCCTGGACATCTGTTCTTCAGAAGAGCTGGACTTCTGAACTCACAGAGTTAGTATTTAAAGTACTTAAGGTTAAGTCTAAAAATCGAACTTTAGCCTTGCTACTCTAAATCTGTAAACTATGCTTAAAATTTAGCAACGCCCTTAGTCTAAAGCTGTGTAGTAGTTGAGAATCAGAGCTAAAAATACCACGAAACAGGACAAATGTTTTCTGTTTCTGCATATCTGATATACACACAAGCAAAATAGAGGGTAGAAGTAGTCCAGGTTGGCCTATAAGTCATGTGAAAAATGTCATGGCTCAGTTGACTCGTGGGACAACAGAAGTGTGACCACGTCATCGAGATACCAGAGGGGCTGAAGAGCACAGACCAGGTGTCCAACAGTTTACAGAGTATAAAGAGCGCAGCTGTCCCCACCACTAGCCAGGTGAGGAGAGCTCCGGAGAAGAGGAGATTGCAAGAAGTGAGTTGTGTATCAACTCCTATAATGGGGTGACATTTCAATCTTTTTTTTAAACATTTGTATCAGGCATCTCAAATCATTTTAAATTTCTGTTGTGGTTATGGATTACTCATGATGGGAAAGGTATATGAAAATCATGCAGGTTGTAACCCGGAAGCATTTTATTGTATGGAGAAGTCATTCAGACACCAAACAGCAGAGAGTTAACCCTTAAAAAACTCCTTCAAGTAGAGACCCCAAGCACCATGAGAACATAGCCTCTTGCCCCTCAAAAAGGCAGCAACCAATCACCCAAACATGCTATGCCGTGTTTCAACTCTCTCACAGGATCTTCTAAGTTACGATTAAATTAAACTATCGGTATGAGGGCAGGTCCATGAAGTAATGAAGTAATGACAGTTCTACACATTGATACTTCAGTAACTCAGTCTGACTGTTTTTCTTATCTTCTTTATTTTTCTGAGCCTCCTCTTAATGTGACCTATAGTTTTGCTTTCAAAATAAGATATTTAAAAAAAAAAGATTAATGCAGTGTCTCTCACCTTTATTGAACTCTCATTGAAAAACATAAAATTTTTTTTTATAACATAAAATTTTTTTTTTAAATTTTTGTAAATTATGGTCTCTCTCACACCTGCCCTAGAGATTCTAATACACCTCCCATAAAAGAGTTGGCCCCCAATCTCTGTAAAATCTAGGAGTCAACATTTTCCAGAACTTTTTTTCTACTGTTTAGTATTACAGAAATAAAGTAAATTTCATTTTCTTTTCCAAATATAAAATTACATAATGATACTGAGAATGTTTTTTCAAACCACAAATATCCTAACGAATATTCTGGTATATCCTACCACATCCCTGAACACCGGGATTGGTCTAGCCTAACACTCTTCCTTTGCAAATGAGAAAAATGGAGATCATAGATTAAATAATTTGCCCAAGTTTGAAAAATTCACAAAAAACAGAAATTTATTAAGGTAATATAAGTCTCTTTAATCAATTTAAAGAGAATAGCCAGCAGTGGCTATAATAACCAAAATATAATTATTACCCTGAAATGATTAAATATGATGCTATGTTTCCTATATTATAATTTGGTTCTGTCTATTAAGTTCCCACGGTCTCTCTTCTACACAGCCTCTCATGGCAAAGACAGTACACAGCGGAGCACAATTCCTGCCCTCGGGGAGCTCATCATCCAATGGGCACAACAGACAGGTGAATAGATGACTTCTATTTATGATGTTGCTTTGATGACTGGAGAACAAAGCAAGACTGAAGCACAGAAAACACCTGAACCAAGGCAAGACTCATGGTCAGGAAAGCTTCCTGGAACACTCTTCTTGTCACTACACCATGAGACACTCCTGAAGACAGAGCTTGTAGCTGATCGTCTTACTACCTCCACAGTGCCTACTAGTCCCAGTGGCTTACTAGCCCTTCATAAATATCACTTGCCCCTTTGCATGACAGTTTTCTGCATGATTCTATAGCCAAATAGTTTTTACAACTTTGCAAACACATGACTGAACTCATTGTTTTTCTTTTCATTTCTTTAAACTTGAATTAAATATTTACCTAACCATAGAATACCAAGAAAAGAAATCCTACTTTTACCTCTTTCTATCCAAAAGGTAATTTCTCCTTCACCACCTCTTTTTTTGTTTTACTTATGAGAACTTGGATACTTGAGTGTTTGTATACATGAAAACAAAAACGAGATTCTGTTTGTATGAATCTTACAATTAAAAAATAAATAAAAATAAACTCACTAATTAAAAATCTTCAGATCAGAACAATGGCCTGAATTATTTCAATCATAATACAAGACAAGACTCGAGGCGCTTGGGTGGCTCAGTGGGTTAGGCCTCTGCCTTTGGCTCAGGTCATGATCTCGGGGTCCTAAGATCGAGCCCCACATCAGGCTCTCTGCTCAGTGGGGAGTCTGCTTCCCCCTCTCTCTCTTCCTGCCTCTCTGCCTACTTGTGATCTCTCTCTCTGTCAAATAAATAAATAAAATCTTTAAAAAAAAAAACACACAAGACAAGACTCAAAAAGGTTTAGGGCCATGTTAC
This sequence comes from Potos flavus, assembly GCA_028534135.1. Taxonomy (NCBI): domain Eukaryota; kingdom Metazoa; phylum Chordata; class Mammalia; order Carnivora; family Procyonidae; genus Potos; species Potos flavus. The sequence goes on along the minus strand of CM052886.1, from coordinate 42,822,832 downwards.
AAGATCTATAATTTGGTGACCCTCAGCTGCTGCTTTCCTCTTCCCTTTTCTATTGGCTTTAGGGCTGGCCTGGACAAGCAGTGTGACAACATAGCCTTTTTCACAGAACACTAGAATTCTGCCACCCACAGTCTAATGGCTGGAGGCCAGGGCACTGCTAGTCACACAGACATGAGTCAGGATGTGCTAGAATTCCCACTCAGGTTCTTTCCTGATGGCTTTCTTGGAATTGCCACCATCAACAGCAAGATGGTAGGAAGTGTGTGATATAAAAGAAATATGTGGGATGGCTGGTCAGAAAATTTGACTCCTACTGTTGTTACTTTCTAGATGTGTGACCATTAGCAATTTTTCTAATCTATTCTGCTCTCTCACAGTTACTGTAAAAATCAGAATGAGACGATGAAAATTCATAGTTTAATTTCTGTTAGTGAGAGAAAAGAAGCATTCACATATTTATTTGGTCAGAGTGTAAATTATCAGACCTTCTGGAAAACAATTTAGCTAGTAATTATCAGACTTTCAAATGCCCCGAACTTTGGCCTAGTTATTCCTCTGGAAATTTAGCCTCGGGGAAATAATTAAGAAAGTGCAGAAAGATATACATAAAAGGATGTATACCACCGTGCTGATTGTAATGACAAAAAATGTTAGAAACAATTGAATATCCAATAAGAGAAATTGGTTAAATAAATTAGAATATACCTACATAGTAGTGTATTACACAGATGCTAAAAATAACATGAAAATGTAAAATACAACTATTGGTACATAATGGCATGTAAAGGTAATTATTAAGTATACAAGCACGTAAAAATAATTGTATATATGATGTGAGAGAGATACATGCATCCATAAACATCTACACAGAGAAGTGTGGTGGGTGTAGAACTATGGTCACCTAAGTGTCCAAAGAGTTTAACTCAGAGTAATGTATTTGATTTTTCTTCTATTTACATGTCTGTGTTTTCTAATTTTTCTATAATATGCATATATTTCTATTATAACAAGTGAAGATAACTTTACATTTAGAAAGCACAGTAAAGCGTATGAAAACCTAGACTCTGCTGCTCTAGTATATCCAGGGGTCAGAGTACTATATGTACACATATGAATTGTAAAACGGCTTAGATTTTGTCTGTCACTGTAAATTTGTAATAGAAAAAGCCCCCCTTTTCCATAATAAGAGATTGCTAAGCATTCAAAATGCTGAAATATTTTGTTCATTTTCACTAAAATCAACACTCTGTTAGTAAACTTAATTGAGGTTGAAGAAGAAACTGAAGATCTCCATGCAAAAGGTAATGTTGTAAAAAGGGGAGGAAAAAAACCCTGATCCTTCCATCTTGTATAACAAGTTTGACAGTCTTTACCCACTAAACATACAGCAGAGAGTGTCCTAAAATAGTTACCTCATTTGCAAATAGGAAACTCCAGTTCTATTGCTGGTTCCGGCAAAAACTTTCTGCAGAAACTCAGACAACTATAACTTGTCTGTGCTTGAATTAATTTGTCTATGAAATGAACATCATGTTGGCAAAGCCTTTAGGTGAAGTTTAGCTTTTGAATGTAAAAATATTATAAACCTCTTTAAAGTGAAGTAGGAGGAGAATTTGGAAGAGGAAGAGAAGAAAGTTTTGGTGATTCATTAAAGAAAAATTCATAGCCATTTCTCAACAAGATGCTACAAAATATCTTTAATGAGCCAATTCCAGTGATTTAACTCCAAAAACTTACTCTGCTGCTGCTAAAATTTGAACTATTGGCATTCATATCTGACTTATAAACGCCAGTATATTTTAGATGGGTCAAGTCTTTTAAAGTTTTAGCTAACTTTAATTTAAATGCTATTTTTATTCAACAACACTAAACTTTTAATGTAAAACTACCTGAATTATACAGTAATTGTTTTTCAAAATAAATTAAATACTCAAGTATATTTTATTGAACTGTCAACTCATAAATATGTGGAAACACAACTAATAAAGAGAAATCTGTGTCTCTACCCATTATTGACTATTTTTCAAGTGAAAGAGTCATGTAGAATTGACTGTAAGACATTCCGTAACAAATATATCAGGTCTGCGTCTACTGAAACAGCAGTAAATTATTCACTTTTCAAGGGTATGTTAAGGATTTTGGAACACAAGGACAATATTTCTCAATTTTTTTCCAATCCCTATCCCATACAAAGAATGACAGCTGGCACTCACATTTCCTTTCCTTTTTCCATACTCTTTAGTCTATTATCTATATTTTCATATTCTTAATTTATGAGCTAATGCCTCTATCTATGTCCAATCTATTCTGAAAGGTGCTATGGAAAGTACAACATAATAAAGCCATCAAAAAAATATGAAATTAAGACATAGACAAAAAAAAGTCTCTTGATACAAGTAAACTTAAAAGACTGCCATATAGTGCTAAAGACGATAAAAGACAATTCACATTCAAAAAGAAGATGAGTGCTCCGATGCCCAAATTGAATAGAACTGCACGTGATCAGTACATTTCCTGGAACATAATAGGTGCTCAGTAAATGTCAGAGGATTTTGTTTTTCCTTTGTGCTTTTACTCACCCAGAAGTTTTGTGAAAGTCAGAGCTAAACATTAAAAGATAGGTAAGGTTTGAATAGGCAAAAAGGAATGGCATAGACATTAACACAGGATATTGTTAAGACAAAAGGTTTAAGGGCAGGATGACATATTTAGATTCAATAAACTGACCCCCTCAGTTGGAGTAGTGGTGTTGGTAATGGAGAAATGGATATATAGATGAGAGTCCACTGATCTTTGGCATTTGCACTTGGAAATGGGCATCTATATATCCACACTATCAATTGAGTATTCATTAAATTTATACTGGATCGAAAATAAGTGCTTGGAGCTCATCAGGACCTCCAGTCCCCTTCTACTCTTTCCTTGCTTCACAGTCCTCTCCTAACTTTACTCCCATAATTGCCCTGCTTAGATTTTGTGGTTGAACATTCTGACTTCTTTCTTATCAATGCTCTGGATTCCCCTGCCCCACTGGCAAAACCCCAACACTAGGTAAACTCAACTGTTTACTTTTTCCAGGCAACTTACCAGGTTTGTTTCAGTGTTGTACAGTACAGATGAGAAGTAACAGTTGGGATATTCGCCATCATAAATCTGTGATCACCCCTCTCAACTGGGCTCTCCAACCTGACTGTCAAGGAGCTGACCAAAATTCCTTAGCCCCGCTTCCATTTTTCACACCACTTCAAGCTCTCTCCAACCCCCTCAAGTCCCTGACAGCTACATTTTACCATGTATTTGTATCTTTCCTCCTACTCCCCTGAGAAAATAGAAGTCATCATAAGAAAACTTCTTAACCTCTGACTTTCAAATCTACCAAATCTACTTTTGTTTTCAACCCTCCTTTTGTTTTTCTCTACTGGAAAAAGAGCAGAGTCTATCATTTTATATAAAGCTTGTACTGTAAATTTCATTCCGTGCTCTCTGGGACACTGATCTGTAATTAATTCCTCTCTCTCTTACATATCAATCTTCTCTCTTTCTTACTCCTTCTTATCAGTATTTAAACAAACTCAAATCTTGTGACTGGGAAGGAAGGATCTTCCTCTTTCCAACATCCTTTGAATCAAATACCCTACCCTTCTACTTTTCATTGTCAACCTTCTTCAAAAACTTGACTATACTCTTTTTGCTCTCTCACTTGCCATTCCTACTCCTTAATCCACTGTCATCTAGTTTTCTCTGCCGTGATTCTACCAGAATTGCTTTCATCAGGATCATCAAAGTCTATGTATAAATAAATTCAGTGGATATTTTCAGTTATTTTAACACTTGCCTTTCCTTCAGCATTTGAAACTGTTGATCACTCTTAAAAATACTCTTTGTAGCTTCTATGGCTCCTCACACGAGTAGTTTACCACTTACCTTCTGCTTTCTCCCTTGCAGTCTTCTCTACAAGTTTCTCTTCTTATCCTTCTCTCCTTACCCCTTAGAGAGTATTAGCCTTTTTCACTCTTTTCATTTTCTCTGGGCTATCTTATTTATTTCCAAGATTCCAAAATTCTCCCAAATCTTTAATCTCCATCTCTTCTATGAGTTCCCAGTCCATATCTTCAATTCTTTCTTGAGTGTCTTTAAGTGGAGACACATGAGCAACGCAGACTCAACATAGGTCCCAAACTAAAGTCATTCCCTTCCTCAACCAAGTGGCTTCCCTTTGGGGGTTTGCTGCCTAAGAAAAGGCTGTCATAATCCAGCCAACTGCTCAAGTCAGGACTCAAGAGTCATGTGTGAGTGTGTGAGTGTGTGTTCCTCACACACACTCAGTCTACCACCAAGTCCTACTGAGTCTCATGCTGATTACTGCAACCTTCCTATCATTTCATCTTTTCAACCATCTCAGTGACTGAAACTATTAAAAGTCATGTCATCTTCCTAAGTCATTAGTGTACCTAGAAGGATCATCTGAGCACAAGTTTAAAGTTCTGGTGTCCTTTTTATAGGAGATTGAAAAAAAAATCTAGGAAAGGTCTTTTTGTTCCTTCATCGCATCTTTTTAATGAGAATGTTGGTTAAGATCACAATCCCAATTTTTGCACAACAATTTTTTGCAGGTACACATCATCGATGTTTAGTCATGCTGACAAAACTGGAAGGAATGTGTTTTCTTTCTGCAAACATAACATTTCTACATCCTGGGAAAATACAGGTTACTGCTATTTGGCTGGAAACATCAGCTATATATGTGTAACAGGCTGAGATGAAATAACTGAATCAGTGTTACAAGTATCTGTTGGAATTAAAAGCAATAGTGAGAAATCACTACAAGGAAAACAGATTTTCATTGCCTTATTACCTACAAACGAAGAACAGATCACCTATGTAAGGCAAAGGTCACAGGTGGTGCTAGACTGGTCTTCTGTGGCCACTTGCACATTTTCCCCAGTCTTTGTAGAAAGATGTCCACATGGGGACTTCAGTTTAAAGCTCTCCATCTGTCCTTTTAGTTACTATGCTTTTGCGGATGATGTCATTTTCTACATTCAGGAAAGATGGGAAAGGAAAAAAATTAGTAAAACACTAAGGGATATGCACAACTGCACTTCTAGTAGAAAATAAGTAGAAAATGTTTATTCATGGGACAGAAAGTCCAATTTTGAGAAGAGTTCATATACTTCAATAGTTTTGAGTACAATATCATTAGAAAATGGCCAGTTTAGCCAAAAACCCAAGTGTAATCCACAATGATTTTTCTCTTTCATTCACCTTCCCACACAGCAGCCTTGACAGCTCCCCTCCAATCTAAATTCTAAATCTCTCCAATTTCTCCCATCTCTCTAGATGCCCCCCTAATGCAAGCCACCATCAGCTCTCATTGGGTTGATTGCTGCAGCCTCCAACTGCGACATCCATTTTGACTTTCATTAGAATTTCTTTTCCATACAAATGTCCAATTGATCTTTCTAAAATTAATTCAGATCATACCATTCAGGCATAAAAACTTTCAGGTAATTCCCTTTGCCCACAAAGAAAAATATAAAGTCACCTCATCCTAAGTGGCCTTTGGTGACCTGGCCCCAGACTGATTCTAACTCCCTGTCTGATCTTCCCTCCTGCTACTCTTCCCATCTCTCTGTGATACAAGTCTGCTTCCTTGTTGCTCAGCTCCTCCGCTTGCTGCTCTCTCTGACTGGAACTTTCTGTTTCCAGATTCTTCATGGCTGACTTCTTGCCATTCAGCTCTCAACCTCACTGCCACAAAGACCTCCTAAATTAACCATCTTTAGCCTCTATCACATTGTTCTGTTTTATTTTCTTTGTAAAACATTCAAAGACCTGAAATTATCTCGTTCGTTTATTTTTCTTATGTTCCTGTTAGAATGTAGTTTCATAAACACAGAATTTTTTTCCCTATTTTGCTCATTGTTGAATTCCCAGTATCTAGAACAGCGATTAGCAAACTTTTTCTGTAAAAGATCAGTAAATGTTTTAAAGTTCATAGGCCATACAGTATTTGTTGCAACTACCCAGCTCTGGTTTGGAAGCACGAAGGCAGCCATAGATGACAGATAATTATGCATGTGTGTGCTCCATTAAAATTTTATTTCTGAACACTGAAATTTGAATTTCATATAATTTTGATGTTTCGTAAAATATTATTCTTCTTTTGATTTTTTTAACCATTTAAAAATGTAAAAACCATTCTTAGCTCATAAGCCATGCAAAAACAGGCAGCTGTCCAGATTTGGCCTGCAGGTCATATTCTAACAACCCCTAATCTGGAATGACTTATTGCTATACAAAAGAAACTTGCAAAAAAATTTTTAACTGAATGAATGAATGAACAAGGAAATAGAATTTCCTTGTAAACTTTCATAAACTTGTCATGGACCAAAAGTTAATATGATTAGCCATTCTATTGCTTCAGTCCTCAAGATGGATTTGTTCTATCTACTTGGTTGTTATTTGTTTATGGGAATGCCTGATAGTTAGTCTGAGTCACCAAGATCAATGTAAGATATGGAGTTCTTATAATGTAAGAACAGTTAAGACCTTGTCAGTACTTTAGGTATAAAGGCCAACTAAATTGCACTGGGTTCTATATTCAAGATTAAAACTTACACATTTGACTTTCAAAAGCTCAAACACTATGATGAAAAAAATGAATTGTTTATTGCTCTTAAAATATATACCTATAAGTCATGAGTGAAATAAGAAGACTCTTAAAGGTAATTTTAGAAAGATTATTTTTACTTTTTCTTCCAACTCCTTACTTCATATAATTGGGGAGGCTTCCTAAAGGAAGTAAAATTTGAAGAGTTTTAAGTAAGGACTTCAAAATGGGTCAAGTCGTATTTACTTTCATTAGGACTATTTTCCCCATCTATGACCATGTTTCATGAAACTCTTCCCTTTTAACTATACCCACCCACTCCCAAATGTTCAAATAAATGGAAGAGATTGGACTTTTGTCCCTAAATTAAGATTAGAACAAATATTAAGTTAAAACAATAAAAGGGAAATTACAATAAAGGTAAAATCCTTTCATTTAAAAAGCAAGTTAAAAAAATTAAATAAATAAATAAATAAAATAAAAAGCAAGTTAAAATGACAAAGGATTACCGTAAGATACTAAATCATTCTCAAAGAATGATTTCCTCTAACAAATCAGATTAAATCACTCATCAGAGAGAAAACATGTAATGTTTTAAAGAAAGTTTTTGCAAAGTCTTCAACAGCTCCTGGCAGCAGAAACTTGGTAGAAAAGTTTGGAATGACAGCATGAGTTCACAAGAGTGCTCAATCGATAACTGTAAAGAGAGCATTGAGCTCTTGTTAGAAATAACTGCTGAATTGGGGATAGTACCTTACCTTAGAGTAGGCCGGGATTGTCTGCTTCTAAATTGTCACTTGTAAAAGTAATTCACAAAGTAGAGAAATTTTGAGTGATTTCTTGGGCTGTCTCACAAGTACACAAGGTTTACTTCACACTTCATAGTCTCGCTCTGATTAATAAAGAAAGTGCACAAGATCGGGGGCAGGGCGTTATTCTTCTGGAAACTCAAACAGATTATAGTAATATTTATAGCCTTTATAAGAAAGGAAGGGAGGGGCGGAGGGAGGGAGAGGTGGAGGAAAGAAGGGAGGAAATGTTTCCTTTCAATCACTTTCGGCTTGATATGAAGCGTTCTCAATTGACAGTCTTTGTCTGGGGGACCATTTCATTACTTTTCTAAACTCAGGTTTGAAATGCTGAGAGCATCCCCAAGGCTTACTCACCTTTCATTGAGCCTGGAACTTGAGGTATCTGTATGAAAGCCAAGTTCTGAGTAAACCTGAGACTATTTACAGTTTCAGGTGGGAATCAGGTGCTATTCAAGACTAAACTTGGCAAGTTTTGCCTGGCTTATGCATTTAATGGTTCTTGAATTATGAGGCATTTAGGAGTGAGGGGAGCCCTACTGCTAGAAACTGAATTTGACAAGCACCCCACTTAGCTTTGTACATCTCCCACCTAGAACCCAGCCCTCTGGCTTAACACACAGTGGATACTCCAAAAATGTCTGTGTGCCATGTGGAAATAAAACTGACTATAACTTGAGACATACTGTCAGCCTTCTAGAGTTAAAAATTGACAGCCTCACCTGAAGAGCCAAAGCAATCTTGAGCGAGAAAATGAAGCTGGAGGCATCACACTCCCTGATATTACAAAGCTATAGTAATCGAAACAGTACAGTATTGGCATAAAAACAGACACATAGATCAATTGAACAGAAGAGAGAGCCCAGAAAGAAACTCATGCATATATAGCCAATTAATTTATAACAAAAGACCCAAGAATACACAATGAGGAAAGGACAGTCTCTTCAATAAATGGTGCTGGGAAAACTGGACAGCCACATGCAACAGAGTGAAACTAGACCCCTATCTTACACCACACACAAAAATTAATTCAAAATGGATTAAAGACTTGAATGTAAGACCTGAAATCATAAAACTCTAGAAGAAAACATAGGCAGTAAGCTCCTTGACACCAGTCTTGGCAATGACTTTTTAAATCTGACACCAAAAGCAAAAGCAACAAAAGCAAAAATAAGTAAGTAGGACTACATCAAACTGAAAAGCTTCAACACAGCAAAGAAAGTCATCGACAAAATGAAAAAGGCCACCTACTGAATGGGAGAAAATGATTGGAAATCAAATATCAAATAAGGGGCTAATATCCAAAATATATGAAGAACTTACAACTCAATCACAAAAAAACAATCTAAAAAATGAGCAGACCATCCGAATAGATATTTTTCCAAAGAAAATATACAGATGGCCAACAGACACATGAAAAGATGCTCAATATCATTAATCATCAGGCAAATGTAAATCAAAATCACAATGAGATGTCATCTCACACTTACTAGAACATCTATTATCAAAAAGACAAGAAATAACAAGTGTTGGCAAGAATACAGCAATTTCACTTCTGGGTATTTATCCAAAGAAAATGAAAACACGAGGAGCCTGGGTGGCTCAGTCAGTTAGGCAGCTGCCTTCAGCTCAGGTCATGATCCCAGGGTCCTGGGATTGAGCCCCACATCAGGCTCCTTGCTCACCGGGGAGTTTGCTTCTCCCTCTGCCTCTCCATCTTCTCCTGGGCTTGTGCTCTCTCTCTTCTCTAGCTCACTCTCTCTCTCTCTCTCAAATAAATAAATAAATAAAATATTTTAGAAAATGAAAACACAATTTGAAAAGATATATGCACCCCCATGTTAGCTAAAACATTATTTACAATAGCAATAAAAGGAAACAACCTAAGTGTCCATCGAGAGATGAACAAATAAAGAAGATGTGAATATTATTCATCCATTAAAAGGGAATATTATTCATCCATAGTAAGGAATAAAATCTTGCCATCTACAACAACGTGGATAGACCTCAAGGGCATTATGCTAAGAGAAAACCGAAATAAGTCGGAGAAAGACAAGTACCATATGATCTCTCTTGTGTGTAGAATCAAAAAATAAAAATAAAACACAAACTCATAGATACAGAGAACAGATGAGGGTTGTAAGAAGCTAGGAATGGGGGTGGGAGAAATGGGCATACTGTTGTGGTTTTTTAGTTTAAATAAATTGATAAAAAATTAAAAAATAAAAAGACCCTATCTACAAGAAATAAAGTAAAATATGAGGGTATAGAGCATGACAACTATAGTTAATAATATTGTATTGCATATTTGAAAGTTGCCGAGAGAGTATGTCTTGAAAGTTCCCACCACAAGAAAAAAAATTGTGACTACTTATGGTGATGGATGTTAACTAGACTTAGTGTGATGATCATTTATAACACATATAAATGTTGAATCATTATCTTTTTTACCTGAAACTATTATAATATGTATATATGTAATATAATATGTCAATTATACCTCAGTTAAAAAATTTTTTTTGACAGACTCCTCTTCATCCCCTCCTCTTCCAAATGCATCCGTTAGGTGGTATTTTTCTCTGCTAGGAGAAACTTCATGAACTCTGTGTACATGTGTATGTGTGTGTATATAGGTATGTGTTTCCTTCACTGCACAACTGTTGTTGCTGGACACAAACTGAGGGAGACAGAGCCAGTTGAGATTCTCTGAGATTAAGATCAAAAGGCCTATAGTGGTGAACACAGAAGTCAGGCGTGGCCTTGCTCCCCCTAAAATTAAGTATCTCTCCCTTACAATCTGGGGATGTGCTCTCGAGTTCAAGATGATATGAAAAAGTAGGAAAGATTACTGTACTCATACTGCCTGGCTTTAAAAAAAAAAAAAGTAAGACCTGACCGAACTGAGGTTAGCTCTGTATTAACTATTTGTAGCCTTTAGCCCACTAGTAGAAGCAGAGAGATTGATGAAGATGTAAAGTCTGAAAACAGAAAGGGGAGGTCAAGTGGAGGTTCAGAACTTCTTTGAGTCCTTTTAGAGAAAGGTTATCAGAGATTTGCATAGGGAACAACTCCTTGATAAGAAAGTGCTTCAGAGCAATCTTAGTCAATTAGAATCTGTTTTTCTAAGATTAGAATTTGACATTTTGATTCTAGTATTATTAAAATTATCTATAACAACCCGCAAGTTGAATATAGGAAAACACTAAACACTAAACATAAAACTAAGTCCTTGGGAGAGAAAAGGGAAGGAACCTGGAAAAACAGACCACAGAAAGTAGAGTTTAACCAACCCGTCAATTTACAAATGAGGAAATTGAATCTAAGACAGTTTAAACAATATAGAAGTTCACTCAACAAATTAGTATCTGCGATCAGATTGGTCATAAATGAAAGGAATTTCCAACGAAGGTGACGGGAAATCTAGCAGAGATATTTTGGGCAGGCAGAAATTCCAATGTTCTTCATAACAAGCTGTGTTTATACACACAGTGTAGTTGTTTTTAGAGATACACACTGTATGCAAATATATCTTAAAATTCTCAAGCCAACCTTAAATGCTATCATGCACATAACACAGGGTGGGATAACGTTCCCATTCATGGCATTCCTTAGGTTTGCTAAGGTTATTTGTGCTAAGTAGACAGATTGCCTTAGCAAAAATAAGGCAATTATCTGAAAAATATATAAATTATTTGTAGAGTTCAAGAAAAGATTGACCCAAACTATCCTAATACAGTAATTGCCTCTGTTTTCCACGTTATTGCCATATATTCTTTTGAAACTCCTGGAACAGTCTGCTGCTATTCCGATGATATCACGTGCACACACACACACACACACACACACACACACTGAAGCCAGATCTCTCTCTTTGCCTGAGCAAAGAAAAAGAGAAGAAATGCTTGATTCTTCAATTCTTCGTGGTTAACCCATGAAGGGAGTGTCTCCGTTTCCATTAGGATCTTCTTGCTTGCTGCTTCCCAGACTACCTGACTTCCAGTATACCATTCCCTGACACAAGTCAAGCTGTCCCTCCCATTAAGATGAAAGTAAATCCAAAGTTCAGAGAGGGAACAAGGAGCAGGAGGTGGAGAGGTAGAGGTATGATGCTGTCAAAGCTACTGTAATTAGTGCTATGAGCTGAAGCAGCTTCCTGTGTGTGATTACCTGCCCAATGTGGTTTGTTTTGAGAGATAATTAAGATACTATTTATGTAGGCTACTAAGTGAAGTTTGTGTGTCTTTTTTGGTCCGTTGAGTAAAAAGATGTGTCTGTGTTTTCTTCCAAATAAAACTATATTGCAGTTAAACAATCTTGTCTCCCAGCAAAGGTTCTGAATCTAGTTCCTCTAATATCTTCCTAAAATATGGTAAACTTACCACAAGGAAGGAAAAACTCAACTATCCCCTCATGCTTGAACTTAGTTTGGGCTGTTACATTATTAATTAATCTAACTAGAACTGTTAAGCAGGGGAATGGCATAACTCTTTGATATTTAAACTCTAAATTATTTCTGAGCCTATTTTTCCAACTCAGCTGTATTTGTGGACATTGATGTGTCAACTTAGTGAAGTCATAAGGGTCTCTCTAGGGAAGTGATGCACTCTCCATTCACCTTGTAGGGGATGGAAAGTATCAGAATCTCTAATAGGGAATCTGTACTTACTACTAGCAGTCACCACTGTGTTGAATATCTCCTCAGTGTAGATTAGCAGGGATAATATATAAGAACCCAAAGAGATACACAACTATAAAATGTGTCCTCTCCCTCAATTTAATTGGGAAAGCAAGGCATGTCCATAAAAAAATATAAGAACAGTAATAACACAATGCAAGATAACAGACCTCAAAGAAAGTGCTACAGACCATAAAAGTTACAGGTGTTCACAAAGCAATAAATCAGAAGTTACCAAGGGCTGAAGAGGTGACTGTTTTGCTTTGTTTTGTTTTGTTTTTTGGCTTGATCAGGGAAGCCCTAAGTAAAGTTTCCCAAAAATTTTTTAAACATTTATTCCAGCTTCCACAACATTCGATTCCTATCACTTAAGTGACTCAACTGATCCAGGCCAGATAGAGGTTATGAGTGACAGTGCATTCCAAAGTAGCATAAAGATAGAAAGAAATTACCTTTGGTTTCTGAATGTCATCTCAAATTTACACAATTATTTTTTAAAGGGTTTCTCTTCAGTCTGCCTTGGGTAAAAAGGCAGCCACCTTGATGTTCTTTTCCCCCACTGTAGCTCTCAGCAGATCCTATAGGGGATCCTCTCTAAGAATGAGTAACACATGAGCTGATGAGTAAAGGACAGGCAAAGTTAGGTGGGGAGAGACAGATAGGGGGCTACATGACTAGACTCACACAGGGGGCTATGTAACCAGGCTCACAGAAATCCCACATGTGAAAAAATGTTACGGATGAGATATTAACCAGAGAGAAGGGAATATAACAAATCCCCCTTGTTTTTTCTAAATATAGAAGGACTATTCACCTGATAGTTACAAATCCACCTCCTTTATGTTAAATGTTATAGACAAGATATTTACCAAGTTCCCCTGGTCGGTTTTCTATTAAAAAAACAACTGTAAAAGCCCTCTGTGGCATGCCATTTGGTTTGCCTCTTGCTCTAGAGAGCTCGTTTTTCCTTTCCTTTCTGTTCTCACCTTTGCTTAATAAACTTTCACTTCACTTCACCCTTTTGTGTTTTTGAGATTCATTCTTCGACTCCATGAGACAAGCACCCTGCAACCCTGCAACTCTGGGACCTCATCAGGGGCCAACAGATGAGTATCTGTTCTCCAGCAGGTCCCCAAGAATGGCCAGACTCTGAAGAGTGAAAGTTTCCTCAAAAAGAAACATATGAAAACATCCAAAACCAACAGGCCCTCCACGTGGTACTAAGAAACATTTCCCAAACTTTCCTAGTGCAAGTCCTATCCACATGAAACCATTTGTCTTTATAAAAAATGTTAAATATATGTTTCAATCGGTTTGTGTTCATAGATTCCTGGATGATTAAAGTTTTCAGTTTTCACCCAAATGTGATGTTGGAGTTTATATTATCTACCTAGCTCGTCAGTAAATTTGACACTTTTGAGGTCTGTCTTCAATTTAGTGGCAAAAACTATTCATTAGAAATAGTATCCAGGTGCCACATAATCAGATTAAAGATTAAGACACCATTAAAAAACAGAATATAATTTATACAGAACTGTAATAATGAGTTAGTATGATTAAGTCAGAAGACCCATTAGTTGAGATTAAGGAGTAAAATGGGTTTTAAAAATATTCTGCCTTCCTTCCAGGAACGTTGGATAGATCAATTTAAACTATTTGTTTCAGGGATGCGTGGGTGGCTCAGGCAACTGATTTCGGCTCAGGTCATGATCTCAGGGTCATGAGATTGAGCCCCACATGGGGCTCTGTCTGGGCATGGAGCCTGCTTACAATTCTCTCTCCTCTCCCTCTGACCCCCTTCTCTCCCCAAGTGTGCATATGCTCTCCCTATCTCTCTCTCTTAAATAAATAAATGAATAAAATCTTTAAACTGTTTCAAACTATAAATATCTAAACAAATTAAAGTTCTGAAAGTAAGAATTATTGAATGCCAATCCCAGCCCCCACTAGCTGAGTCCTTCAATCTTTTTTTCCCTTTTTTTATCTGAAGAATGTAGAAAGTGGCACCACACTTGTTCTGACCACCTTACAATGTTGTTCTGAGGATTAAATTGTTAAAAGAACATAAAAGTGCTTCAAATATATTTTAAAGCATTTTGAAAATGCTAGAGTTAAATAAAATAAAAGGTAATTAACCATCTAGCTTTAAAGTTTTTAAGAAAGAATGAGTGCAATATCAGTGAAAAAGAATGTAGCTTAATTATAACAATATCTTTTTCTACCCCCAAAGAATTAAAGAGTAAGGATACTGAGTTCTCCACTTAGTACTCATAAAATCTTCATCTACTCAGAGAAGTTAAAAAGATAAATACATGCCTGTATTCATGATTGCTACTTGTTTTATAAAACAGTCACACTCATATGCTGTTTCCTCTCTAATTTCCACATTTCCTTAGGTTCTTGAAAATAAAATAAAATGAAAATAAAATGACTTGAAAATAGTATGAAACTATTTTTAAGAAAGCAAAAGTACCATAGGCATTCCCTTTAAGGTGCTAATCCAAATCATGAGTGAATTCCCTGTATGATATGTTAGTCACCTCAGATTTACCTCCTAATAGAGTATATGTACCTATTGTTTCTTCTTTGTTCTTAAAATTGCTTTTTCATGTTAGTTGTTATTCTTGAAATACCAGTGAAATGATAAAGGATACCATTAACTGTTCTTGAGTGTTTATCATGTGCCAGGCACTGGACTGAGCCCTCTTACCATTTCATTTTACAGTAACCTCATGTATGTTTTCCTTACTGTACAATGAGAAAAATGAGGCCAGAGAAGTTAAGCAACTAGACCAGTGTCACAAAGCCAAAACCAGAATGGTGCGGATCCCAAGGATACAGTGAACCCATGGCATAATGCAGCCCCTCAGTCTCTTTCTCACTCTCTTCATCTCACGGCAGGTCAAGTTTTCTTTATTCAGTGAAGGTCCTCAATCTTGATTACAAGTAGTTGTACTTCTTCGAAGCTTCATCAGCTTGGGCGAGGGGGTCAGAGTTCTAGCACTTCCCAAATAGGCACAAAAGTCACTTTTACCATCACAGTTGGTCGGTCCCTGTCCAACAGTGGGGTCTCACCCCAGAAGTGAGAATCTACTGGAGTGTACCCCATGCTTCTACTTCTCTTTCTCCTGGGACCCTTGCTCTGGAGCCTAAGAATATTCTGCAGCCATAGTAGTGTCAAGGTTCTACTGGAGAGCAAGATCCTTTTGAGATATTTGACACTGAACCAGAACTAACACAGACAACATTATCTCAGGAGGTAGATGCTCTTGCTTTTTCCATATATCCTGTTTGCAAATCCAAGCACTAGTCCTGTATTAAATCAGAAGGATCACTGTATCAAGTGTCAGTTTGTAAAGATCTAATAACAGAAAGAACTTATCTGAAGTCCACCCGCCCCCATCCGCTGGGTGGTGGCTGCCCCACCCCCACTCCCATCATTGAAAAGATACAGGCAGTATCCAGTGCTTGTGTGGCTGCTACTACAGCTTCTCTGAGCAGACGAACAAATTTAATCGCAGAACCAGTTAAACCAAAGCTTGGTATGTAGAGACGGTAGCAAATCAAAACAGCAGTTCTTCGAGATGCCCAGTACTCCCCATAGTGAATACATGGGGAGTATAGTCACTAGTGATATAGAGATACTTTCATAAGCTTTCCCCTTGACAGTTACTCTTGAGGAAACTTTGAGAGCAGAGGACAAAACAAATATGTTCCCTCTTAGTAAATCTTTGTCCAACTTTTAAGCTGAAAAGTTAACAAAATGAAATCCTGTAAATCCTACCAAGATTGAAAACTAAATCTATATACTCTCGGTTAAATGGTTTTACGCCTGTTTTATTTCCCCTTGTAAAGGCCAAATCTTCATGGGTAATCTGTTAAATTAGTTCAGAATGAAAACCTAGAAGTTGATGAATGGATGCAAATTATTTTACCATGAGTGAAGGTGAAGAATAAGTCCTTAGGGAGACCCCGACCAAAATGAACAAAAGTCCCCTGTGACCAGAGGGGCTAATTATGAAGAACAAATCAGAAAAGACAAAAGTAGCATTTACATGGTGAAATGAACATCAGCTGTGGAGGACAGCCTTCCATTCTGTTCCGCGACAGACAGCTCCTCTTTCCCTCGGCCATCCTTGCCTTAAGCTTGTCAGATGGGTACACCTTGGTGTTACTCGGGCATTAATAAGCTGCATTTCAGCAAGATTTTCAACTGCATGAAAGTGTAGTTCTTTCACCCTTCAATCCACTTGGGACTAATTTGAGCAATGCAAGGCTTAGTGGCAGGAAGCATGTAAAAATTCCATCCCAAATCTCTGACAGCTTCAGAAACCGGTGTGTTTGCTTTAGGATGTCCAAAACAATTCTGGAACTTCATAACTGAAGGAGCTAACTGCAAGACCTTGACATATTTTGAAAAGTGAAGAAGTCAAACTTTTCCTCTTGCCTGCTTCTTCCAGATCAGGGCAGAAAATCTTTCTATCAAACTATCAGATTTTGCCTTGGAGAGATTTATGCGGGCAGTGTGAGACCCACATGTTCCCAAAGCTGAGAGCTTCTGACAGTAGGCATGCAGGCCTGTAGCCCTCACATCTGTGGCCTCAGCCCTTCCTGGCCATCAAGTAAACATGCAAAGGGTAGAGCTGCAAATTCCCATGAGGCGAGGCCACTGGTTAGAGTTTCCAGAGGTCTCCGCCGCTTCTCGGCGCTGCCATCCTTCAGCCCCAGGGGAAAACGTAAAGGGTTCTGCCTACCAGTCAAATCACACAGACAAATACCAACTGCTCACAGAGCAGTCCAGCCCCAACTGCACAGAGAACAGCTGGTCCCTGAAAGACCAGAACACCGAGAAACTCTCATAATACAGGCAGGCCCCAACTACCAAGATGCTCTGTTCTAGAAACTTCTTTGAATTTCCATACACGGGGACGGGACCCTGTCTGTGTCCTATTGCTGTACCATACAGGTATCTCCTGCTTTTCAAAAGTTTGTGCTTCACCACGTTGCTTTTAGGAAAAACCTACACTAGTACTTGTTTTTGCTAACCAAAAGAAATCCAGAGGATTTTCACTTTTTATTTTTTATTTTTTTATTTTTTAATTAAAGCATAATGTATTATTTGCCCCAGGGTACAAGGATTTTCACTTTTAAGAAAAAAGATGGAAAGCAGAAGCGGCGTTGAGGGTTTGTTGGGCAGCAGGCTGTTAACAAAGGCAGGTGTGCCCCGAGCAGTGAGCATGGCCCCACCAAGCTCCTTCCCCAAAAACCGTCTCTACATTGGCTGCCAGAGCTTCCAGCCGTGTCCGTGACCATCTGGGCTTTATCCCGACTTATTCTGTGCGTCCGTTAGCAAGATGTGCCCTAAGTTATCGGAAAAGCCTAGGAGAAGGTATTTTTGGAGGCTGGGAACACTCAAAATTTTTTCATATAAATTCATAGTAATTGCTTCTTTGCTTTACTGCATTTCAGCTTATGGAAGTTTTCCTAGGAACACTACATTTGGATAGTGGGGAAAACCTGTAACACTAAGAATGGCTAGCTAATATTTCTTAAGCACTTTCTGTAAGTCAGGCACTCTTCAGAGCACTTTTACAAATTGGAATTCATTTAATCTCCGTAACAAACCTATGAGATTAAGAATCCTTTTGGTTTGTTCAAAGTAGGCTCTACGCCCAGCACCCAGCGTTGAGCCCAACGCAGGGCTCAAACTCGCAATTCTGAGATCAAGATCCCAAAATCAAGACCTGAGCTGAGGTCAAGAGTCCGACGCTGAACACACTGAGCCACCCAGGCGCGCCAGGAATTGTTTTCATCTCCATTTAAGTCAAGAGGAAACTGAGACCCAGCCTGTCCGGCAGGTGCTTGGTACATGATCGTCTTGACATAAATATTTGCTAATTGAATCTAAAGATGTAAGAAAGCACCCCTCTGTATAAATAATGTAATAAATTAGAGGATGACCTCCCGGATCAGCCCATAAAATCCACTTAACCCATGTGTATCTTTTTATTATTAATTTAACACAATGTCCTTTAAACCTAATAACTGTTAAAACGTTGTTTTTATAGGGAGATATGTTCCAAATTCCAGCTTGTGGTGCCAGTCAACAGTTTACTCAGCAAACAGCGACTTTCTGAAACAACATTAGTACTAAAGGAAGGTGCAAAGCTGAGCGAGGCACATCCTCAGCATTTAGGAACTCCTATCCTTACCCCACCCCAGGGAGCAAGAGGGTACTTTCTGGAGGGCCTTCCCGGCTGGCACTGGACTAACAACAAAATCCTGGACATAAGGCCCATTCCTTCTCTACCTCAGATGCTCCTCCACCCTTTCAGCAGGACCCTGGGGCCCTCTGAGCTGCTACAGAAATTGAGAGATCCCCATTTCCCAAAAAGCAGTTTTAAGCTGAGCTCATGGAAAGAATTTTCTCAGGTCTTCATTTTCCTCCGACTTGTGGCACCCGTTACTGCTTGTCTGGTGACAAGTGCTAGCAGATGAGAAAATGAATTAACAAGAGGTATATTAATATTCACAGAAAAATGGGGGAACGCGCCATCCTGCTTAGCTCAACAACTTGGTGTTCTCTTTGCGGGCTTGGGAGTTCACTGTTGTAATTTTACAGTTCATATAGAGATTTAAGTAGTCATGCTTTCCGCTTGTGAGATGGATTCCAGTTTTTGTGGTGAAATAAAATGGATCCACAGTCCTTAGTGTTCCTCAATGGTATCCACACCCTCCACCACCTAACCAGGTTTAGAGGTTCTACACTATTCTCTTGATTGGACCCACCCACTCCCAACCACACCCCGCCTGAATACAACAGCTTTTCCACCCGAGACTGTGAGCTCTCTGGGGGCTGAGGGCCATCTCTTGTTTACCAGTTGTACGTCCAGGGGCACCAAGAGTTAGGGATTAATAATAATCCTAGTAACTGTATACACTTCACTGAATTTAAATTAATCCCAGTGTAGGTGCGTGAACAAGGCTCTAATCTTGGCTTTCCATCCTGTGCCATTTACCTGTAGAGGGCTGCCCCAAATCACTGGTTTGAAGAGGGCCTGTTTGTGAGCCATTTCTTATTTAATCTTAAAAACAACAACAAAATATTAAAACAAATAC
This sequence comes from Potos flavus, assembly GCA_028534135.1. Taxonomy (NCBI): domain Eukaryota; kingdom Metazoa; phylum Chordata; class Mammalia; order Carnivora; family Procyonidae; genus Potos; species Potos flavus. The sequence goes on along the minus strand of CM052886.1, from coordinate 42,803,616 downwards.
CACTGGCTCGAACAACGATTTTCTGTCCAGTGAGAAAAAGATTGCTTGTCACCCAAAGATATTTTAACTCAGCTCATTTCATAAGTATTATTTTTTCCAGACATAGACATACTCTCATTAGGTTTACCTGGTAGAGTTAAACTTCAACCATAACCCAACCAGCAAAGGTTTCTAAGTAAACCAACCTTCTCTGCTCAACGTCTAAGTGAAACACCAACTGAAAAGAAAGCAAGCTAGAAGTTCTATTCCAATATTAGATAAGTAATTTTCAGTGTATCCTTTCATGGTCAGCACAAAAGCAATTTCTATCACTGTCCAGCTGATAGAAATGTGCTGCAAAATCTTTAATCACCAAGAAAGTTTTGATTTATAGCCACTGCCCACTGATTTCAAAAAGTCAATGTTAAGCATTTTAGAAAGATTTTCAGCAAAAATTGGAAGCAGGAGTTTTTCTTTTCATTAAGTCTCTGGCAATCTAAAAAAAAAAAGAAGAAGAAGAAGAAAAAGAAGAAGAAGAACTAATAACAAGAATCTTCCAATTCCCTGAAAATTCTGAGCTTTTATTGCAATATGGAAATTTTTTTTCTTAAGGAATAAATAATGAGATAATTATATTCTTGGCAAAAGATCTGCCAGGAAATTCCTTTTAAATGGCAATTTCTCTGCTAAATTTAAAATGTTATTTGATTTGCAAAAGTATGATTTTCAAACTTGGTCAAAATCTGTCTGTTGTGTGAAGTGCACCCAGCTGGTTTACTTCCTGTGAAGGGAAACCCTTCCAAAGGTACATTTGGGGCTAAAGAATAGCTTAGATCCTGGGAAAATCTGTCTCAGTAACATTTTCTGGAGAAAAAAGATATTTTTTATCCCTGCCCTTAAATTTGGCTAGTATCTCATTTTTAATAGCTTGTTCCCAAAAGAACTATGACACAGGAATGGGGAAGGATGAGTGTCCCTCGCAAACTGAAACAAACAAGGTACATGAGGTCCCCTGTGTGCCTCCCCTTCCAGGCAACACTTTTCATGGTTTCCTTAGCCAGGCAGAGCTGACCCGCTACGGCTGGCTGCTGGGAGCTTTGGGAGCCACAGATTGTGTTTGTTGATAAGTAAATGCATTATTGCTTATCAAACTTGCAGCCTTTTTCAACGTGCAGAATATTCCCGTATGGTGTGAAAAATTCTGTGTTGGAAATATCCCCCAAACAGCTTTGAGCAGGAATTCCCAGGGAGCTGATTCCCTCATTATTGTATCCAATTATCCATTCGGAGTCTCTCTTTGACATTGTAATTGACTCCTTGATGATGATTGTATTGTTCTATCTCTTGCCAAAACAAATTCAGAGATCCATTGATCTGGTTTAAGACAAAATCTCTGCATTAAAAAATTAAACTCAGAACGAGGTTTTTCTTCTAACCCGCTGATTCACAAACTTTAGTATGCATTAAATTCACCCGGAAGGCTTGTTAAGACATAGATTACTGGATTGCACCCCCGGAGTTTCTGATACAGTTGGTCAGGTTTAGGGTGGAGAAATTTGCATTTCTAACAAGTTCCCAAGTGATGCTGATGATGCTGATCTGGAGACCATGGTTGGCTATTCCGCTGAGAACATAAACTCACCTAGTGCGCGCAGATAAAGTTGGCTTTCATCCATCAGTCCAGCCATCCTTAGACTCAGAGGAGGAGAAAGAGGACGGACTATTCCCTTTCTGGGAGAGAGTAGAGAATGACACCTCCCACCAGTTCAAGTGAGATGGAGGAATTGGGTTGGCCTTATCTGAGCAACTCTGCTCTAGAGTGATGTGTACCACACAGGCTGGCATATATGTCTGGTTACTTACTCCCAGCCATCTGGAAAAGAGAGCCTTAGAAAACTCCTTTTAATGGTTTTTATGAAATGTAAAGGGCTGGTTTCCTAAGCACAAGTAATCGAACAAATTTTCTAAATTGTATTACTGTAAGTCAATCATAATCTCGTGTTTCAAACATTTGCACATAAATTCAAATTTCTAGATTATAACTAAATTATGGCATCTTGCTTGTATCTTAAAGCCTGTAAGTTCTAACTAATTTAGGAGACTGTGAACCAAACAGACAAAGTCTAGTTATCAAATGACATTTGCATGATAGATCTAAACCCCAGAAGAGGACCATCCAAGGGGCCTCTTCTGATACCAGAAGAAAAGAACATGAGCCCCAAACACTGTTATGTATATAGTTCATGTGTATAAGTGTGCCTTATTATTCATGTGCAATCTGATCTGATACCAGATACTCAATTATTTTCCAGGTCTGAAGACATACTCATTTGTCGCCATCCAGAGCCAGCGAATCATTTATTAAGCCAATCCTGAGCCAAGCAACATGAATAGAGAGAGCCCTGGCGGCCATTCCAATCCAGGCCCTCATCATTTCATTATGCCAGGATTCGTGCAAAATTCCCTTCATTGATCTTAATTGGCCAAGATTGCTCCTATTTTAAAATCTTTCCATGATTCCTTAACTTCATAATTTGGCCTCCCCATATATTTCCAGCATCATCTCTTACTACCCACCCAGGCCCTGCCCATGAATGCTCATCCCAACAGCATAGCAACTCTCTCCTTCCATTGCCCCAGATTAATATTCCTAAAGCAACACTTTTTTTTGGTCATGTCAATAATGACCTTACTGAAAAATCTACAGTGATCCCTCATTGCCTCTGGGGACTAAGCTCAAATTCCTCTCTTTCTAATGAAGAGAAAGCTCACTCTTTGACCTGATTCACCTTATTTCAATTGTTCCCTAATCTCCCACCGCCCCCCCACCACACATACACACACACACACACACACACACACACACACACACGCATACAAATGCATGTCTGCTCTTCCTAGCCTGAACCTAGAGTGACGGGTACTCCTGCAGGGTGTAGCCCAATCTGAGCTTCTCTGGCCAAACAACACACGGGGATTTTCCTACCTTTCTGACCTCCTGGGGCAGTTCCACCTAGAGAGTGGTCTGCAGAAGAGAGTAGCATGTCATAACTTTTAACGGGTCTGCAGCGAGATACGTTTAGAAATTAAGAGGAAGCCTTTAGAAACTTTCATCACGATGTGACCAAGAAAATGCCTGCCTTTGAATCTAATAATAAAAAATGGGGACTTGAATCTTATATGCCTGGGTAAGTCAGGGTTCTCCAGAGAAACAGAGCCAATAGGACATGTACACACATATAGAAAGAGATTTATTATAAGGAACTGATTCAGGCAATTATGGAGTTTTCAAGTCCAAACCTGTAATGTAAGCTGGCAGGCTCCAGACCTAGCAGAGCTAATGGTGCAGTTCTAGTTCATAAGAGTCTGCTGGAGAATTCCCTCTTGTTCGGAGAGGCCAATCTTTGTTCCTTCCAGGCCTTCAACTGATTTCATGAGGCCCACCTACATCATGGAGAGCAATCTGTTTTATTGAAAGATTGAATGTTAATATCATACAAAAACACCCTCCAACTATATAAAATTGAACATCACAATGCCCTTGGGGTTTTTTTTCCTAGTAATTAGTTTTTATTGGCTTCTATAAAAATATCTGTCAGAGATGGATTGGGAGGTAAACAACGTTCACAAATGGCTAAAGGAGAGTTATAGAGCCGTGTTGGCACCATACAGTCTATAAGTCAAAGCTGGGCTGTGCCCTGTGTTTGTTTGATCAGCAAGCTAAGAATGCTTTTTACATTTTTAAAAGGTTGTACAAAAAGAAGAGGAAGAGAAAGAAGAAAGATGAGGAGAAGGAGAAGGAGTAGGAGGAGGAGGAAGAAGAGAAGGAGGAGGAGGAAGAATCAGAGACCATACATGGCTTGCAAGCCTCAAGTAGAACCTATGTGGCTTTTACTTTTACAGAAAGTCTGCTGACCCTGTTCCCATGTAGTCTCTCTATACCAACTTAAGTGCTTCCTATTAATGTAAACTCTTATACTATTATTCCATTTTCTATCCTAAATAGCCAATGCAGTTTTGTGCGAGTGGAGACCAGAAGACAACGTCGCACAGAGCAGAGCCTATCCTGCTCAGAGGTCTTGATAAATGCTGATATTATGGAATGGGCTCGGTTATCTTTGGTGTTCTCAGAAGTAAATTCCTCAGAAATTGGTCTTTTCACACGTACCTCCCATTGTTTACTTTTTTCCACTTAGGAAAAGACAAATTAGCTCTGCTTTAGAATTACCAACAGCAATCTTTTGATCTCACCAATTAGTTAATTGAGGGAACCTAAGTGTCTATATTTAGTGATCAAGAATACCCACAGACAGGAAGGTTTCTGTGTTGGGCTGGTGGTAGGTAGCCTGTAAGACAGTCCCCAAAGATCTCTCCTGTAGTCAACCCTTGTGCAATCCTCTCCTTGAATGTAGACTGAAACTAGTAACATACTTTTTTTTTTTAATTTCAGTATAGTTAATATACAGTGTTACATTAGCTTCAGGTGTACAATAGAGTGAATCAACACCTCTATACATTGCCCAGTGTTCATCACAAGCACACTCCTTAATCCCCATCACCTGTTTAACCCATCCCCTCACCCACCTCCCCTCAGGTAACCATCAGTTTGTTCTCTATAGTTAAGAATCTGCTTCTTGGTTTGTCTCTCTCTCCGTTCCTCTCCCTCTCTCTCTTTTTCCTTTGTTCATTTGTTTTGCTTCATGAGTGAAATCATATGGTATTTGTCTTTCTCTGACTGGCTTATTTCACTTAGCATCATACTCTCTAGCTCCATCTGTGTTGTTGCAAATGGCAAGATTTCATTCCTTTTTATGGCTGAGTAATATTCTGTTACTGGAATATTCCATTCCAGTAAAATTTAATGAAATTTTATTTCATTAAAATCTCACATTTTCTTTACCCATTCATCAGTCAGTGGATATGAGCTGCTTCCATAATTTAGCTATGGTAAATAATGCTACAATAAAATAGGGGTGCATGGATCCCTTTGAATTAGTGCTTCCATAATTTGGGGGTAAATATCCAGTAGTGAGATTGCTGGATGGTAGGGTAGTTCTACTTTTAACTTTTTGAGGAAGCTCTGAACTGTTTTCCCCAGTGGCTGCACCAGTTTGCATTCCCACCAACAGTGCTCCAGGGTTCCTATTTCTCCACATCCTTGCCAACACTTGTTGTTTCTTGTGTTGTTGATTTTAGCCATTTTGACAGGACTTAGTGACTCACTTCTCATGAACAGAGAATATAGCAGGAGTCCTAGGTGTCATTTCTGAGATCAGGTTATAAAATGTTTGCCCTCTGTCTTGGAGGCTCTCCCTTCTCTCTTGGATCACTTGCTCAGGGAAGCCAGCTACCTTTGTAAGGCAGCCCCGTCGAGAGGCTCATGTAAGTGAGCTGGGAAACGGATCTTCTTAGGCCTCTCAATAGTCACAGAAGTAAGTTTGGTTGGAGTTCCTCCCACAGTGGAGCCTTGGGAGGACTGAAGCTCTGGCCAAGCTTTTAACTGTAGCCTTTCAGAGACACTGAGCCAGAATCTCCCACTAAGCCACTTCTGGACAGAAATTTTGAGATAATAAATGTTTACTGTTTTAAGCCTCTTCAGTTTTTGAGACTAATTAGTTATATAATACTAGATAACTAATACGGGGCTATAATTTGTGTTTCAGACTAAAAGATTGTATATTGCCTGCTAGAACACGTAAAAACTTAATTTTTGCAGGAACCCACCTAAAATAATAGTGGGGGGCACTAAACTCCTTTTTGATAGACTGAATAGTTAAATGAGGTCACATTTAGTCTCATATCTGAATGTAATAACCACAAAGGAGGGCTGGGTTTTTTAAGGACGGCCTAGATATGCCTGGAATTTTCTCTTGGTAACTCTAAAATAATTGTGGAAGAACTTTTCTACGGCTAACCTGGGGTCAAGAGAAACAACAACTGTTTAAATAAAGGTTATCCGGCTCCTTACGCTGCTGTCTAAAACATAGCTTAGCAACAGAGTCCTCAACTCTGGGGGGAACTAATACCTCCCTGGGGAATAATTTTTCTAAAACTCTCTACACTGGTGTCACGCACACACACACACACACACACACACACACACACACACATTCTGTCTCGTGTAATCTGAGGCCCAAACAAAAATACACTCACACCCACCATTAAACCAGGAATCCACAAACAAAAAAGCTGTGCCCTCAGCTTCTAGGGCCTGGGCCTGTCCAGGAAGCCTCAGTCCTTGTCTGTTCACCATCAGCCTCCCAGGTTAGAAGCTACTCTCCCTGGCAGGAGACTGAATTCTTGGTTCTAGTCATTGAGAAAAGACTGAATCCAGTCCTGGGGCTCACCACAACT
>CM052886.1:42739783-42792283 GCA_028534135.1 Potos flavus | reverse complement strand
TAAGGATTCATGTGATTAGATTGGACCCACCCAGATAACCCCCCAAAAATTCTCCCCCTCTCAAGGTCCAAACCTTAATTACAGCCATAAAGTCCCTTTTGCCATATGAGGTAAAATGTGGTCCATGTTCTGGAGATTAGTGTGGACCTCTTTGGGGGCCTTGATTTGGCCTGCCACTCTATCTTGGCTTCAGTTTCCTAGCTGTATAACTTGTAGGTTGTTGTAAATCTCGTACAAGCCATATAGTTAGGGCCTAAAACTCTGTCCAGAATGAGGTCTTGATAAGAAGTGGTTAAGATTGGGGCACCTGGGTGGCTCAGTGGGTTAAAGCCTCTGCCTTCAGCTCAGGTCTGACCTCAGGGTCCTGGGATCGAGCCCCGCATCAGGCTCTGCTCAGCAGGAAGACTGCTTCCCCTTCTCTCTCTGCCTACTTGTGATCTCTCTCTCTGTCAAATAAATAAATAAAATATTTAAAAAAAAAAAAAGAAATGGTTAAGATAACATGGAGAAGGAAAGGAAGAAAATAATAAGGATAAACTATTGTCAAATGGGCAAAAAAAACTAAAATTATTGACATAGGAGAGAAAATGTGTAAAAGAAAAGCAATCCACAGGCCACTCAGAAAGCAGGAATGTATTGTGAAAACTGAAATTTGAATTTAAGATGCTTTCACTTGATAAGAGACGATGAGAGATTTTAGTTCCTTGATTTTTTTTTTCTCTGAAACTACAACAAAAAATTTAGGAAGACAAATACAAAAAAAAAAAAAAAATCATTCTAGGGGAAATGTTTATGGTTTAATAACAAACAAGCAAACGTTCTTTGGGATCTAGTCAAGGAAGAGATTTCTTCCCAGGCATTTGACATAGGCAGGCAAAAAGAGAGAAGAAAAGAAATAGTTTTGGTGTGATAAAAATGCCCATGTTTCAATCCTTAGCTGAAAACTTACACAGTGGATTATTCTAAGAAATACATGGCTTCTCATGAAAATGACTTGGAAAAGAACAGAAAAGCTAAAGGAGGGCAGGGAAAGAAGAAACAGACAATTTTTAAATAATCAACAAAGAATATAAAATATCACCTTTCTTCTGTTATTATAACTTGTATGAAAGTATAATCCACAGATCTTGATGATTTTCCACCTCTTTTACTCCCATTTCCTCTCCACCCAATATGCCTTATTTGAATCTAAGTTCAATACCAAAGCATTTCAAGGAATTCTTAAAAGCTAAACCACTCACATAATTTAAACGGCTCACCACAATTTATGTGTTTAAGGGAAGTGTTCCAGGAAGCGCTTTCCTGTTTCCTGAAAGCTGAAGTCCCCAAAGAGCTCTGTAAGTAGATCCTTATCACTCCCTGGCATCAACATCAATGTGAAAATTGAAGTCGCTCGGGACAGGGATTCAGGAGGAAACAAGCTCGACATTTACCTAAGAATTGTGTCAATTCTTAAACACTGTTCTATACATTATCAAATATTAAAATAAACTGTGGAGATAGCATCTAAGCAAAGTTTGAAATAGATAAATGTAGACAACAGCAAATGATGAGAGAGTATTGCATTAGCATAGATTGCGTCACATTCGTTGACCTTTCTGAACTCACAATGAAGTGCTATAGAAAGGTGTCCTCAAAACCGGCTGGACCATGAAAATTGCAGTCCAAGGACTTACTGTGACTGTCACATAGGTCAAATTCACCGACCGGCCTGCTTTAAAACCATAGTACTTGTTTTGCTTCATTTCTGCTAAATTCAGTGAGATGTAAATTTAGGTAGGTGTGTGGAAAAAGCTGAAATGTCAAGTTTACACATCAAGTTCATGGGTTGGAAACAAAGTAGACTTCCTCAAGACAGAAAGCAAGAGTGGGTCTACAGCGAGCAGGTGCTTGCTTCAAGGTGGTCGCCTGGTGACTCAGATGTCCACCTGCCACAGCACTGGGATATGGACAGCAGGACAGGATTCCCGGAAAACTGCTAAGAAAAGCACATTCGACCCCAGGGAATAATTTGTGAAATCCGGAAATACAACAATCAAAAGCGCATCCGAAACATGGAGAATAATAATGGCAAAGTCCCTTCAAGAGCACAATTGAAAATGAGTTATAGAGAGCCCCCTCCTGTTTTAATTTTAACAAAAATCGTGTTACCAAAATGGGGTTACTTAATGACTAAACAAATTGTACTATTTGGGGAGACTGAAAGTTTACTTGGCATTTTAGAAAAAAATACAAATCATAGAAAATGATCATAAAAAGGGAAACAAGCCTTATTAAAAATTTTAAGAAACACACAGTGGTTAAACAACTATCTCTGAGTGGAAGATTCACAATTTTAGGAAAATTTTCACGTCTGTTAACAGCCCTAATAGAGCCCAATTGAACGAATTAAAATACCCATTCATATTTTAAATAATATGGATTCAGAAGTAAAGCAGTTGAGGAAGTATACTGTTTCTCAAATCAAGCAATAATACAGTTGAAATAACAAAGCAAACCCTGAGACAATCCAGTTATTTCAGTTACTTAAACATCTGAATCATTCTGGCCACAGACCAGTCTGAGTGATGTCATGGCACCTGGCATCCAGCTGCCTTTGAAACCCATGCCCAAATGAAGATGCCTCTACTGATTGACTCAAATGCTGGATCTGTACTCCCCTTTTTTTAAAGATTTTATTTATTTATTTGAAAGAGAGAGAGAAGACTAGCCGGGGCAGAGGGAAAGGGAGAAGCAGACTCCCCACTGAGCAGGGAGCCTGATGTGGGGCTCGATCCCAGGACCCTGGGATCAGGACTTGAGCTGAAGGCAGAGGCTTAACCCACTGAGCCACCAAGGAGCCCCTGGATCTGTACACTTTGACAAAGACAAGCCAATAATACGAAGCACCTGAATACAATTGACGGTAAGTGCGTTAGTTGTAAAAACTTTTTTTATTGTTGTTGACAAATGCTGGATGTAATTGAGTAAAAGGCTCTGAGTCAGCACAATGTCATTGCTATTCAAAAACACACAACTATAAATAAAACCATCAACTAATAAATATTTCTCAGACATCTGTTAAGCTCTAAAGACCTTGCCCGTACGGAGTCTAAGTCTTGTTTCATACAAATCACCTAAAACAATTTGAACAACAGTGTAAGATACTACTCAATAAATTGATGCATCCAAGGGATACAGCAACAATTCAGAGAAGGCTGACATTGATGATGGTGACCTGATGTCTTCAGGGAACATCCACAAACAAGGTGAAACCTGAGGCCAGGGCAGAATTCCCACCGGTGGAATAAGAAAGGCTTTCGAGTCGGGAAGGAAAAAGGGAGGTACAAGTGAGTTTGCTAGGTAAGTAAAGAGATGCTGAAGAAGGAGAAAATCAGTCTGAATAAAGTGCTGCCTTGGTGTAAAAAAGGTAGAGAGGTAAGCTTGAATGCGTTAAGAATTGTCTTTCTCCTCTTCTGGTTCATTCTGTTACAATGGCCAAGAAGTCACACTTCTAAGAACCAAGTTGCCCTCTCTCAGAAAACCTCTGTCTTTGAATTGAAACTACCCAGGGACCAACAAAAATTCTTCTGACTTGCCTTTGCTGGAGGAATGGGAATGAACAAACATAATGGAAGATTTGTCCGAACAGAAAGGTGTTTTTTGTTATTTGTTTTTTAAGATTTATTTATTTATTTGAGAGAGAGAATGCACGCACACATGCACAGTCAGGGGAGGGGAAGAGAGAGAGGCAGAGAGAGAATCTCAAGCAGACTCCCTGCTAAGCGCAGAGCCCCACACAAGGCTGGATCCCACAACCCCAAGCCCATTACCCGAACTGAAACCAAGGGTCATTCGCTCAACCAACTGAGCCACCCAGGCGACCCTAGAAAAGTTTTTTATACTCAAATTTCTTATATGTGATGTAGTGCAACTGTGTAGGAAAATGTTCTTATGCCTAAAGATGCATGCTGGAGTATTTAAGGGTGAAGGGTTATGATGACTTCAACTTATTTTCAGATGGTTCAACAAAAAAGTGGATGTATACAATCAATATTATCAATAATTATTAACAATTGATGAATATTAGCAATTGGTGAACCTAGGAAAAGAGTACATCAGTGTTTATTGTACTATTAGCTTGACTTTAATGTAGGTTTGAAAATTCTCAAAAAGTTGAAGTGTAGTCCTTCCACCTTATGAAAGGAGAGGAAACACTGCAAGTTTGGGAAGTTATATGGGAAGGATAGATAGATAAAAGTAAATGTATTTCTCTTACATTTTACACAATGAAAATATTTTACATCTTCCTTTAGTTATAGAAATTTTAAGAAGAAATGCAGAATATAGTTTACATAGTAGCTGTCATTATTGAGTTCTTATATACTGTATACTGAGCATTTTAACATAATTACTCTTCTCAGTTGCCCTGCAAGAAAGCCATTATTACCCCTCTTCTGCAGATGAAGATACAGAGAGTCAAAGAAGTTAAATAGCCCAAAATCACACAGCTCACTCTGACAGAACCAAAATTTAAACCAAGTTTTCAGTGACTCCCAAGTCCTTATTCATTCCACTTTGTGCCCCTGTCTTGCAGGTTCTAAAAGCATGGCAAAGGCATTACTTGGCTTTTTAGGTTGCATATGCAAAAGATGAATGTCCCCTCCAAATTCATATGTTGAAATCCTAACTCTTAATGTAAAGATATTAGAAGAGGGGGCCTTTAGGAGCTGATTTGATGATGAGGGCAGAGCCTCAGAAATGAGATTGATGTCTTTTTTTTTTTAAAGATTTATTTATTTATTTATTTGAGAGAGAGAGAGAGAGACCACCCTGGGGGTGGGGGGAGGAAGGACAGAGGGAGAGGGAGAGAGAGAATCTCAAGCAGATGCCCCACCAAGCTCTGATCCCTATGTGGGGCTTGAACTCAAGAGCCTGAGATCTTGACCCTGAGATCATGATCTGAGCTAAAACCAAGAGTCAGACACTTAAGCAACTGAGCCACCCAGGCGCCCCTTGATTACCCTTATACAAGAGGCTTCAGAGAGCTTCCTTGTTCCCTTCCATCATGTGAGAACACAGTGAGAATTGGAACCGGGAAGTGAGTCCTCAGCACACATGGTATCCGCCAGTGCCTTGATCTTGGATTTCCCAGCCTCTGGAACTGTGAGAAATAAATTTCTGTGGCTTAAAAGCAATCCAGTCTGTGGTATTTCTGTTATAGCACATCAAATAGACTGACACCCTGTTTAACCAATGACTATTCTTTCAGCAAAGCTTGAAGTAGAAAGTGCCTGGAAGAAGTAAGATTCTTCCAAAGGACCTGTATCAGTGAGGATTATGAGGCACTTGCAAGAAGACATATGGAAGAAAAAACTTTAAGAGTTAGCATGAAGAAAAAGCTATTAAGTTTTCTTTAAAATAATTCTACCATACCTAAAGCTAACAACAGTCTTACAGGATGTACGGTATATAATTTGCTTCAGCAACTGAAGCAGTAAGTACACTTGATCTAAAAATAATTATACAGCATGACAATTGAACGCAGCGAAATAATACTTGGCATGGAAAAGAAGACAAAAGAAAATCAACAATTCAAAGACAGTCTGAGTAACTAGAAGTCAGTATAATAGGGAAAAAAAATCACTACTAGATAATCTACATAAGTATTAAAGACTGGCGTAGGGGCACCTGGCTGGCCCAGTCAGTGGAGCATGCGACTCTTGATCTCAGGGTTGTGGGTTTGAGCCCTATGTTGGGTGCAGAGATTACTTAAAAAAACAAAAACAAAAACAGAAAAACTTAATAAATTAAAAATAAATAAATAAATAAAGACTGGTGGCTAGAAGGAATTGAAAAGACAACCTAAAAAGCTGACTCAACTGGTTGGATAGGCAGACCCCACCTACAAACCCCTGGGGCACACTGGCTCAGCTTTAGGGGCAAGCATACACTTTCCAGTCCTTCTTGACCCTTACACAGCAGAACACAGGAGACCTTGCTGCTCCTTGGAGCTGCCTGTCTGGCAGAGCCGGCTACTTCCGGCTTGCCTCGTGACTCCAAAGCTGACTGAGGATGTTTTACTACAGAGAGACGAATTCCTTCATCCAGCTGACTTGTATGAGCATCTACTATGTTTTAACTAATGATAGTATCCAGACCTGCTGTATAAATTGTGGGGCCCAATGCACAGTGAAAATGCAGAGGGGAGGGGAGAGCCTTTTGTTCAATAATCATTAAGAATTTCAAAATGACAACAATAGAGCAATAAACCAAGCAGCGTTCCAAGTGCTGGGCTCTGTGTGACTGCACAGGGAGTATGCCCATGAAGCATGGCCTCCACAGGTTCTCTCCTCAAAGATCACACAGCTTGCTGGTCACGAGTTCGCATGGTCTCATAAACTCCTAGTCCCAGGCTCCCTCATGCACTACACTCAGATTCACAGCCACGATCCCTAGTCTGGATTTGTAGTAACCCTTAGATTCTACTCCCTGAAATTGCTCAGATTCCTCACCTTCTCTCTCTCAACACTGCCACCACCCAATTCCAATCACCATCCCCTCTTACTGGATGACTACAACGGCTTCTCTTTAGTCTCCCCCTCTGATCCATTATCTCTACTGCTGGCAAGAAGAATCTTTAAAGAGCTCATTTGATCTCATCACTTCCCCTGTTTAAATTCCTACAAGAGCTCACCACCAGTCTTACGATGAAGTCCAAACTCTAACATCGCTTTCGAGGCCCATATGACCTACTTCAGATCACTTACAGGAATATTTCTTGCTCCACTCGCCTCTCCCTCCTCCATGTACCAGCCTTACTGTTCATTCACCTTTCATGTCACCCAGCAATTTCTTTCCTCTATTTTCTGTTTAGACAGTATTTCCTCTAGAAAGACTTTTTTTTTTGAAAGTCTATTTTGACCCTCTCTTTCATCCCAGTCTTTTTTTTTTTTAAGATTTTATTTATTTATTCATGAGAGACAGAGAGAGAGAGAGGCAGAGGCAGAGGGAGAAGCAGGCTCCCCCCAGAGCAGGGAGCCCGATGTGGAACTCCATCCCAGGACTCTGGGATCATGACCTGAGCCGAAGGCAGACGCTTAACCATCTGAGCCCCCCAGGCGCCCTCTTCCAGCCCAGTCTTTATCAGGTAACCCTATTATGTGTTCCAGTGGTCTTTATCACAAAGGTTGCACTTGCCTGTTTATTTATCTGCATCACCAGTTTACAATAAAACCCACAAGGTCTTTCTTCATCATCATTGACTTTGAATATATAGTCCAATGTCTGATAAATAAGAGGACCTTGAATATTTGTTCACTAAATGAAGATCCATACATCAAAGATCCATACATCAAAAATCTCCATTTAATGTACAGCTGTATTTCTTAAATCTTTGTGAAAGTGTCATTCACTAGTAAGAAAAAAAGAGAGAGAATAGTAACTTTTCTGAGCTTATATGTCCCCAAACAATTCCACCTATGAACCATTGTACCATTTGAACTCCCTGGGTTTCAGTTGCAGATCTTCTTGGCTTGTCTACCTTGTGGCCTGAACTCAGACAGCGTCCATCAAATTAGCAGCTCGTGCATATGGTTTTTAACCCAACGATTTGAGTATTTATCTGATGACTGATCACATGCATTCAAACATTTCTTCTTCCTCAGTTAATCATTAATTTTTCAAAGAAATTGATAGGGTGCTTAAAATTTTTCTTTGGAAAAATCACTCAAAAATAGAGTTTCTTCTTTCATTTGTTTAATAAATATTGACTAAACGCAGACCATATGCCCTACCCTATGCAGGAAAATAAAGATAAAGTAATGAAAAGACAGACACTCTTTTTGCCAGGAGATAAAAACTTTAAATAAGGGCTACTGAAAAAACTAAACAAACATTATTACCATAGTTTTCAACAGCCAAAGCTCCAATTTTCACAAGGGTGAACCATCAGCTTAGGAGTGATTTTCAGGATGGATTTATAAATGTCCCAACACTGAAACAACATAGTTATCAGGAGAGAAAACACAGCAACTGAAATTGAAGGCATGGCAGTTGGAGTGTCTTCACTGAAGATGATGAAAGAAATCATATAGGCTTGTAATTGACAATTGCTATATCCAGAGTGATTGCAGAATGTCTGGATAAAGAGATTTTAATGTTTATTTTCCCACACTTTTTTATATCCCCCATTTAATCCTCACAGCTACCATGAGGCAGCTAGAGCAAACATACCCATAATACCCATTGTAGAGTTTAGGAAATTAAGGTACACAGGAATCAACTGACTTGCTTTTCTTCATTGTATAAATTAATGGCAGAATCAGAATTGGAATCCACATCTCTAGTCCCTCACTCTGGACTTCATGCCAACATAGCAACAAAAATGATTAGGTGATCTGCACAGGGTCTGGTTTAAGAATATAGCACAGTGGGGGCGCCTGGGTGGCTCAGTGGGTTAACCGGCTGCCTTCGGCTCAGGTCATGATCCTAGGGTCCTAGGATTGAGCCCCACATCGGGCTCCCTGCTCAGCAGAGAGCCTGCTTCTTCCTCTCCCTTTGTCTGCTGCTTTGCCTACTTGTGCTCTCTATCTCTCTGTGAAATAAATAAATAAAATCTTTAAAAAAAAAGGAAAGAAAAAAAAGAATATAGCACAGTGCTCTCAGATGCCATGATCCTGGCTCATATGTCTTTTGCAAAACTGTAGAAAACATAGCTGGGCAAACGTACCTAGTGTGTTTTAGTCACAATAAGTGATCTCTCCCAATCCTTTGTTTGTTTTTATTATAGATTCTATTTACTGCCTTTTATTCTGGAAACCATTTTATAAATTTTTATTGAACTTATGATAGAACATCTGTGATCTCGCTGGGATTATTTATTATTATTTATTATTCCCAACTTTATGTGTGAATCTTTCACTATAATTGCTTGTCTAGATTTCTGTGTCACCAGAGAAGTTTAAAGACCTCTCTGTTCACTGATCTAATTACAGAAAATAGCCAAATATATATGATACAGTGGATTATTTTGCTTCCTTCAGAGGCAGAACATGCAGCCAGCATGGCCGCCACTCCTTCCTTCTGGAGACAACTTCCTTCCTGAAGAGACAACTGCTGTATGCAAGACAGTGTCAGGACTTGTGAGAAACCTCCAAATAAATTCAGTGTTGGTCCGGAACAGTTCCAAGATTGGTAAGGAAGCTTGACATGAAGCACCTGTGACATGGATTACTCCTTCAACATACATTTCTTTAGGCCTATATATACTTGCTCATTCCTGAGTTCTGAGGATAAAAAAATGATTGAGACACTGTCCCCACACTCTAGTAGAAAAAAATCTAAAAACTTTACAATTAGAATTTACAAATATCTCTGCTTTTGTGACATCATCTCCTTTAGTCCTTATAATCACTGCGAGGTATTATCATCCCATTTTGTGGATGAGAAACCTGAGGTTCGAAGAAGATAAGTCATTTTCCTGAGATCACAAAAGTGATCACAAAAGAGTGGCCAAGTCAAGACTCAAACACAGATCTTTAGACCCAGAGTCTCTCCATAATTCTCTCCATAATTGTGTTAAGGAGGTTTATTCTAATAATCATGCTTTCATGATATTTTATGTAAGCAAATCCTTTTAGATGAAAACAGATTGTTGATTATTTAGAGTTATCTGTGCTAGAAAGACAACGAAAAGCAGAGAAACATTCAGTACTCAAGTATGTAAAATGGGGGGGAGGATGGGAAGTGAGTCAAAGCGCAAAGGTAGCCAAAACCTGTTTGTTTAGAAAAAAGGTGAGGGGAACACATTGTTAAAATACTTTCCCTTAATTCACTATTATGTCTTCTGTAGGACTCAATGGGAAACAGTAAAAAGAACTAAAGAACAGTAAAAAGAACTAAAAGAACCAGGCTGAATTTTGATCATTAAATGCTCTCCTTTCAATGTTTCTCTCACAGGAGACCCTTCCTATAAAGACCTCAATAAGTAGCCTGGCAGGTGGCTCTAGAAATACCGGGGAGAAACAAGCAAACATTTGTTTCTTAAGAATCAAGAGCATTTCTTACTTATCAATATCCGTTTCCTCTTTCTATATTCAGCCACTGGTATTTATAACAGTTTAAAAAAAATGAATGACTAATGAAAAAGCAGTAAGACATTTTCTAATGCTGCTTTAGGCACATACATGTCCAGTACACTTACAGTTTACTATCAGTTTTCTTTTGCCTTTTTCAATATGCACCCTGCTGAGCAGTAAGTTAAGAGAAGCCCCTCAATTAGATTGAAGCAAACTAAATTTATTCCCAAGAAAGGAGTTAACTACTATTAAGTAAAATCAGTAGCAGTGAATTTCACATTATCATCTATATAACGGTAGTCTATGTAATTATTTTCATTTGGCCAAGGCACTCAACTATATTTTCAGACAAAGTATGCTCAGTACGCTTTGATTAAATATTCATGACTTAAATATCATGGTCATTTCTGAACAGAGAGGAAATCAGAGTACACCAAGCTGCTTATTTTCTCCAAAATAGTTTAGACAAACTAGGGTCACTCATCCCATCGGGAAAGTGGGCACTGGCTCTCTAAGGAGAGAAGAGCTATGTACCAGGATAATATTTTCCCTAGATCTTCATATTTGTTGTTCTTCTACCCCAAATTAGAGCCAAGAATTGAGTCTGAGACTGCGTCAGCAGCACCCAATCAGAACCAATCCTCTGGGTACCAGTCCATAAGAAATACAAATTCTAAAGTCACTGTCACGCTTCTCTTAAATATCAATGAAGCTTCATCTGATTTTCTGTTCTCTACCTTTACAACAAGCCTGGATCAGAAGAGGTAACTGGAGACTCTGGAAATGAAATTCTTGCTCATCTTAACCATTATGCCATTCTATACCTCCAATCTGCTCTGTAAAGCTAACGCATTTCAATAAAAATATTCATCTGTGCTTTAAAATAATTTCATTCAATATACTTTAGATAAATGCAGAGAACCTTGATCATTTTTGTTAACATTACCTAACAGATCAGCTTAGGATATTATCATCTGATTCAATGGTTACAAATATTACATCATCTCAGACTAAGGACAGATCTTCACATTTATTCAATATTTACTCAACAAACATTTGAGTGACTACTATGTGCCAGGCTTACCTTGAATTTGGCTCTGAGGTTTCAGTTGTGAGTCACTGTCTATCACTCCCAAGGAGCTCATAACTTAGTGAAGAAGACAGATGTGCAAAGACACAGCTCTGATTCAAGGTGGTGGGTACCCCTGAGCCATACCCAAAGTGTGCTGCTCAGAAAAGGTGTACAGACAGATCAGAAAGTATTTCCTAGAGGAGCTAAGGTTTTAAAGATGGAGAGGAGTTCCTGAGAAAAAGGATAAACATGTAGAGATCGCAGCAGGACCAAAGGTTTGGATGTGAAAAAGAGGATGGCATGTTTAGGGACCCCTATCTTCCACTCTCTAGTGTTTTAGCATCTATTATCTAAAACAACAATAAACATGGCTGTGGCTACATGAGGCAAGTATTTCCAACTGCACTGTGTTCTTTGGCTCAAAACACCTGTCCCCATCTGTTTTATTTGTCTAGAGTACACAAAGGACATGAAAGATAAGGTGGGAACTTGTCCGGGTGAGCCCATTAACTACCCAAACAAGACCTTTGTCCAGAAACCTCCCTTCAGTATGGTAGAAAAAAGGGTTTGGAACAAAGGTTTTATAAAAGAAAGAAAGAAAAGAAGGAAAGTAAAGAAAATGATTTGTCAGCAGAAATCACCATCAACTCCAGTTAAACAATTAATTTTATCTCAATGTATTTGGGTCTTTCTTCTGTTGTCGATCACAACTCTCAAACACAACTGTCTCAGAAATAATAATATATACTTTATTTATTATTGTGAATAATAATATGAAAAAGGCTATAAACCAACAAAATGGTAAATCTTTGTAATCCACTTCTTTTCTTTCTCCTTATTGATCACACACAAGAAGGAAGCAGTTTGCCATTGGTTTGCCATTGTTAAAGGAAATAATAACATTAGCCTAAAATGTCTAATGAAAACTGCATGTATCAAAGTACCAGAAAATCAGACTATCATTAATTTAGATCCAGCAGTTACAGGCATAAAAATTGAAATGAATACAATGTGATTCTTTTTCTACTTTATTTTCTCCTCTCAGACATGGTGTAGAATAGCACGGCATTTGGAAATTAAATCTTAGTTCTACCACCATGTAAGTCCATAAGCTTGAGCAAGTCACTTCACCTCTCTAAGCAGATTTCATCATCTGTAAATAGGCTTAATAATAATATTCAACACACAGTTAAATCAGACAAGGCCATGGCCCTAGAGCTCACTGTTAATTCTTGTCTCTGAACTGACATTAATTTCTTTAAATCCTTTGTCAGGAACATGCTGGTAATTGTTAGTATAAATACATCTATGGGGGTGTTAAAGGAACTCAAAGTCTGGGCACTTACCTCAGGAGAGGAAAGCAAAAGTTAGGTAGAGAAGGGTAGATATAGATATGAAAACAACATGTGAAAAGAACTGAATGCCTTCTACTCTGGCCAATTCTGAAAACTTCAGGTCATTCATTAATCCATCCATCCATCCATGCATTCATTAACTCAACGTTCATTACATGACAAGGAATTACTCAACATTCAATTTATTCAACATATACATAGTAAGACATAGTATGTATAAGGCATATAATATCCAGGAGATATAACATGTTCCCAAGAGGCTTCCAGGCTAGTAGGGAAGCTAGGCAATTAAATAAATGAGAAAAAAATGATGTAATCCATGCTATGACCATGACATGCATATGGTGACGGGAAGCACAAAGGGAAAAGGGCACTTAACCCCAGCTGGCTCAACAGGATACTTTCACAGAGCTGACTTTGAAGGAAGTGTAGGGGTGAATCAAATGAATCAGAGGAGGAGAATGAGAAGAGGCTGAAGAGTGAGAGACACATGTGGGAAGGTAGAGAAAGCAAGAAACTTTCAAGGAAATCCAAGTGTGATTTCTGGTGGGGAGTGGTAGGAGTTAACTATGAAGAGATAATGGAGAGCCTGACCAGGAAGCACTCCACCCACCACACCATGGAGGCAGACCTGACTGTGAACTTGGCAGGGAGCCGATGAAGGATTTAAATTGGGCTCAGTCAAGATTAGATTTGCATTTTGAGAACTGTATTTAGCTGTGAGTGGATCAGGGAAATTGTGAGCCAGTCAATATATGATGAAGCCATAAGCATAGATGGAGGTAATGCCTTTTATAAAATTTTAAAAGGTTAAATCAATAGCACTTTGTGAATAGTTGTATCATGGAATTTAATTATAGAGAGAAGAGGGTCTAAGAAGAATCTAAGCTTCTGGCTAAGGCAATTAGGAAAACATTTAGAAAAACCTTACACTTATTAAATGTTTTCTATATACCAGGCATTGTGCTAGTTGTACGTATCTATGACCTTATTGAATCCTCATAATAACACTGTGATATAGATATTATTACTTCAATTTCAGATGAAAAATTGAGTCAGAGATTTAATTTTCACAAAAGCACCCAAGGTGGCAAAGAAGTTTTGGAGCCAGGTATGTCCAATTGCCTTACCCATCACATAATATTGTACTATCCATACCACCATGGGTGGATGGGTCCTGACGCCAAGACAGCAAATTTTGAATGAAGAGCGGTTTTGAGAGGCAACCCACCCAACATGGAAGGATTGAAGAAAGACGAGTATCCATGAAGTGAAGAGGTAAGCAAACACTGAATGTTAACACAGGAGCCCAGGGATTGAGTGAGTGATCAACAGCGTTCACAACTTGTGGACAGACAAGATACTGATTGACAGTGTTTTGTTGGATTTGTGACAAGAACGTTGGAGGCTCGTAACCTTGAAAATAAGAATTTGGGAGAAGTAACAGGGACAAAACCATGTGCGACGGTTGGAAAATGACTATGTAGAAAAAACTAAATCCAACTTGAAACTTTAAGTACTGAGGGGGTTAAGAAGAATGAATTATTTCCATGGGGTGAAACTCGTCAGGGAAGGCTGTCTATTGGACTATCCTGGGAAGCATAGATGTATGGTGTCTTAACCCCCCAATAAGGTGTTGATATTAATTTTAGAGGTAATGTGGAAAGGTTTCTGGTTCTATACAACTAAGGAACTCCAAGCATGTCAGACCTCATAAATTTATCCCAAGAACCCATCACCAAATATCAGCCCAAAATTCTTCCTCCTCAACTCTTACATGCTTTATAGTCCATGGAATCCCAGGGAAGAAATGTGTGATCAAGTTCACATGTGTGTAGAGAATCAAAAAGAAATGCCGATTATAGAAAAAAGGAAAATGTATGCAATTGCATGTGTCTGTATATCTATATTTATGTTCATAAACACCTACTTCTTCCCTTAGTTCTTGGGCGACAATCCTGCAAAGAAGTATTACCGTAACACTTCGAACCTCCTGTGCTATTTGAATCTCTAAAGCTTCGAGTTTCCTAAACTCTGCGCAGTCTAACACCAGGCATACAGGAAGAAAATGAGAAAGTTGTGTGACAGATAGTATTGCTTTTGGTTCTTTTATAAACTTCTATGAAGGGACTGCTTTATAACCAAACACTAAAAGGCTTACCTTTTAACCATGAAAATTTCAAATAGGTTTATAAGTAAGGATAACTATCTTATCTACTAAGGCCTCTTTGAATTATGAAGGATATAAAATATTCAAATATTTCAAAACATCTTGTTCAGAAACTGAACGCTAGAAATAATGACAACTTTGTCTTAAAACTGTTATTGGTAATATATCTTGAAAGAGCTCTAATTTTAATCATTTCTATTTGGTCACCTGAGATTAGTGGCTTTAATCTCAATTTTAACAATTATAACTGAGAATTTTAAACTACATTTGCTTAGATTTCACTTTAGGAACATAAAGTAACACTAAGTTCTACCGCTTGTTTTTTAAGAAATGAATTGTGTAACAAACAACTATAAAGCTGGCAAGAAAAAATTTTAAACTGGTAATATTTGATGTAAGAGGACAAACCCTGATTATAGTTAGGAAAAACAATTCCATTTATGTGACATTCCTGATGTTAAATTGTTAAATCTATGCATACTGTGAACTCTGCCGTATATATAGTGTGTGTTTATATATATATGTATGAGTGTCTATGCGTCGTGTGTGTATATATATACATATATGTAATATGTATATACATGTATACATAATATATAATATATAATAAAATATAATATATAATACATGTATATGTATTAAATATATATTACACCACACACACACATACACATATATACACGGAGTTAGAAACAATGACAGAATAATCAATTCCATATAATGTTTTCAGAATATAAATTTTCTGATTAATTTACGAAGGACATTTTTAGATGATAGGTAGGATCCATACAAAGATAATAAATAGGAAAGATATTAAATTAAGGTTTTCCTGGTTTTAGTCTTTATTCCAGTTTTAATACTAAATCATGTTCCTTTCATCCTCAAAGATTTTGAGCTAGGTGTTTTGTGGGCTTTTTTTGTTTTGTTTTGTTTTTGCAATTTATTACTTCAACCTGAGCTAGTTTCTTATCCTTTCTTGAAACTCAAAAATATAACCGAACACTTTCCCACAGGGTACTGGGCATACCCTAGTCTTAGTCCATTCAGGCTGCTATAACCAAAATACAAGAGACTGGGTGGCTTAAACAACAAACATTTATTTCTTACAGTGCTTCGGGCTGGGACGTCCAAGGTCAAGGCACCAGAAGATGAGAGAGCCCGCTCCGACTTGCAGATTGCTGTCTTCACATATGTACCCTCCTGTGACAGAGCGCAGAGAGAGGACACAAGCTCTCTTCTTACACAGGGCACTAATTTCCACTCAGGAGGGCTCAGCTCTCATGACCTAATCACCTCCCAAAGCCCCTCCCCCCCGATGTCATTCTATTGGAGATTAGGATTTCAGTATATTACTTTAGAGGAATACAAACATTTAGTTTATAACACCCTACATTAATTTTACTTTATTTTAAACAACTTTAAAAAGTGACCTAAAGCCCCTAAGGGCCCAGCATCATGTAGATTTGCCAGACTTACTTAGTGAATCTCATCCAACCCTGTCACCTCAGAAAGCTTGCCGGGAAAGCTGAAAAGATACCATTCTTCATTTTGTCACCTTTGTGTCCTCTTGTGCCTGTTGGTTCCTCCAGGGAGAGATGATTCTGAGAGCTTGGCGGAGGCTGCAAGCATTCCTCTGCAGGAGGTCACGTTGTACTGTGAGGAGTCACTAACTCTGCTGTTGCCTGAGTCAACACAGGTGATAGCCTCGTTGGACCCTGGGATGACACCCTTTTAGTTCCTCATGAGCATGAAAGCCCCAGGAGAGACTGAGATTCGGGACACTTCCAAGCTAAATGGCGTGCCGCCTAGCTTTCTTTGCCATAGCATCCCAGCCTCGTATCTGGACAGCTCCTTTATACTTACTCCCCCGGGGCAATGAGGATGGGACAGAGACCTCCCCCCCACTCCAGAGTACATTCCCAGGGGGTGATTGCAGCAACAGCCCCAAGGCAGTAACCAGGGTTCCATGGGGAGGGCTTTCTTAGTCTCATAAACACAATTTTTTAAAAATGCCTTAACTAATATACTTTCCAATTTTTGAGAATTTTCTATTAATTTATCTTATTTTGTTTTTGAAAAAGAATGGAGAAGGTGGATTTTAATATTTATAAATATTGGTCCCCAGAAACCTAATGGGAACTTTAAAGATATCTGTTCAGTTGATTTAATGATGCCCATGAGGAAGGGACCGGAAGTGACCTGACACTAGAGAAGGAGTATCTTCAAATTTTTGCTTTAGCTCATCACTTTCTAAGCGTCTAGGAGACATGACAGTTATAGCCATAACAATATAGAAAAAGGAAAAAGTTCATTTGGGTCACAGACTAATCAGCTCAGTTTCCAAGTGAGGCAGTGTATTACCACCATGTTTTTCAAATATTCATTGGTTTTCTGTACCTAAGGAATAGTTTTTCTTTTCTGGTTTCCAACAAGCCCAAAATGAGTAGTCATGGGTTTTTCTATATTCCTGTTTAGCCTATTTGGCACACTTTTTTTTTAAAGTACAAGTCTTCCCCAGGGCCTGACAGTCTACCTTTGACTTCTCTTTGGCATTAATAGCCACATTGCAAGAGGTTTGGTTTCCCTTACCCTTTTAACAAATTTATTTCCAACTTCACCTTTACTTCATCATTTTACCCACCTCTGGCTATCTGTGCTATCAGACCACACCCTAACCTAGCTCTAGAATGTTATCTGCAAGATAAACGGTTATTCACAGATTCATAATCTAATTACCCCAGTTTGCATATTATGATTACTCAGAGTCTGGTAAGAAGTGTCTAGAACACATTACAAAACACCAAGAGACAAGATCCCTCCCCTGAGGAGTTTAAGATCTAGGTACCTAGGTCAGACAAGAACTGGGGTGGCTAACAAGCAAGCAGAGTTGCGGAAAATTTAACAGATTAATATTAGAACGCTATGAAAAAGAGACTACTGAACATGTAAATTACAGCTACCTTTTCTATGAGTGATATAAAAACAAAGCAGGAAGACTATATGAAAAATACTCCCCAAAGCCAACACAAGGGCAAAAGCTTAGAAATGAAATATATCAAGTTGAATTTCAGATTGTGCAGAGGCTGTGAACAAAATCACTGACCTCAGTTTAGAAAAAAAGTGAGTTAAAGAAGCATGTCATGGAGAACAGTAACAGGACTTTATTTGTGGCGAAAAATTTGGCATGCTTAACGTGGAGTTTTAGATCGATTTCAATGTAAAAGTCTAGAAGTTGAAAATTGACAGCTCAAATCTATTTAAAACTGCTTTTATCTCATTGTAGCATAATATAATTTTAGATAACTTTTAATTGTCCAGATTTCATAGATTGTGACATGTATCTACTGTGGTAAATAAACAAGGAAACGTTAATGAAATAAAAATCACCATAAAATTTTATGATTGTATCCTATCAATGGTACAGAATTCCTTGGCAATTAAAAGGCATTTCCTCATTGGAATTCTTCTTAAAAACTATTTCAGAATTGTTTTACATTAGATAGAACATATTTTACTTTAGATATTCAGCTTTTTTTGTTGTTGTTGTTGCTGTTTTATAGATGAGACTTGCAGTCTTTGGCACTTGGTCTCTTTCTTTTTAATTTCAATTATCCCACACTGAAGTTGGCAGTAAGACCAAGTGCATGGCTTATAAACACAGATAAAGTGCTATAGAGTCAATAACACACTATGAGAACACCCAGCAATTTACTGCTAAAATCCAGGGTTAGCAAGTGAAAGCCGGTGTGGGCTCCATGATGACGCTCTCCTGAAGAGTTGCTTAGCTCTGCGTGTTCAAGGTGGGGCCAAAGGGGTGTGGGTCAGGTGGGATTCTGATCCTCCCCTGGGATGGGAAAATTACTCATTAGTCGTCTGCCTCTCCCCCAGCACAGAGTCAATCCAGCTGTTATTGGATTTGTCACAGGGAAGATTTTCTCTCAGTTTGCCTTTGGCAATGAGGGCTGTAGCACTCCTGGCGGCTCTGTCTGTGATTTCCCAAAGGAGAAAGTCACCTTTTTCTAGCCTCTTCTCTGTGGAGTGAGGAATGAGTCTCCTCTGGATGCTGCAGAGAGCTGCCAAGGACCGAGAGAGTGGCTGTCCTCTTGGGGCCTCAGTAACCAGAGGCTCAGATTGTTACACCTACAGGGGAGCTGAACACTCATCTAGTATCAAAGATCATCAGACATAAAGGATATCTGAAAGATGGCTGTTATGGGGCTGAATAATTTACCCTCACCCCTCTCCCAATATTCATATGTTTAAGTCCTAACCCCAGTACCTTGGGACGTGACCTTATATAGAGATAAGGTCTTCACAGGGGTAACTGAGTTAGAGTGAGTTCACTGAAGTGAGCCCTAACCCAGTATGACTGAGGTCTTTATAAAGAGGGAAATTTTGAGCACAGAGACATGCATAGAGGGCAGAGGACACGAAGACACACAGGGAGAAGACAGCCATCTACGAGCCACAGAGAGACGCCTGGAACGCACCCTTCCCTTGTAGCCCTCAGAGCGAACCAACCCCGCTGACACCTTGATTTCAGACTTCCAGCTTCCAAAACTGTGAGGAAATAATAACTTTCCGTTGTTTAAGGGGCCCGGTCTGTGGTACACTGTTACAGCAGCACTCGCAAACTAATTCAACCACTACACGAAAGATCACCTAATAGAACTTTTTTGAGTCTAGATGAAGTGGAGGCAGTCTGTCGGCATCCCTGATGCCCGATTTGTATGCCTTCACATGCCCAGGTGAGCAACTCCACTCTCAGGAGGCCATTGACAGTCACTTCTAATGGAACAGCAGAGGTCATACTGAGGGACCCACATTCACTCAGCAACTCTGCACCATGATGGAGGTTGAGTGTGGCAGACCCAAGGTTCATCTGCAAGATGGATCCCCTGGGCTCTCAGCACTTCATTCACCACCACGTGGTGAGGCCCCAGTAGTCGAGGCCCTTTGGTGTGAATCCCAGTATGACAGAACTATGGGGGAGGCTTTAAAAATCAATGCATGTATGGTTGATTTTCACACTCCTATTTCAGACACCTCAACTCTAGAGCCAAGGGCCAAGATTCGATTAGCATAATGTAAGCAATCTTGTTTCTTCCTTCCCAGCTCCATGTGGGAAGCTGTAGAGGTATTAGCTTGTTGCAAGGATCTTGAGAATAAATGGTCCAAGAGGAAAACTACCCAATGGTGTCCAAATCTCCCAACGAACACGTCTCTATAAGGTGAGTAGCTAAGGGGTCTATAAGAAGTCAAGCACCCAACACAATCCCAAGGCAAATAAGAATGGCTCATTTGTGTTTCTGCTGCCTGCTATGTGCTGTATGTAGTAGACTTTTCCCTCTAACTCATTAGGAAGAAATTTCTTGGGAGTGACATATTTTAACTGGGAAGCAAGAGAAGTTTTCATGTGACTACCATCTACCTCTTTCTAGAAAAGAAATCTTCAGCTGGGATTTGAATTCAGGCTGTAAACAAATTCAGGGTTAGAATTCAGGGAGCTCATGAAATCAGATAAGGAAAAAAGTCACATCTTTATTTTCCCTAACTTCTAACTAACATTTAGCATTTCCTTCTATTTTACATGAAAATAAACTAGTCATATTAGCAATACCAGTAATAGAAACAGAAATTATTAATAGAATCCTAGATATACCAATTGTTAAAGACATCAAATTTCATTTATGCTTATCACTGTAAAGTTTGATAATTATTACAACTACCACTAAGTACTATTCTTTTATGTATCCATTTAAAAAGGCAGATATGACATTTTTTCTTTGAACACTGCATTTCAATATAATTTATTTTCTTAGTAATCCTATCTGGGGTTTTTCTTTATTTAAATTCAATTAACCAACATATAGTACATCATTAGTTTTTGATGTAGTGTTCAATGATTCATTAGTTGCATATAACACCCAGTGCTCATCATGTCACGTGCGTTCCTTAATGTCCATCACCCAGCTACCCCATCCCCCATCCCACTCCCTTCCAGCAATTGTCAGTTTGTTTCCCAGAATCAAGAGTCTGTCATGGTTTGTCTCCCTCTCTGATGTCTTCCCATTCAGTTTTCCCTCCCTTCCCCTATGATCCTCTGGGCTATTTCTTATATTCCACATATGAGTGAAACCATATAATTGTTTTTCTCTGATGACTTATTTCACTTAGCATAATACCCTCCAGTTCCATCCATGTCGATGTAAATGGTAGATATTTATTCATCTATAAGCATTATTCTAAAAAAGTCTCCATAGGCTTACCAGACTCCCAGTGGGGTGCATAGAACACAAAAGGTTAGGAGTCCCTACTGTGCCAGCCAGGACAGTCACTAGGGAAAATCCTGGCTGCTGGGAACTGTGGTTTGTTCCAGCACAACATTTACAATCAGAAAAGAACAGAGAGATTACAATCCCCTACTGAATGATAGAAAGCTGATTTTAAAAACGCAGATGACTACAGTCTATTCCCAGAGAGTTAATTTCAGGTGGTCTTGAGTGGAGTTTGTTTGCTTATTTGTTCATTTGTTTTTTAAAGAAATTTTGAAGCAGGAAGTCTGAAGCCCACATTTTGAAAAACACTGATGTCTATGTTCTGCTAGCCTAACTGTTCGAGGTTAATACTTACTATCTATCTTGCATTGATTCTTTCTTTTCCATCCCTGGCTTCTAAATCCATAATTAAATAACATAACCCCCACCTCCCCACCCCCACTCTCCTCCCCCCCACACACACACATCACTTTTTTACTTTACTTTTGACAATAAAAATCATTTTTAAAGAATTTTTACAAGTAACACAGTTTAGAATAGCATTTATGCTTTAGCACTTTTTAAAGGTAGAGGCAAACGATGTCTAAAAAAAGGGCAATTTAGAAAATCGTATACAGATTTGGGGAACTAAAAAGGATTTGTATGTTCCTTGAGCATCATGTACTTTGCTGATGTGAAGGATGAAGGAAACAAAAGTTATATTTGCAGGCTTGTTCAGCTCCTGAAAGGTTTGCTTTTGCAAATACCTCTACCTTTCTTGAGTTACATGATTCATCCTGTGTCCACATTGACAGTGGACCGCCATTTTGTCAAGAAGTTGCTACAGTTTGCAGAGCAACATTTGACATCTCTCCTAGAGAGGAGCACAGCCCTTAAGCTGCGGTTAGCTTCCCTGTAAACTCTGCTTCAAGAGTTCCGAGTAAACAGACTCATTACAATGGTGACTAGAGGGCCAGTGTTTGCTCTGGGGTGTGGAACAAGCATTGTTTTCTCAAACCTACTGAAGAACCCTGAAGGCCTCCTCTCTCAGCAGCTACTACAGTGGGAAGTCTCAGAAGTTACAAAAGAAGCTTTAAAAACAAAAGATTTTCATATTGTATATCCTTTTACCTTGGTCTGCTTTTAATTGTATGTCATTATATCTGGGACAAAAATTCAGACAGTTGTTAAGAAATTTAAATTGTAAACATTTCTCCCCACTTACCTTTTTGCTAGCTGTATTATAGAACTCGTTGGAGCCTACCTCATATTATAGTTAATAGATATTATTCTTTCTCCCTGGATCGAAAGCCACTGGAAGGCAGGAACAACAACATTTCAGGGCCAGCTTGGCTCAGACCTTTCATGATACACCTCTTGATGTTACAGACTTTTCCACAGCCGGTACTTGGGAGGAGTGACCGAGGATCTCACTTGGGCTCCATTCTTCTGGCTCAACGTCTTGACCTACCAGGAAGAGTGGGGCCCGGGTTGAAGTCCTGGTTCTACCACTTACCAACTATATGATGTAACACTCGGCTGGCAAGTGACTTCAATTTCCTGGGCTGTATAGAGGAGATAGTAATAGCATCTTCCTCTCAGATTTGTTGCAAGAATTCAAGGAGATGATTTTTGTTAAGTTCTTGGGACAGCATCTTGGAAATGCTCTGGGATTGTTAGCTATTATTATTCTCAACCAAAAACTTGGACAACACATAAAAATTATGCTACTGTGAATTTTTGAAACAAGGACGTCTCAGATAATGGTTGTCAATGGCAATCAACAATTTGAGTCACAGAACCACTTGACAGAGCAGCTAGCTCTTAGCCAGAACCACTCAGAATTGTCCAGAGAGCTTCCTCAACATTCTAATAAGCCAGGGTTCTCGTGAAGCTATGAGAAAACCTCACCTTCTGAACACTTATGTCTTTATGGTAATGACCCTGTGTTTCTGGGTGTTTCTGGGAAGACGGTGCTGAGGGAATCCGGGATCTAGAAGGCCCCTGGGAACCACAGGGCACCTGGCTGCCGCTGATGGGAGTCTCTTAAGACCGATTAATGATTTGCTGCTCATTTACAGAAGAATCCATTTCAGTGAGTGTTTTTAACTGATTTTTTTATATTCCACAGATTTATTTTATTTTCAGATTCATATTATGAGCAAGAGTTAAGTCACAAGATTCTTTTGTAAAAAAATAATTTTAAAACTCTCTGTTCAGTGTATATTTAAAAATGGTTAAAATGGCAAATATTATGTCATGTATAACTTACCACAATTTTTAAAAATGAATAATAGAGCATACCCAAACCCAAATATACTTT
Organism: Potos flavus; assembly: GCA_028534135.1. Taxonomy (NCBI): domain Eukaryota; kingdom Metazoa; phylum Chordata; class Mammalia; order Carnivora; family Procyonidae; genus Potos; species Potos flavus. The sequence goes on along the minus strand of CM052886.1, from coordinate 42,769,048 downwards.
AAATGGGTACCTTGTATGGAATTATATCTCCATAAAGCTGTTTTTAAGCATCACTATTCAAAATAGGGGAAATTTTCCCATCTTTTCTATAGAAAGGAGCCCCAACAACTGTCTTTGTTCTTTAGATAGAGCTCTTAACTGACTTTCTTTATGCATGTTTTCAGCCAGAGCCAAGCTTTTGGTCACTTGGGATTCAGGGGTTTTCCTTAGAAAATACTGACTTAGGTCCCCCAAGAAGAATAATAGGAAAAAGGAAAAAGGGAAACTAAAATAAATAAATAAATAAATAAATAAATAAATAAATAAATAAATATATATATATATATATATATATATATATATATGGTGTTTGTTTTCTGTCTGGCTCTGTGATCCTACCTTTCTCTTTAGGAAATAGTGAAGTAACCTGATTTTGCCATTATTGTTCTCCAAAATCCTTTTCTCCTCAATCTTGCTTTCTCTTCCAAAATAGAATGCCCTCGGGGAGGATAGAGCATTTGCTTCATCTCCCCACTCCGGCTGCCCTTTCCTCTCAGTAGGGTTGGTTCTCATTGTCTGTTTTCAACAAAGTCACACTAAGGTGTGAGGGGTTGGTAGAGCTACAGTGCGTTAATGTTCCAAGAGATGGTTCTATTTGCAAAGTTTAGCTCATTAAGAAGGATGAATCTCTGGGGGCTGTATATATCCAAGGTCATGTTAGTCCAATGGGCTTTTCCATCCATCTCAAATGCAACCACAGTACACTGTATCTGTGCCTGAGGCCGTCCCCATCTATCTTTTGCACTCAGTGACGATCCTCCATTTTGAGCAGATGCCAATGAGATGAACGGTGTAGTCAGTTTTGTATTCAAACCCAGCCTGCTTGGCCTGAAGATGGTCATTTAGAGAATCCCTTTCACTGAAGGAACACAAAGCCATCTGCAAAGCATGTGTCCATGCCCTTCACTGTTTACAAAGCAGGGGTAGGAGATTAGAAGTCTTTAAAATTCATTCCACTCAGAAAAAAAACATTCTTGTATTTTAAAAGAGATTTGTCTGTAGGTTAAATTATAGACAAATTTTAGATTTGTCTAAAAGAGATTTATCAACTGGTCAACTAATGGCGAACAAAGCTAGAGATGGAAACATCTCCATTACTCGAGCCCTCAAATCACTACCTGGGCTTTAATCTCCTTATCTGCCATGAAAAGGATTATATGACTCTCTCGAGGTCCCTCCTAGGTCTAGGTTGCAATTTTACTGCAGGAAACGTCTCATCAGGTTAGTGACAAATTAGCCAACCTAAGGGTGACTCAAGGTCATTCTACTTTTTTATCCGGGCTGGTGTGACCAGCCATTCCTCTCCTGAGTACAACATTGGATAAACAAATGTACAAGTTAGAATCTATGATCAACATAGAAAAATAGCCAATGAATGATTCAAATGTGCAGAGTGTAGTAATGTCATTGTACTAGGGCACATTCAGAATGTCTGTGTGGAAGCCATGACAGTCTGGTGGTTAGCTGAGAATGAGAATTATGGCCAGCTCTTCTTTCTTCCAGTTTACCCCAGCGGCCCCTTGGGCGTCCTCCACTTGCATCGGAACAGGATTTGCATGTTCTGTTTTCAGCTTGAGAAAGTGTAGAGCTTTGGAATCAGCCCAGCATTGTTCTCTTTTAGGTCAGGAGCCCTACTTGAGATAGCCCAGCTTTCCCCCACCCATCACCGCATTTACTCATATTCATCTTTTGAGCTTTTCCACTGGTGTCTCCAACACAACCTGTCTTCCTTAGGCTCCCCTCCAGCCCCTACACAGCTTCCACTGCACCCTATGCCTTTTTTTTCTGTTTCTCCCTCGCCAGATGCTTACCACTATTACCCTCATTTTATGGAGGAGGAAAAGGAGGCACAGAGCCAGTCTGGTGATAAGGACTCGAAACAGGAGTAGAGATTTATTTGTTTTTTGTGTTTTTTTTTTTAAGATTTTACTTATTTATTTGTTAGAAAGAGAAGGTGAGAGAGAGGCAGGCAGGGGGAGAAGCAGGCTCCCCGCTGAGCAAGAAGCCCGACTCAGGACTCCATCCGAGGACCCTGGGACCAGTGCCTGAGCCTAAGGCAGACGCTTAACCAACTGAGCCACCCAGGCGCCCCAGGAATGGAGATTTAGAAGTGGAAGCAAGACTAAAGAGACTGTGAAGAGCAGGAATTCCTTCAGGAAGCTGACCCAGGGTTGCAAGAAAGAGGAAGGAAATTTTCCTCTTGCCTTTTCTCCACAATAAGACCCACTCTGCCCAAGGATCTGGAACTCAGGCTCCTTGAAAAGCTTCAGTCCGTCAGCTTACAAATCATGGACAGACTATCTTTTATGTTGCGCAACCCACGTTAAAATGAGGATTAGGAAATTTGCTAATTCCACACTTTTTTGCATCATTCAGGGCTTTGAGATGCTGCTTTGGGCCCACGTATCATAGAAGACAGACTCACATGCTGCTCAGTTCTTTGCCTCCTGCTGTCAATATTCCCAGAGATGCGAAGAGCCTAGCAGCCCCTGGGTGATGTTTGCCCAAACGAACTCCCATAAAATGTAGATTTGTAAAGGAAAAACAACACCACACATCAACCTGTATATGAAACCAAAACTGTACCTGATCCATGGTCCTTCAGTATTAAATTAGCATGCATAACTTTCATTTACGAAATCCTGAGGATAATTCGAAGTGAAAAATAAATTAGCTTTGTCCTGTCATATCACCTTTGAATACGGACTTTGCTACTTGCAAATCGTGTAATCTATGCTTGTTACTTAAACTTTCTGAGCCTCGGTTTTCTTATGTATACACTGGGAATAATAGCAGTTTCTGCTCCTGGGTTGGGGAAATTAAGGAGTAAATACCTATAAACTGTATAGGACAGTGCCTAGTCCGTAGCAACAATCAAATATTGCTAGCGTTACATCACTTCTTAAATACACATTTATTTAGTATCTTGATATCTTCCAAAGACAGTGCTACTTAAGCCCTAGGAATAAATAAATTCTTTTCTTATTAAAGGCTCTACCTTGTTTAAAATTTTTTTTCAGCTGTATTACAAAGTAAATAATGCTGTCAGATAACAGGAATTAGAAGTAGATAAGATAAATAAGACTAAGGGAGGAGGAAGAGGGGCCAACGTGAAGGCAGGAAAACTCCTTTGCTGAAGGGTCACATACTTGCATAGGGTGGGCCACCTTTCTGCCTCTGGACTTCCCTGCCACTGACAGGAAGCTGCAAAGTTGAACAAGAGAAGATTTCCGACCTCTGGGAGCTCTGAGTCCAGTTGAGGAAACAGATGTGTAAACAAACAATTACAGTGCAAAGTGATGAATGCAAAAATGGAAGTTCTCTGGCAGGTTTTGCAGAGGAAGTGATATTTGAGCCTGGTTTGAAAGGCTGGAAAGGGTTGTAGAGAATAACCAGGAAAGGGAACAGCACAGATCAAGCCTTGATGGAGCCTTGAAGAGCCTTGGAAAATGTGGTCATGTTTGCTAGAGTTTCATCAGAGAAGTTGTAGAAGGCGTACAGGTGTGCAATAAACTTCTTTTTTTTCCCAGTGAAATAATGATAGGGTTCATGATTAGTGTTCCGTGGCAGCAAGGACAATAAACATAGCTTCAAAGAAATCCGAATAAACTTAAGAAATCAGGCAGAATGCCAAGAAAGAAAAAAAAAAGGCAACTAAAACTCCACCTCTGTTACTATTTGTCCATTACAATCTGGATTTCCTCGGGAGCCTTTTGGGAAGGGAGAGAATGCTATGCTCAGATATAAATATTGAGTAATTCACAGTCACCTAAAAATAGCATCTGAAACGGTCAACTAGCAAAATCTTGCAACTGTTTCAGGTCATCAGAAATTATAAAAATCCCATGCTCTATTTTAATTAAAAAGAAGTATAAGCTATTTTTTCAAAAAAAAGCTGGATAGTGGTAAATTTGGGATGAGACCAGAGTGTTTCCTACTTTCATTTTGAGTCTTTTCCTACTCGACCACATGGACTGTTTCAATTCAGTGGCAGCAGCATTTTGAGATCTGATACACTGTATTTCTTCAAAACTGAGGGAGTGACACAGGGCAGAAAACAGGAGACAGTAGTTTAAAATCAGAGAAACTTATTTGAATTCCAACGGTCAAAAATATCTGCTACAATATGTAAGAGACTGTTATTAAGTACATGATGAATTCTATAGAGGGGTTGTACATTTGAACGTAGAGGAAACTGTCTGCATTACAATTATTTTTTCAGAATTCTTCCAGCTCGACATAAACATATCCTCATATCTACAGGTACCCAGTTTGAAAATAACTTCTTTTCAATAAAGAACAAATGACTGAAACTTGATAGAAGTTTTATTTGCATATCACACTGTTATTGCCCCTGTTGGCTAACTTGTCTTTCCAGAAATTTATCTTCTCGGCCAATGGATGATCTTTTCGCAGTGAATCCCAACGTCACATCGCGGGATGTTTCCATCTGGCTCTCAGTCAAGTGGCTCATCATCTCTGAGCATATGCTTAAGAGTCCTGAGACAGCTCCAGATTCAAAGAAACTCTTTGTTGAAATTTTTTAGTAAAGCAAAGATAAATAACTACTCCCCTCATTGTACTCTTTTAGCAGCTCTGTTTACGTATCTTGGACTGTATTGTTTTGTTTTAAAAGGGATCACCTGTTTCTTTTTAAAGGCATCCTGGATTTTCCTGATGTGAATGCTTTGCACGTACTCGCTCTGGTGGTGTGGCCAGTGATCTAGATTCTATAGGACCCGTCTTGCCAGGCCCAGACCCTGCTTCCCAGAGAAACTTCTCAGCGGCACTGGAGCCCTTCCTATCCTGGTGGCTGGCTCCGTAATTCCAGGATGGGGATCACTGTGTCCAGCGTGTTACTGCCAGTGCCAATGCCGTGTGTCTGACTGGAGGAGCCCTTCGTGAAACTCTGGCGAACAAACGGAAACATAAATGGTCAGCACCAGGGCAACACAGGTAATATGGGAGGTATATCTTTAGCAATTCCCAACCTCTTTCTCAATCTTCTGGGGTGTTTTTTTCTGCACTCCCCTCCCCGAGATATCAATTACACACTGCCCCTTACCTATCCAAAGCCTCCACTTTTGCTCTCATTCTGACAAATGTCAACCACTCTACATTACTATTAGCATTATTACCATATACTACTTCACAGCTTTAGAAGGTCCTTTCTGTTACCCGTTTGGATCCACAAGACGAAGATTATGACGAAGACACACACACAAAGAAGGCAAGAGTGAGAAGACTGACCATTCGCACAGGTATTACGTGGCATTTCCATTCCCCCAAGACTCTTTGCCCTGCCTCACGTTGTCCCATTGTTCCTGTCCTACAAAAGGAGCTCTCATCTCATCCTCTTCTTTTGCTTCTTCAAAATGCCCGTAGCTTACCTAAGTCATTCAGGAGGCTTTTATGATAAGGAGGTAAAGCTTAGTTTCCAATCCAGTTTCTACCCACAGAACAAATGGCTCAGCCTCCCTGAATCTCAGTGGTCTCGTGTGTAAATTGGATTCATACATGATTCCCCTTTACAGTGAACATGTATCCATTTATCATCTGTGCTATTAAGAACTTTTGAAACAAACAAAAGTAAAGTACACTTAGGTGACATGACACGTATAAAGCAGCTGGTAGAGAATAGGCCCCTAATGTTTGCTCCCCTTTCCTGAGCAGTTTGATTATCTAATTAGCAAGACTGATACATTTCACGACATTTGTCGTAAAAAGATGTCCACAGCTTCGTGACTTCCTGGTTGATGCAATGCGTGAGAAATAAGTTCACGGGCATTCCCTCCTCTCCTGCCCTCTCTGGCGTAAGAGGTCAGTGTCCAGGGAACCGCGGGCTCCCCTGTGTGTGGTAAGGCACTGGGGTAGAGCTGACCTCGGGCAAAACAGCACGGAGGGGATGTTTGCCTCGTCCTTTCACTTCCCTCTCTGAATACTTTCTCACATCTGGGTTTTTCCTCACCACTTCCCTCCATCCACTTTTCTAGATCCTGTATTTTAGCATTCCCCTCTCAAACTCATCATTACAAGCTTTTTTGTTTTTAAGGCTAACAATCCCATTGTAATAAATATGCCCTGTGCAAAAAAAAAAAAAAATTTCTTGTCCACAAATACTTTTTTATAGCTAATGATTATAGTTGCAGAGCTTCAAGACTCATTGTCCTTCAAGAGGATATATCCCCATACACTTCAGGAATGTACAGGTAGCTTTTATTTATCATAGATAATTATGCTGGTCCCCGTTGGGATGGTAATCAGGAAGCTATGCTCTGCTATGTCCCAGGGCCAGGAATCTTATTGATTCTTCCATGGCATTCTGACTTCCAGTAAACAACGAGGCCACCCATCTTTCACAGAACACAGAGGTACATGAACACACAAGTGAGCATACACACACAAACACACATGCATACAAATGTATATATACACACACACACACATTAACCCCAAAGTAAGACTTCCTCCTTTCTCTAGTTTGAAAGATACATTCCCCAAAGTAGAAAAGTTGGAGAAGAGAATGTATTGCTCCGATTTGGTTGTTTTTTAGTGACCTTCAATTGGACCATACCTTTGACTGGCAACACGGTATCTAAACTTTAGAGATGTAAATTTTTTTATACACAATCCTATCCAGGTCCAAGAAGGGTTGATGCAGTTTCTAAATGTGGAAGAATTGGCCCCAAATCAGCGGACTATCTAAATCTAAATGCCATCCAAGATGGCAGCCAGTAGCCATATGTTGCTACTGACCCTTTGTCTGAATTAAAATGCAGTATAAGACACACACTCCAAGTATTAAATGCACAGTGGGTTTTGAAGATATGTCATGAAAAAGAATATGTAAAGTTATAATTTTATTTCAATTACATGTCAAAATGATAATATTTAGGATATGTCAGGTAAAATCATATTATTAAATTGACTTCCAGCTGTTTCTTTTTCCTTCTTAATGCATATGTGGCTTGTACGTGTAGGTCACATTATTTTTGTATTGGACAGCACTAGTCTAGATGTTAATTCAGTTATGAAAAAGGAATGTTTTCTTATTCTAGAGTATATGGGACTAGCTGAGCAGAGATCTCCAGCAGCCGTGTAACACCTGACATATCATATATTTACTTACTCATTTGTTTATTATCTCTCTCTCTTCTGCCCCTAGAAAATAAAGTTCATATAAATAAGTTTATGGGTTGTAAACCCACATTGCATGAAATAACTGAAAATTCAAAATCCATCTGCCCTCCTCCATCATGAGGTAAGCTTTGTAGGAAGGCCTTTTTGACTGTGGCTCTTTGAGAACTGTGAGTTTTGAGCACAGGGATGTGTGCCTTGAGGCAGCTGCATGAACGGTGCTGTGTGGGGGTCTGACTACTGTTCCTTTTTGGAAAAACTACCACATCTCACAGAGTGTCTGGGAAATTTGGGAACCTACTTTGGAGATTGGGGTGTGGCTTTGATTTATGGCTTCCCTATTGTCTCCTTCCTTTCCTTCTTCCTTCCTGGTGCTTAAATTGAAAACTACCAAGTTATTCTCGACTCTTTTTCTCTCACTATGTACTTCTAATTCATTACTAAATACTGTTGGATCTTTCTTCAAAATATTCCAAACTCTGTCCCTTCTTTCCACTCTGCCACCGCCACCTTGGCCCAAGTCATCTGCTTCTACGTAAACAGAAATCAGATCATGGTTCTCCTCTCTTTAAATCACCCGGTGTCTCCATTGTAGTAAAAAGTAAAAGCCAAAGTTCTTACAGTGACTTAAAGGCTTATCTTACGCCCATCCCCCAAATTCTCAAACCTCAATCACAAATCCTCTCCCCCTGGCTCACTCTAATCAAGCCCTATAGGTCTCCAAGTTGTTCCTCATACTCGGCACACTTTTGCCTCAGGGCCTTTGCACTTCCTGTTCCTGTTGCTTGGTATGCTCTCCATCCAAATCTTTGCATGGTTTGTTTCTTCACTTCCTTCTAGTGTCTATTTGAATGCCCTATCTTCTTCTCCTTCTCCCTCTCCTCCTCCTCCTTCTTCATCTTCTCCTCCTCCTCTTTCTCCTTCTTCTCCTTCTCCCTCCTCTTCCTCCTCCTTCTTTTTGCCCTATCTTCTTTACCCACTTATATAAAATACTATTCTTTTCTTCTTATCTAATTATTTTTTCTCCATCGATCTTAACAATGTCTGACATATATATCTACCTGTTCATTTGTTTATCATCTCTTACAGTTAGGACTTCAGCTCCAGGACAGTGAGGATTTTGCTTTGTTCATTGTTGTATCTCCAGTGCCTTATGTCTTAGGTGCTCAATAGACACTTGTTGAAAGAACTCATGAAAAATAAATATTTCAAAGCTTTGTAAATAAGTCCCAAATTTCAAATTTCAAACATTCATACCTGCATTAGCTAAATACACTAGAAGTTTTCCCAGAAGTGTGGAGAACAACTCATTCCTTTTAATGTTGTCCCCTCTATTGATGATCTGATAGATTATTTCACAGAGAAATAATACTTATGATGGTGTTTCAGTTTACTATTCATATATGTATATATATATATATGTACATATATATGAATGCTAATTGTACTGTTAAAGTTACATTTATATATTGGATCTCTTTGGTTAGTTAGAAAATATAACACAGCTTGAACTTTCCAGCCTTAACTCATCTTGTTATCTGAACCTAAAGTACCCCTTCCATGGGTTGGAATCCTATCCATTCTTCAAGGAAACATGTATGGTCCCACATTCTCCATGAAATCTTTTCTGACTCTCCAACAAACAGTACATTTTCTGTTTTGTGAAGCCCAAGATACTTTTTCAAATACATGTTGACTATGGGACTTAACTTTGTTTTGCCTTGAAATAGAAGTATAAGGCATGGGCCTATTCTTTTCTACCTCTAGAAAAGAATGCAGTTAGTTTATAAACATCTCAAGAAGCTTCTCTCTTATTCATCTTCATTCCCTGCATTTACTGCCATAATTCTTTGAACATATAGGCTCTCAGTTATATTTGTTGTATAGAATTTAGGTATGACAATATTTCTAGAAAAAAAGCTTCATCAGTTTTTTAAACCCCTTTGAAGCAAACTTTTAAAGCAGAAATCATTTCTAAGTCAGAATCTGCACCATATAACCTAGCTGTGTTTGGTGTTTACGTTGATCCTGTCAATTTAAAGTTCCCACTGGTGATAAGTACTTTCTTCATTTCTGCTCTCAGTGTCTCTTTTGAGGGCTTAGCACCTCCAGCCTTTGACCTCCTTACCCAGTTTATTTGTTTCTTCCTCTCAGAAGATGTGTTTAGCGGGACTCTGCCATATACCACACAGCCTCACACAGTGCCTAGGGCTGAACTAAGATGTGGGCTTCAACATGGAGGAGTGTTTTCAAATTACCTTCCTTCCTACCCATCCCCACCCTAACCAGTACAATAAAGTAGAATTGTTTTAATTCTAAGGGGGAAAAAATAGCTCTAGAGAAGAGCCTACTTCTTCATTTTTGTTATTTGGAAGAAGTGGGGGAAAAAAGTAACTGTCATCCCATCAAGGTCTTCGTTTGTTAAAATCATTCTGCAGATAGAAAATTTAAGGATTTTGTAAAGCACCTCCCTAGAATTGCTTTTGCTTAAGAGAAAGTAAAAATGATTCCCAGCCACCTCTCATTGTCTTACCCATCATTCAGGCTTTCTAATTTCATCTCATCACCACCTTGAAATGAAACAAGCTTATATGAATGACATGTCACTGGTCTAACAGGAAAAAACCTTTATAGACAGGATTTTAAAATTTGTTCTCTCATTGGATAAATGCTGGAAGAGTACACTGAGGTCTTTCAGCTTAGCTGGAATCAATTTATAGGGCAAGTAATGAATCTAATTGTTATGCTGGCTTCCATGTCAGCAAAATAACAGATGTACAGTATAATAGAGAAGAAAAAAGTTGCTTTGGGATTGTTAGAGCAGGTGCTACATTAAAAAAAAAAAAAAAAAATTCACATGGAACTTTCTCAAGTGCATTTGGAAACAGTTGGAAATGAGCCAGGAGGAACGTTCTCCTTCAATCCCTTGGACATCCAGTTGTGGGCTGGGATTAAGCCCCTGAACAGCTGAGTCAGGAGGACACTGACACCTTGTCACTTCTTCAAGCTCTTTATTCCTCCCTCACCCTCCAACAAAAGCACGAGAGATTACCCTCCCCCAGCTAGACACACATACACACACATACACACACAGAAGTCCAGCTGCCAGATATGGCTTTCAGAGAACAGTAGACAGCGTCGAGGCCAGGCAAGTTACCATGGTTCTTTGGCTATTATTACGTCCAGCACATCAGGGAATGGAAATAAATGTGCACATGTTCTAAAAAGCCCTTTGGAAAAGATCAGTGGGGCTGCATGGGGGACACAATGGCAGGCTTTGTCGCAGAGAAAGGATTTGGTCTGGCAGGCAGCAGCGGTCCTGCTGGACACAGGGTTTGTCTGCAAGTGCAGTGTGGGAAAGCCATGTTCAGGTTTACAGAACATCCTCATTAGGAAAAGTAGGGCATTTAGCATAATTAAAAGTCATCCTGAAGACATCAGGTAAGAGCCCGCTGTTTTTAATTAATTCCTTCCATGATCCCGGGACTTTAAAAGAGGTGCCACTCATAGAGGTTTAGAATTACTCCAGAAACACAAATCATTCGGATAGGGGAAGAACAGAGAGTATGTGAAAGTTTGATAAAAGCAAAAGAGGAGAGAGAAAAGGGAAAGTATAGGAGAGTAAGAAAGAATTGAAAATTGTGAACAGTCAACCATCTATAATTTGCTGAAATAATCCTGTTCTCTTTTTATGCTCCGTGCCTCAACATCTTCACATCCAAAGTACAACTCCCCACTGACCTGCATCCTGCCTTGGTATATAAATTATTTGGGGAAAAAACTCTCGGAGTCAAGGTTAACAGAAAACAGCTGGAAAATAAACCAGAGAGCCATATGTCATAGATTTCTCTAAGTAGATAATTTTTTTTTAACTCTATTTTGAAAAGTCAGCACATCCAGAACAAACAGGGTGAACCAAGGACTTTTACATGGTCTCCATGCTCATGGAAATAAGTATGGTGAAGACTCGATAATTGTATTAGTAAGCAAAGAGGAAGGGACTGGACAACATAATCAATTTGACCTAAAATATTTTTTCCCTCAATTGTAAAATCCCCCACCTAAATTATCTAAGTGATTCTTACCATACTGCTTTCCTTGTGCATAATTTGCATCTCCATAGAGAAATGGCTACATTTTATTATTTTTTTAAGATTTTATTTACTTATTTTGAGAGATAGAGAAAGGGCATGAGAGAGAAAGAGAGCACAAGCAGGTGGGGGTGGGCCGGAAGGGGAAGCAGACTCCCGCTGAGCAGGGAGCCCAACGGGGGATCCCAGCACCCGGGATCATGACCTGAGCTGAAGGCAGACGCTTAAGGGACTGAGTCATCCAGATGCCTGAGAAATGGCTACATTGTAAACAATACTTTTACTTAGACTTCATAAACTGTAAAGTACATTATATGAAGTAGTACCGCACATGAAAGAGAATTTGATTATACTATAGGTTAGAAAGGAAAAATATCATTGATTCAATGCCTAAATCAAAATTTTTTTAAGTTGTATATATCTTCTGATTTTTCTTCCGCTGTTTTGTGTTGTAAAAAATTGTATTCTACTTTTCTTAAGAGAGCAAGTATCTCCCCATGACGGTGTTTTGGACATTCCATGCAAGATACCTGAAAATTATACCTCTCTCTTTTTGGAAGCCACAGAGTTTTCACCAAGCTCATACCTCTTTGGGGGGGTGTGGGGGTAAGGGTGTGTGCATGTGTGTGCGCATGCACGTGCGTGTGGGGGGAGTTGTGGGGCGGGCATGCGTGTGTTTGTGTGTGTGTGTAGCCAGGCTCTGTGACGTGTGACCCCCCCCACCCTAGGCTGGTTCAGGAGCAGGGTTGACATTGTACTCTACACAGACACTCTGTTCAATTCAGACTTGTTGAATCTGACAGATTTTGTCACAGGTTACAGAGAGTAAGAGCTGGGGGTTGCTGGAGTGATGAGGAAACCCAGAGAAAACCGCAGAAAAGGCAATAAAGCAGGAATCATGAGGCAGTCGAGATCATGACAGAGAGTGGAGCAGAGAGAAAGTGTGGCTCACTGACTGACACTGAGCTGAGTTACTCGAATATGAAACCACTCTCAGAGCCAATAGTTACTTTCAACAAATGATCAAATAATTGAGTCAGTAGAGAAACGTTAAATCCTCTGTAAAAACAGTTAACACCTTGCTGTGCGTCAGGCATTCTCTCTGTTCTCCACATCTAACCTTATCAATCCTAAGGTGTGGGTTCTCTTATCATCCCTATCTTAAAAATAGGGAAACAGAGGAGCAAAGCTGTTAAGTGACTTGCCAAAGATTCGAACCCAGGTGGGCTGGTTCCATGGCTGAGATATTGTGTTTTTTTATAAGAAATATATATTTGGTCTTCACGCTGGTTCTGGCACAAAGCTCCAAAACCCCTTGGAATTTTTTAAGTGATAAGAATGATAAAGGTGCCTTGATGTTCATAACAAACCTCTTTCAACCACACCTGGGTTTATGTTAATGAAGTAATCTGTATGTATACATACATATATATGTACATAAATGGATGTGTATGCATGTATGTTTGTATATGCATGTATATATATGCATATACTGACTATATACATAAATACATATATAATCAATCCAGTGTCTATACCAGTATTCACATAGTCCATAACCATTCCAGAGAGATAGAAAGTTAATAAGTGGTTGCCAGGGATGGGGATGGGGAAGAATGAGGAGTGACTACTAATAGGTATGGGGTTTCTTTGTGGGTGAAGAAAATGTTTTAAATTAATAGCAATAATGATTGTGCAATTCTGTAAATAGACTAAAATCCACTGAATTGTACACTTTAAAAGATGTGAGCTTCATGTATCTAAATTATATCTGAATAAATTATTATTTTAAAAAGTCATGCTGTGCAACTGTATGTCTGATAAACAACATTCCCTATCTCTGTGAATTGTAAGTCATATTGGAGAAAGAAGAACATCTTGAGAGGTCATCTACCTGCCTTCAGGCAATCAACTGCTCAATTTCTGGCAGAATTCTACAATCCTATCAACTTTTAGAATACTGTCAAACAAGATAAATCTTTTTTTTTTTTTAAAGATTTTATTTATTTATTTGACAGAGAGAGAGATAGGCAGAGAGGCAGGCAGACAGAGAGGGGGAAGCAGGCTCCCCGCTGAGCAGAGAGCCTGATGCGGGGCTCGATCCCAGGACCCTGAGATCATGACCTGGGCCGAAGGCAGAGGCTTAACCCACTGAGCCACCCAGGCGCCCCAAACAAGATATATCTTTTATCCTAGTCACTGTTTAGTGAAATGGTCACAAGTGAAACGGTCACCTTATAATTTGTGTAAAAGGAAGAAAATAATTCTGCTCAAGTTAACCCCCCTAAAAAAATTCCCTCTAGATTTACCGCATATATATATATATATAATATGTATATTATATATATTAGACCCTCCATGTAGGACTACAAGCTACGAGCTCCAAAGTTGACTTAAACAGTTTATCTCCAAAGAAGAGAAGGCAAATATTAACTAATGGTTCATTTCGTACCCCCTCACGTGTTCTTCATCGGATGGAAGGACAGAGCTGAAATTGCAGGAGAAATTTAAAAGCATAATGTCCAGAGAACCGGTCAAATGGTTTCTTAGTGTAACCTTGTTCCAGATACCAGAAACGCATCACAGGCCTTTAGTTATGTCACCCTTTAGTGGGTAGTATGACACCCACTCGCTTGTTACAGGATTCAGCTATTACTTGCACAGAATTTTCTAGCATATGTTTATGTTAAAACAACAAAAGAGGGCACCTGTGTGACTCCGTCAGTTAAGTGGCTGCCTTCAGCTCAGGTCATGATCCCAGGGTCGTGAGATCGAGTCCCGCATCAGGTTCCTTGCTCATCAGGGAGTCTGTTTCTCCCTCTCTGACTCCCCCACTGCTTGTGCTCTCTCTGTCTCTCTCTGTCAAATAAATAAAAATCTTTTTTTAATAATTTTTTTTTAAGATTTTATTTCTTTATTTGACAGAGAGAGAGAGATCACAAGTAGGCAGAGAGGCAGGCAAAGAGAGAGGGGGAAGCAGGCTCCCTGCTGAGCAGAGAGCCCGATGCAGGGCTTGATCCCAGGACCCTGAGAATATGACCTAAGCCAAAGGCAGAGGCTTTAAGCCACTGAGCCATCCAGGTGCCCCTAAATAAATAAGAATCTTAAAAAAAATCACACACACACACACACACACACACACACAACAAAAGAATATCAAAGGAGGGGCACCTGGGTGGCTCAGTTGGTTAAGCATCCAATTCTTGGTTTTAGCTCAGGTCATGATCTCAGAGTTGTGGGATGGAGCCCCAAGTTGACCTTCACACTCAATGGGGAGTCTGCTTGGGATTTTCTCTCTCTCCCCCTGTCTCTCCTCTTTCTCTCTCTCTCTGCAATAAATAAATAAATCTAAAAAAAAAAAAAAGAAGAATTCAAAGGAAATTTTTTTTCAAAAGAAAAATCACCTAAAATTTCACCACCAAACTAAGCTCATTTTTTTTGTTCTATTGTGGTTTTTCTCTATACACATATTTTGCATGGTTGTAATCACAGTGAACATGTCCTTTCATATGCCTTCTTTCTCTTTTGCTTAGCAAAATATCATGACTGTTTTGCCACAATTCCATAATTACCTCAAATTTTTATTGTATCAAAGCACCATGCATTACTAAACCAATTCCCTAATACTGAATACTTAGGTTATTTGCTAACAATTGATTGCTGCTGCACTATGAATAATACAGCAAGGAACATCCTAGTTCATGGATTTTTTTTTTTTCTATTGAATTACTTGTTTTAGAATGAATTTCCAGGATTGGAATGACTGGGTCAAAGAGAAAGAACATTTTTATAGTGATTCCCATATATCACCATTGTTATCCTAAACAGTTAACCTACTCAGCATGCCTCTAACAGCTTATGAAAATCTTGTAGTTTTGCACCATCTTTTCTCAGATGAAGTTCACATTCTGAATTCTATTTTTGTGATCAAATATGACCAAAGTAATATGATTTAGCATAATGGACCCTTGCTATGATATTTTGTCTTACAGTAAGATTACAGAATTCTCTCCAATCAAAAACAAATGTCCTGGGAAGTTCACTATAAACAAGATCTTAGATTAATGATCGACCAGTCAAGAATGAGGCATTTTATAAGATTGTTCTTGGGAATTTTTTAGAAATAAAGACTAATAGGGACGTCCAGCTGGCTCAGTTGGAAGAGCATGCGATTCTTGATCTTGGGGTTGTGAGTTTGAGCCCCATATTGGGTTAGAGATTACTTTAAAAAGGAATTAACTGATTAAAAAAAGAAATAAAGACTTCTGCTAAGTTCAAAGAAATGGAAAGGCTAGACTCAGAACCCTGGGCGACAGAGCAGTTTTTTAGTTATGCAATCATTCAACACGCATTTAGTGAGAATTTACTATTTCCTTTGATTGTTAAAGGCAAATAAGTCCCCCCAGTGAGGCATTTAAAAGCTGATGGGAACCCTGGGGAGGATGCAAAGAACTACTAAGGACACGGGGAAGATATGACTGAGGCTGCTGTTGTCTCCTCCACTGTAACATTTGTACCAGATTGAACCTGCCCACCTCTCCACTTACAATAGAATTCCCAAATTTTAGCTGGGCATAGGGTCGGTTAAAATAGACCAGTCATTTCCCAGCCTTCCCTGTAGATGAGGTGGGACCCTGTGACTAGTTCATGGCCAGTGATATATAAGAGAAATGTTGAGTGGCAACTTCAACAAAATTTACTATAAAACAGCTAATGCACATATTTCACCCCTCTTTTCCTCCAACTTCCATTTTGCTACCTGGAATCAGTTGTGAAGGCTGGTGCTCTGGCCGACATCTTAGATTTTGAGCAAGAGACCCACAGTCAGAGCAGTAAGCTAGAAGAAACTGTGTCTACAAGACTTTTTGTAACATACACATTATAACAGAATGAATGGACTACCTCCAGTATTCTTTTACACAAAGGACAACAACTGCAACAATGACTTCTGTTTAAGTCATTGCTAATTGGGATTCTTTAGTCGCATACACTCAACCTCCAGCGATAGAGAGAGGCTTCTATAAACTAGGTACTGAAGTCTGATAAAGAGTGTGCCAGATGAAGAATGTGGACAAAAGATTCCAGATATATATAGACATAAATGGAACAAAGAAGGAGATCCAAAGGAGCAAAGCACTTGCTTGGCAAGAAATGGAGTGAGATTTATTAAGACCAAGAAAGATTTGCCTTATTTTATAGAATATGTATTTTAACACCAGATCTTCAGGGATCTTGCTATTCTGCATCAGTAGGCATATTAATTACCTCTTGCTAGATAATAAAATTACCCCAAACTTAGAAACTTAAACTCTAGTAAATATTTGTTATCTTATTTAGTTTATGAGGGTCAAAAATCTGGCTGATTTGGGCTCAGAATCTCTCAAAGTTTGCAGCTAAAGCATGAGGAGCCTTCAGTCTTCTGAAGGCTTGTAGGCTCAAAGTTCACTTCCAAAATGGCCCATTCACATGCCTGGTTGTTGGCAGATAGCCTCATTTACTCAACATGCAGACCTCTTCCATAAGATTGCTTGAGTGAGTGATCCAAGGGAAGAAGGTGAAGCCATAATATCTCTTGTGACTTAGCCTCAGAAACCATCACTTTTTCAATATTCTATTGTTTATACCATAAGTTATTGTTTATATAGTTCTATTTCATAAGAGAAGGGAATGTAAGGGTAAGAATACCCGAAGATGAGAATTACTTGGGGCCATCTTATCTTACTATACTTGAAACATAAGACCAGCCAGAAAAGTCTTAACCAGTAGTTGGTTAAGGATGAGTGTCTTTCTTCTGAGCATGAAAGTATTTTTCTGTAGAATTAAAGGTATAAAATCAAGTGAACTAGAATACAACTTTGTAAAATTTTAGCGCTACTGTTCTGCTTACCTGAAATTGACTTTCCTTCTCTGTGGGACTCTCATTCCCAGTAGGCCCCATTCAGAATGACGTTCCCTGAAGGATTATTTAGTAACTAAAACAAAAAATGCCTGTTATCCTACCCATGTATTTTATTAAAAGCATCTTTCTGAATGTCTTAGGTGTACAAATCTTTTTTAACCAACCAGATTGCATTTCCTTTCAAGGTAGATAGAATTCAATTCAGTTCTTTTCAACATCTGTTACGTGCCAACTATAGGCAAGGAATCATAGTCTCCTCAACAAGTTAAGAGTCCAAAGTGGAAGTCATACAATGTAAATAATATTCAGCAGAATGGACCAACTACAAAAACAGAACTGCACTGGATCCCAAGGGTCTTTGTCATTCTTTCAAGCCTGCACAGAGGACTGGGCACATAGGTTTCAAAAATCACTAGTCGCAGGTTTTAATCGATCAGTTGTTGAATGGTTAAAACTTAAGGATTTTCAGGGTTGGTTGGTTTGTTTGTTCCTCAAACAAAACCTTAAAGTTGTTAAATTAATCAAACAAGGAAGCATTTAGACTAAGGTGGTTCCTATGCCTTAACGGCCCAGGTAAGCAAACCAGAAGTATAGCCTGTAACTACTTCAGGGTCAAGAAATCAAAACCTAAGGAAAACCAGTCACAAATCACAAAGTAGCTTTCCCAGCTAAAGCAACAGCTTAACCAAATAATTTCCTTGCTTTGCTTCCCTGTCTTCTCTATAAAACTCATACTCCTAGCTCCTATTAGTAGAGTACCCCTAACCACTTCTGGTTTAAAGCTGCCCAATTTAAATCAATGCGTGCTCAAATAAACTCTAAAAATTTTAAATATGCCTAAGTTTATCTTCTAACAAAGAAAAACCCTGCTAGTGTTCTGTGAGATATGAATGGGTATTCTACAGAACAAAGCAAAACAAACATCAGCATTAGCAATATTTCCTCTCAAATTATTCTAGAACATGTATGAGAGAAACATCAAACACAGGTGTAGCTATCTTTATTTTTTTGTGTGTTAATTTTCCTTTAAAACCAGTGTGGCAAGAATGTCGAGTAGTCACTGGCGGGATGATAGAACACAGACCACGGGATGTGAGGTCCGCCACTGATTGACAGGCGACAGCAGCTGGTGCCACACTCCACCTTCTATTACTACCACTAGTCTATGGTCGTATCTCATTTTGTAATTTCAGTCTGTATTCGTAATGTTTTTCAACATCAATTGGATATTTGTATATAAATCAAATGTTGATAGTTTCTAATTACAATTAACTTTTTCTTCAGACCATTTTATGATTTCTGTTAATCCAGTTCTATTTCTATCAGTTGCTGTTCTATCACTATAGTTTATGTTTAAAAGTATTGTATTGACAAATGAATTTGGGAAGTTTAGACCCAAACATGCAAGAGTATTTGTGCTTAGAGAATCCAACAAGTTTGGATTCTAATCCAAACTCCATCACTCACCACCTGGTAAAACGAGATAATCTAATTAACAATAACCAGCTTTACTTGTCATTCATCACATCCTAGGCACTCACAGGAGCAGAGATAGAATGCAGAGCTCTACTGTTAGGTAATTTCATTCCGGAGGCAGCATTCCTTTCTTCTGACAACAAACTGGAACAACTGTTTTCCAGAATCATAGAACTCCAGATCAGAAAGGATGATGGAATTCTTAAAGGAGGGGACTTAAATTTCCCACCTTTAGTACCTGAATATCAGATAGTGTATTGTGTTAACTCAAGAAGCAGTGATAAAGTTATGAATTTAGGATAGATTATATCACTGTTCCCAATATTCACTTCCTTTTCCTATGAAAGGATTAATGAATTTCACCCACTGCCATATAACATGCCTCCTACAAAAGAGGTGCATATCTCTACCCTATTGACATTGGTCTTGGCCATGGGCTTTGTTTGGCCATTGGCATGTGAGGGGACTTTGCATGTCCCATGGGCAAGCAGAAGCTTTAACAATCTTCATGTAGTTTTGCCAACTCTCTATTCTTTTCCCTCTGCCACAGTGTCCTAGAGGGGACATCTCCTGGGGGGGACAGCTCTTCCATCGTGGAACAAAAAGGATACTTGAAGTAGACATGCATCTGATCCATCTTCTCACATGTTAAGAACATAAAAATCAGACTCTGTTTATTCTTTGTTGTTGTAAGCCACAGAGATTTTATAGTTATCCGTTACTAGATCAAAGCTGGATAATTTAGAACACAAAATCAAAAAGGATAAGTGATTTGATCAGGTTTGTACAATGAAGTAGCTCTTTTGACCTCCAGTCCAAAACCATGGCAGTATTCTCTCAGTCCAGTAGTTTCTCAATATTTCTTAAATGACAAACGTAACTATCTACATGGCATATTTTACTGAGATATTTAGAGCATCCCCAAAAGCAATTTACTGGATGGCTACAGCTTTATCCAATTAATTTTTCCTTATATGCTGAGGGCAACTGACAGGCTACTAATAGCCCATGAAACTTTCACTCATTGTAGTCATTACCAACCATGATGACCAGGAGCCATCCCTCCTGATGTGAATTAGGTGGCGTGCAGTTGGGGATTGAGTGGGGTTTGTGCTTTTTCATCTGTTCTTGTTGGCCTGGTCATCTTCAAGTGCCTGTTATCTGGGCTGAGATAGAGGATTCTAGCAACAGCTCCATTGTAGTCTTATCTTAGGAACATATGGGCTCTTTCACACTTGGTTTCCACACTTGATTTTATTTGCCTTTAAAAGTGATGGCGAATTCTGTCAACACTTTACACCTGTTTAGTTTCCTCTGTCCAGCAGTTTCAAGCTCATTCTACTATGGGGCTACTTCATGTCACTGTTTCACTTAGCCTTGTAGGCACTTCCAGCCAGAAGTACCATCAAAATTTATGTCTTCCATAAATCTGAAGTTAAACTATAATAAATTTGAAGTTAAACTAATAAATTGAAGTTAAAACTAGAACCTTCCATCTATGGATTATGTTATTCTTTGGACCCTTATATGCCATTTAAACTATATGACACAGGTTTTCTATATCCAACTCAGTATCTGTTCTGTATTTACTTTTAGGTAATTCTTGGTCTTGCCATCGTATTAGACTCTTAAAATTTGAATGTGGAACTAACCAAGTAATATATTACCTAGTGCTATGGACCTTTAAAGGCATTCAGTATATGCTGAATTATACTAATGATGATTAATTGGGCTTGCTTCACATGCATTTACTCTTCTTTGTTAATTCAAGATTGGAATCTTGAGTTTGGGAAAGTAGGAAGATATACAGATAATATAAAGTGAAAGGTATTTTAGGTAATCATTGTAGACTACCAATCTGAGCCATTCATTTCATAGATAGATTCAGTTTTTATTTCAAACTATAAAAGATTTTATTTTAGTTTTCCTGATTATGTTGAAAGACATATTATCTATAATAAATACAAGATACACCAAGATAAACTTCAAAGGGATCAGAGATTCAAATATAAAAAATTAAAACATAGAATATTTAGAAGAAAAAGAGAATCCTTTTTAACTTTGGCATACTGAAGGCTTTTCTAAAGATGAGTCAAAATTTAGAGGCTATGAAAGAAAGAGTTGGTAAGTCCAAAAGCATTTAAAAGAACTTTTGAAACATCCACTTACACACACACACACACAGGCAGGACATAACAAATTCAAAAAAATAATTTTTTCAACTTACACTGCAAAATGCTAATTTTTCTAATATATAAAGAGCTCACAAAAACCAATAATAAAAAGAATGACACCAAAAGTGGGAAAATTCCCACACCAAAAGTGGGAAGAGAGTATTCAAAAAGTGGAAAAATAAGTGAGTCATACATATAAAGAGACACTGACCTCACTCATGATAATAGTGACAAAAATTAAAATTATACTTGGATATTATTTTTCATCTAAAAGACTGGCAAAAGTTCAAAGTTTTAAAAATATACCTATGGGGAAACAGCGAATCTCTGCTGTTAGGAATGTAAATTTGGAAGTCCTTATGAAAACAATTTGTCAATATTAACAAATTAATAAGTGTACACAGAAATTGTCCCAATAGGGGTGCCTGGGTGGCTCAGTGGGTTAAAGCCTCTGTCTTCGGCTCAGCTCATGATCTCAGGGTCCTGGGATCAAGCCCTGCATCGGGCTCTCTGCTCAGCAGGGAGCCTGCTTCCCCCTCTCTCTCTGCCTGCCTCTCTGCCTACTTGTGATCTCTCTCTCTGTCAAATAAATAAATAAAATCTTTAAAAAATAAAAAAATAAATAAAAAATAAAAATAAAAAAAGAAATAAAAAAAAAGAAATTGTCCCAATAATTCTACTCTTGAGGATTTATTTGACCAATATACTTGCTTATTTGCAAAATGATATTTCTATAAACATGTTCATTGAATCATTATTTACAATAGCAAAATACTATTGGAAACAACCTAAATGTATACCTATAAATATAAGGCTGGTTACATTAATTATGGTATATCCTTACAACCAAATACTCTGTAGCTATAAAAGAGAATGAGAAAACTCTTAATGCCCAATATAGAAGAATATTGCTTAGTGAAAAAAAGAGCAATGGTGGGGGGGAGCAGGGAAGTAAGGAATAAGGATAGGAGAATTACCTCTGAAAAGTTTTTATACCTTTCTGTCTATGGCCATATCACCCTGAACCTGCCCAATCTCATCTGTTCTCAAAAATTTTTATACCTTTCAGTTTTAGAACCATGAAATAATAGTACCTCATCAAAAAATTTTAGTACCAAAAGAAGACACCATTTAAAGGGTCAGTGGAGTTAGAATAGGAAATCAAGTTAGTTAGGTTAGTTTTCAAAGTCTACTTGAGATTAGTATAAGTAGAGCCTTAAACATTTTTATTCTTTTTTTCCTTTTTAAAACTCACTCTGGAGAAATGGTGTGCGCTAAATCGATATTGCATCTCACAGTGTTGCTAAGCAAAATCCCAATGAAGCGTAGTCTAACGCATTTGAAATCTATAAGCCCTGAGCACTATTTCCTGGCACCTTCTTGAGGGTAAGTACATGAGAAGAATTTGGGGATATAGTAATTTATATTTTGGTATTCTGATACATTTCCTATGGCATCTGAAGAAATAATGGCATATTGCATTCCTTTGTTTTGGCAAAAGCCATACCGCTTATTCTATTTCCAGCCATATGGTTTCGCACTTGATGGCCATATAGAAGGAAGGTAGTTTCGTGTTTCTTTGAAAATTATTGCAGATCCATGACACAAAATACTTCAAACACTAGGAGTGTGGTTTTTTTCTAATCAGATCACTACCCAGGCACCTCCTAGGAGGAACTATTAAGTGAAAAGGAGCGGGGAGAGGGCCTGGCAATAAATGTTCATTGAATAAATGAATAAACAGAATAGATAAGCTGTATGTCTTGATTCTCCACAATGTGCAAGGCAAACTTACAGGCACAAAGAGAAATAGGGTAATAGAATGATTCCTTCTTAAAAGGCTTAAATTTAATACAGTAAATAAGATATTATATACAGTTCATCAAAATACCAATCGGAATGTAGTAAGTCATTAAGAAGCAGATTTGTGGAGCACAGAGAAATCACCTCCACCTGGACAGTTGCCATGTCAAGAAACAACAAGAAACTGGGGCACCCGGGTGGCTCAGTGGGTTAAAGCCTCTGCCTTCAGCTCAGGTCATGATCTCAGGGTCCTGGGATCGAGCCCCCAGGCTCTCTGCTCAGTGGGGAGCCTGCTTCCCCCTCTCTCTCTGCCTCCCTCTCTGCCTACTTGTGATCTCTCTCCATCAAATAAATAAATAAAATCTTTAAAAAAAAAGAAACAAGAAACAAGAAATGAAAACTAAAAATTTTCGAGCACTTCATCACTGTGTAAGGAAGAGAGACCTTCCGAGGACTAAGGAAGATAAGAGACTTTTCCAACCCCCAACGACAGTCTATCTCTATTTCAAACTACACATTACTCTCTGTAAACAAGTCTCACAGGTAGATTAGCAAGAAAGAGCCACCTCCAAAGCCAATCAACCCTGTGTGAACAGAAACCATCACATCTCAGAGCCTGCTGAGATGAGTACCAGGCACAAGGCCTGCTGGGACCTCAGGGAAACGGGGGCACCAGGAGCAGCTCCGTGAGAAACCAACAGGTTGCCGCTCTCAGCCACATCCTCAGCAACGTCTCTTCATCTGATAGCAAATTGTAATACTTTTGGAAACCAAAACATGGTGAGCCAACAAATATGAAAAAAGGAAAATATTTTCTGAAGCCAATGCATGCTTTTACAACAATGTGAGCAAGGTTGTTACAACAAATCCCAAGGCAGACACTCTAAAATATTTGCCAGAAGACTGTCCAACTTAAAAACACGATTTGGCAAAGCTCTATTTTTACAGCCAATCATTAAATATGGATAACTAGCTTCATGTTGTTTGAGGGTTTGGGGGGGGTTGTTTGTTGTTTTGTTTTGTTTTGTTTTGTTTTCATCAGCACATATAACCTCATATATAAGTATAGCTTAAACAGAAATTTCACAAATTTCTATGACTGTGAAACACTTCTAAAATTGTAATAAGGTAAATTAGGAATTACCAAAGAAATTAATTCTTGGATTAAGGCAGAATGCAACCAAAAAAGTCTGAATTCATTTTTAAAGTAAAATGCATCGCCTCGTGTCCCATGTAATCTCATTTCTAACCAGAGCATCATTCATATGGGTACTTTTGACATTTATCTCCCAGTACTAGCCTTCTTATCTTTGAACATGTCTGGAGGACACCGGGGGTGATAGCGAAATTCTTCTGCAGGGACCCGAGTCTTCTCCAGAGAGCTTGTTCTCCTTCCCTCCCCGTGCCCCTGTCTCCCTGCCATCCCTCTGCTCTCACTCCATTCACACCACTCTTGCAGTGACAGAGTTATGAATCCTCGAACGACACTTAAAATTTTAACAATCGTTTTATTATTTGGTCTCTGATTATACACCCTGCTCAGAGTTACATTCTCATTAAAGAGTAAAGGTTACCAAAGTTCAACATGTGTTCAGCATTATTTTTAAAGGCATTACTCTCTGGAAAGCTACAGAGAAATGTAATGCTGCAAACCTAGAAGCTAAACCAAAAGCATACACTTCATGGATTTGCTGCTTCCTTGCGATAGATATCTTCACTTTCTTACAGCAGGTGTATTTCCTCCCAGTTTTGGTTAGATCAGCTGAAAATAGAAAAGGACCCATGAGACTACCACCAAAAGCAAATTTCAGTTATAAACTGAGCACTGTACTTATGCCAGATGTGGTCTCTGCCCTCCAAGGAGGCAGACAACATCAAAATGCCTTCATTCTAAAAGATTAGAGAAAATCCTAGAGTCGAGCTGGGAGGATTCTAAACCCTTAAGAATGTTTAGAGGAAGGAAGTTTTGATACCAAGGTCTAATATGAAACAGGGCATCCGTTTTCATTCTGGCCCTAGTACAATTTTTTTTTTTTTATTTTTAACTGTGCCACCCTGATATAGTCTCTTCCTTTCGCCAGAGGCAAGTCACTAAGTGACTTAAACTCACTCTGTCCTCCCACTGGCTCTCCCAATCCCCATCCGGAGTGTGTTCATGTGTGTGTTTGTGTGTGTGTTTGTGTGTGTGTGTCCCTCTTGCTCCCCTCCTCTTTAATTTGTCTTCCTGTTTTAATAATACTTAGTTACTCCAAAGTGCTGCTGGAAGGGCTCATAAGTATGCTAAGTGCTTTGAAGATGAAAAGCAATATATAAATGCTTAAGTATTACTATAAAAGTTCAAGTAAATGAGCTCATAGCATGTGATTTAAATGGAATGCTTGTGAATACACAATCCACCGATAACAAAACAACTAAAGAAGCTTCAGCTAAGACTCATAACCCACATGACACTAAGCCTTTAATATCATAGAATGTTTTCAGAGCTGAAAAGCTCTCAGAGATCATTTAGTACAAGTCTTTTATTTTACAGATGGAGAAAGGGGAAGTCACAAATGACCAGTCCAAGGCACAGGCATGGATCAGAACAGGCAAGAAAACAAATCTTTTTAAGTGCCCCACCAACGTGTCTTATACCACTCCTTGCTACCTACTAAACATCATATATATGGAAGAAAATAGCATGTTCAAATACTCGAATTTCACTAGTACGTTGAAACATTGATATTTGTTGCCACACATCTGGATATTGGAAAATACACTGATTTAAGATTGAATTCTTCTTCCTCAGAATAAGTGGTCCTCCTGTAAACGTATCTTGACTCTTATTTGTACATTGGAAGCTATTTTCCCATTACAAGAGTAGTTGCGAGCATCTATAACTGTATCTATATTATGTTCTATTGATCCTCAAAAAATAGTCAAGGGCTGTTCTCCAAATAGGTGAATGTGGGTGGGAGAGGCGACGAGAATATCTTCAGTGGATCCCAACCACAACAACTGCGGAAGCTGGCAAGAACGTGTCAATGACCATTGACACCAGTCCCTAAACTGACAGCTGTTCTTTAGCAAACTTCTTAAATGAGACTCTCTGTGCTACTTTGGAATTATATCTTTTTAAAAGAGACATGTCAAAGTATCTATTAACAGGGTAATAATACCCGGCACCATTTGGTATGTCACATAACCAGTGAGTCCTGGCCCTGGATGCTGGTAAGGAATTCATCTTATTACCAACCCAGTAGATCTGTTTTGGTTTAATGAGGCTGCCTTAAATTCTCTTCAAGTAAATTGGGGCCCTCAAAGGTTTAGTGGGCATCGGAATCACATACAGGGGCTTGTTAAAACAGATTTCTGGCTCCATTCCCAGAGTTCGTGATTCAGTAGAGCTCGGGTGTGTCATCTGAAATATGCCTATTTGGGTTGGGCAAATCTAAGGTGCGTTTCCAACAAGTTTCCAGATGATGATGATGTGATTTGGGACCACACTTTGAGAAACAGTAGATTAAAGAAAAAATATGCAAATAGGAGTCAACAAAGTTTTGGCTCCACTTTGATCAGCTGCCTGGGTAGAAATCTGCCCTGAGTGCAATGAAGAGTTGGTAATTAACCAGGTAAAATTAATCCCTGAAGGCTGGAGTTCACAGATTAGCGAAGCCAAATCTGGCCGACAGGTGTTTTGTTTGACTCACATAGTGTTTTTTTTAATCAAATTTGGTGTCAACATTTAAAGTTCATGATATCCTGTATAAAAATCCAAGTCCTTGTTTTTCTCAATAAATCGACGGTCCAGCTTGGGGTGGGGCCATCTATGCCCCTGTTAGACAGGGTGCCATGTCTGGGGATCCCAGTCTCCACCTGACCCGCTTCATTTGCTTACACTGACTACGGCTCTTGACTTTGTGTTCCTGTGCAGATCATAAGTCTAAAAATGTCAAGCTTCCAAATAATTTTTTCAGTTTAGTTATCGACTATACAAGGCTTTATTAAATAAACCAGACATGTCACCACTCATTCCATTTCACTGTGTTCTGTTTGAAATCTATATACATAAGGAAGAACAGAATAAAATCTCACATCATTGGCTGGTATCCCTAGGACTAGCCAAGCATTTTCCCATTTTTACTTCCTTTTAGAATAGCTAAATATTATAATACTTAAGATTCAAAGAAATTCAGAAATAAGAAAAAGCTTAGATATATATATATTATTTATCAAAATTATATTTAAGAAATATACGAATAATGAAATTTTGATAAATAATAATTTTGAAATGAATATTTGAATTTGAAATGAATAACAATTTTGATAAATAATAAAATACATTCTCTTTACCTTTTTAAAATAATTCATGTCTATGTGTATGTGCTATTTGAATTTTGCTACTTAAATCTTACTTCTCACCCAAATCCTTTTACCTTTATTTAACTTAAAAATGTGATCTATTGTGTATACTTTTGAAGATTGTTCGAATCCATTTTGGAATGAAACAAAATAATACTAAATTAAATATTCACATTAGTCCTCACACACATATAATGAGCTTTTTGGGGAGAGCAGTTCAAGTTCTACATTAGTTTGCTATGGTTCCAATGTAACTGACCCAACCTGAGTCCGCGGCTTAGTGAGTCACAGGTAGAAACCACACCAGGTGAGCGGTCACACAAAGGACACCTTATTTGCCACAAACGAGATCACGGGGAGTAATTTCCAAAGCTGTGACTCCAGGAGCAAGGGTGAGTGGGTTCCTTTTATTTAGGGTGGGGATGAATATTTAGATTGGGAGCCCTGTCATCACATGTAGAGGTGGGTATGAGGTGGCGCGTGCCCCTTAAGGAAACATGCCCCCCCCCACATACACACACTGTCACGTAAACGAGGCTTGAGCTCCTCCTTGGGCGCAGATTTTAGTATTATGACAAGGTGAATGTAACTGTCGGTCATTCTGTGGGTCACTCAGTGATCCATCTCTGGAGGCCTAAGTTAGGGGTTAAGTTCAAACTGGTCTGGGTGGTGTGGGCCCCCAGAGCTCTTCATGCAAGCAGTCATGATTGCTGGAGAGCTACTTTCGGTTTCCATCACAGACGCTATGCTCAAGAGACTTTTGCCTGAGTCAAGAAATAAACTGGAAAGAAGAGCTTAAAGAAAAATTCAGGACAAAGGTCAGTGAGTACAAACAGGTGAACAGTAAATTAGATCTTAGAGTCCAGCCGGAGACACCAGGACCTGCATCACCTGGAAACTCACTAGAAATGCAACTACTGGATCTCATCCTAGAAATCCCAAGAAGGAGGTCCAGCAATTTGGATTTTATCAAGATCCCTGGGTAATTTGGATGCACATTAAAGTTTGAGAACCACCACTTGAAGACATCAAATAGGTAGATAATTGAGCTTGTGCACAGAGCCAAGTATAAAGTGAAAGGACTTTGTGAAAGTGATTCCTGAATAATTTTAAAGAACACTTTTTTTTGGTCAATGTTGTTCTTCTCTTTTCAGAACATAGAATTTTCTGAAGGAAATTTTATATTTTAGAACCTGCTTCCATCACTAGATTTGAGAACTGTAAAGCGTATTTTATTTTCCACTGATAGAGGAGGCCACAACACTAGTGAAAAAGGCTGGAAGGTAAGCCTACACTGTCATTTTGCTTCATCTATTGTCAGTATTCTTAAAATGCCAAATGTCTAGGGACCATTTGGGCAACGGAGCTAAAGTATTGTCCATCTTTTTAATGTTTCTCACCATCAGCATGAGGATACCCAGGATGAGTCAAATGATTCTTAACCATGGATGCTTTTAAGTCACTGGGGAGCTTTTAGAAAATATCCCGACCTAAGCTTCATTCCCAGACATCTTGTGTTGGTTGGCCTTAGATGGGACCAGGGCCACTGGTGTGCTTTCAAAAGCCCCTCAGGTGATTCTCATGTGCAGTTGAGACTGAGAGGCCCTGCTTACATCCTCCCCAGCACTGACGGTGACGCAAAAACCAAATTTCAAACCTCAGCCCTTCTCTCCCTGTGGATTTTGATGCTACCTCTCCCGACATTTGAATAGCTAGGTCTAGTAACTAAAAAACCTTGAACAATTATCAACTGAAATGGCCTAAACACAGTCACTCTGTTTATACCAAGCCAAGATAAGAATTTGTGTAAATAATTCAGGTTCCCAAACACTTTTACCAGATAATTAAGGCCAAATTACTTTTTCTTTGGCCTGAAATTTTGGATAATTGGCTTAAATCTCCACATGGCTCTTGGGTGTAGACACAGCCCGTAGTGAAAATAGTGCATTCTGTTGCTTACTTGACCTCGGAAGAGGAGGAGGAGGAGGTGGTAATCAGTCTTTAATTTTACTTTGTGGGTGAAGCGTTGATACAACCAAATCCAAATGCCTCAGTCTTTGGCTGGATTGTTGCTTCTGAAAACATTAAATTTGGATCATAATTCAGAAACAAAATATTAATTCCTTCTCTCCACCCCCCTCAAAACTTATTTATTTATTTATTTATTTATTTATTTATTTATTATTTATTATTTATTTATGCAGCTCCTGGTAATTTTGTGATGATGCCCTCTTCCTACTATTTCCTTATGGCAAGCTAAAGGATCCTTGATTTTTGACCTTTTGATATAAAAACATGCATTACA
>CM052886.1:42692532-42739683 GCA_028534135.1 Potos flavus | reverse complement strand
AACTGTTTCCACAGTAGATAAAGTTATAAGAACGAGGAGAGAACTAGCAAATTCAAAAACCACAGGGTATGCGAGGACTGCCTAAGCAGGCTTCTATAATGTTGCATTTACTTTGGAGAAAGGACCCCTACATATGAGGGCAAACAATCCAACGGATCAGTAATTCCCAAACTTGAGGATTTGTGTTAAGAAGAAACCGAGGGAACATCTTTCGAGCTGACTCTTCCTGGATTCTGGAATGATGGCACGAAGTCCTAACTTCAGCAGGCAGTACAGGGCGAGCCCGCGCAGGCGTGCGGATGCCTTCCCGGGCGCCATCAACTCTTGCAGAAGTCAGCCCCCAGCTGACCTATTGACTGGGAGCCTCGGTGGGACCACCCTGACCAGCAGCAACCCCACTTCCGGTTGCACTGGGATTCCTCCCCAGGGGTTTGCATTCCAAGCCTGGCCGGATTTTCCCTCCCAGGCACTCCCCCGGGCTCACAGCCTGAGGAATTCAATGGCTGTAAGAAGACGCTCCAAGAGGATTGAGGATGGGAACTATTTTAACTCGCAAACAAATCCGAAGGGGGAATGTGGCTGTGTACTCCCAGATGAAAGACATTTAGGCTTGTGAATCACTCAAAATAGCAGGAAATCAGACAAGAAGGGCCTTGTCCCAGAGTCACAGCCTCACTCAGAAATTAAAATAGGTCTGACCTTTGTCTATGGGATTGTGTTGTCACAGTCAGATTTAGCTGCTCCGCCTGAGGACTTCTGAAACCCTCCATCTGCATGTGGGGAAACCGCAACTCTGGGTCAGGAGGTGGTCTCTCCCTGAGCACAGAGGAGCCACTGATTCCGGGTGGCTTCCAAACCAAGAAAACGGAGTTCACCGAAATTTCAATTTTCTCTTTTTCCTACTCAAATTAAGTTAGAAACAGTAAAATATGACAGAGAAATTGAGGTTCTCCAACCAACACTGAAGTTATGTTACTGCCATCCACATATTCACTTATCTCTGAGGGGACCTGCAAAGACCAAATCTCTTTGTGTGGCTTCTCTACTTTGAAAGCCAACTGTTGCGGTGTTTGGGGACTTTGGGGTATAGCTTTGTTGAGCAGGATCAACAGAATAGAAGGCAAGCCATTTATATCCAACAGCCCCCTAGGTCAGGAAAAAGAACCCTGTTTTCTACTTCTATCCCTGCCAATGAGTCACTGCCTCAAACTCAAATTATTTCTCTGTGCCTCAGTTTCACCTTCTATAAAGTGGGGAAAATAATACCCATTCCTCCCTACTTTCTTAGTATATCGTGAGTAGAAATTATTGCATATGTGAGCCCTGGGGAGGAAAGGCTTAAATCAAAGCATCATTATTGCTCTCGCTTCTCAGCAAATAGTCTCTATGGTAATCATAGCTTTCTTTTACTAAGAACCCCTGCCGCCTCTGGCCTGGTAACCTAAATGTCAAAACGTGAACATCACATTACAGCTTTCGAAGGCCTCTGTTCTTCAAAACTTTGCTCTTACTTCACCTAACATCTAAATTTGCTTAAAGTCATTTACTTCATTTTGCCAAAAGTAGTTTTGCGTGAGCAACCTCACCTAAGATACAACGAGAGCAAAAGTGAACATTCTGATCATTAAATACGATAGAGATGAGTTTGAGATGTAAACTCTCAATCTCAGAGCATAACCGTCCCATGAGACAGTGGTGCCCATTGCCTATTTTTATTTGCTCTTCTGTTGGTCTTTTGACCTGGAAAGACTAAGGTGGCGCCGCTCAACTCCGTATCCTACTCGAACCCCACCCACTACAAAGCATCCAAACTTGCCATTCATGCCATCAGATTCAAACTTACCCAAAATAGCTCTTTTTTATGTAATATTCAGAGTGACATATAACAAAGTTGGAATTCTACTTTTGAAATTATCTTTTATTGTGGTAAAGTACACATAATTATTTTGCCCATGTGGTTTTCTGGGATTAAGGTACATAACTTTTATCAGATTCTCTCTCTCTCCCTCTCTCTCTTTGATTGTGCTAAAACACACAGAATATTAGATTTATCGTCTTAACCAATTTTATGGGTATAGTTCAGTAGTGTTAAGTATAATCACATTATTATACAAGAGCTAAATTGTATGTTAACCATTTTCAAGTGTATAGTTCAGTGGCATTAAGTACATTCATATGATTATGCAATCATCACCACTATGCATCTCTGAAACTTTTTTATCTTCCCAAACTGAAATTTTATACCCATTAAATAACATCTCTCCATTTCCTTCTTCCCCCAGGTCCTGGCAATCAACCATTCTACTTTCTGTCTCTGAATTTGGCTGCTTTAAGTATCCTATATAAATGAAATTATATAATATTTGTCCTTTTGTAACTAGTGTAGTGTCCTCACTCCATGGTTCATATTACATTCTGTTTGTCCATTTGTCCATCAATGGATACTTGGCAACTTCCACCTTTGGTTATTAAGAATAAAACAGCTACAGGGGCGCCTGGGTGGCTCAGTGGGTTAAAGCCTCTGCCTTCAGCTCAGGTCATGATCTCAGGGTCCTGGGATCGAGCCCCGCATCGGGCTCTCTGCTCAGCAGGGAGCCTGCTTCCCCCTCTCTCTCTGCCTGCCTCTCTGCCTACTTGTGTTCTCTCTCTGTCAAATAAATAAATAAAATCTTTAAAAAAATAAAAAAGAATAAAACAGCTACATACATGAATGTCCATATCTCCTCGCGACCTGCTTTCAGTTCTTTTGGGTATATGCCCAGAAGTGGGATTGACGGATCATAATATTTTTGAGGACACACCATACTGTTTTCCATAGTGGCTGCACCATCTCACATTCTCACCAACGGTGCCCAAGCATTCCGATTTCTCCACATTCTTGCCAACACTTGTTATTTTCTGGTTTTGCTTTTGTTTTTTATAGTAGCCATCCTAATGGGTATGTGGAAATTCTATTTTCGATAAGAGAGTAGTTGATAGAGGGGCTAAGATCAAACATGATATGGGGAATTCTCGTATATTTGTATGAGACTTCTCTTAATAAAGCAGAATGGCTAAGGGCCATCTCAAAGAACTGTACTTCTTGGTTACTCTCACTCCAGCTGGAGGGGAAGTGCATCAAATGCCCACAAAGGACAGTGGGGGTTTCCCTGCCAACTCTTAAGTCAGAGAGAGCAAACAGAACCTGAGAAGAGAAGAAAGTCGGAGAGAATGGAATGCAGAGTCCTCCCTTCTTGCACCATGCACGGGGCATACAAATCTTCTGGTGACCCTGAGATGCACTTCAGCGCTTCACTGTTTTGCACACTTTTCACCATGGCATTGCCTGGCAGAAGCAGATAAGCCCCAGGAGGAAGAATGGGAGGGGTCTTCTCAGGAACTGGGCAACAGAAAGGGGAAAACATGTATGGCTAACCCTGGTCAAAGGTAGAAATTAAAAGAATAAGATGGGAAGTTAAGCCTAGAAAAACTGACTTCCTTCTGCTCTTCCCACTGCCAGTCCAAGATGATCACCAACAGAACATAACATCAGTTCTTTGTTCTACTGCTCACTTCCCTTTCTAAATTGCTGATGTCCTTACTCTTCTATCCCTGGGGGCCTAATGCTTGGCCTGCTACACTCTGATGACCGCAGACCCCTTCTGTGAGATTTCACCCATCCTCCACCCTCTCTTTTACTTAGGCATCCAAAAAATATTTATTGGGTACCTACAAATGGTTGAAGTCAATCCATAGTGGATAATTTGAGACTTTCAACAGTTTTTTTTTTTTTTCCCTAAGATTGTGTTCAAAGCAAAATTAAGCTCTTCCCCAGTGGTGTACCAAGCAAAGGTCAATGACAGTGGTTTGTCCCAAGTATAAGCAATTCATCATTGTCTGGAGAGAATTTTAAAAATTAAAAATAAGAATAAGAAGTTTAAATAATAAACTAAAATAAATAATGAATTCAAAGGCATGTGGCTTTTTATTTTCCCCATGCTCTGTCAGCCCTAAACAATGTCAGGGATAAAATACTCCTCCCACCCAAAATATTATGTGGGTCCAAGTTCTAAACGATTGCTATGGTTATTGTTGAGTTTTAAGGATACGTATGTAGTCTTCAAATACTATTCTCTAATAAACACTATATTCTATGTAGAAATTAAATCAAAGAACTCCTATTTGTACACCCAGGGACTCAGCTGCCCACATTTGTTTTTAGAGTAAGTTCAAAAATGGTTTGGAATCCTTTGAGTTTGCCTGAGGGGCGGTCAGTGTCACCAACCCCTGGGGTATTGCAGCTTCATATGTTTAAAACAATAGATTTTTCCAAAAAAACAAACAAACAATGATTATGAAGAGCAGGAAAACCTGAGTAACTTTAATTCTGTCTCTAGAAGTAATGGAACAAAATAAAATATTTTCCCTTTTCTCCAGAAATCCTTAGTGTATTATATACTAACTTACATACATATAGCTAAAATATTTTTGTTGTGTAATATTTTTTATTTTGATTACTTGTTTGCATGATTATATATATTATATTTCGTTATCTATGTTTCTTTTCTGACTGCTATTAGTCATTTTGTATCACAATTGTTCTGAAGCACATTTTTTATCCGGGGGAATTAAAAGTGATGAGTGCTGGGTGTCAAAAATACTGGATACATGACTGCTCTCACTACTTTTTTCTAATTGGTACATGATTCACTATTCAATTATCCAGCAAAGCATCTGAAGTCTGCCAGGCACCAGACTCAGCCAGTGACATAAAGGAACCAATAAAACACAGAGCAAGCCTTGAGGTCAGTGTCTCTGGGGTACAGCAAATTGGAAAAGCCCTGGTTACAGCTGGGATATGAGGCCTAACTGAACATACTGATACAAGTCTAACTCAACGGAGAACAAATTCTAGAAACCCCAGGACCAAATCGATTGGGTACCTTATTTCATTCATTTACCCATAAATAAGAGGCCTGGTATATATCTAAAAGAAAGGGCCTGATATTTTTTTACACCTTCCTAAAAAGATACTTATGAACCTTTTCTAATCCAGTTCTGTGATTATGTTCAAGAAATGCCCACTATCATAATATCCCTTTATGCCATGTCAATAAACATGTAATTAATAACACAGGCTTATGCAAATCAAATGCGAATGGAGTCAGTTCTCCCTAATTATTTTCAGTATTGTGTTGAAAGGTGGAAAGGTATAGATGAAGAGCTTCCTCTTGTTCTTGCTATCTCAATGATCAGAAAGGATGAGAGAGGGAACAAGTATGAAATTAAAAAGTTAAAGGGAACACAGGGCCAAAGATAGTTTTCAATATATTTTTATTTTTTCCGTGCAACACACACACACAGGTACACACACCCATAAACCCCTCACTCCTTATGGAAACCAGAATTCCCTCAATTCTTTGGGAAAAAAAATCAGTGGGGCACCTGGGTGGCTCCGTTGGTTAAGCGTCTGCCTTTGGCTTCTGGAGTCCCGGGATGGAGCCCCACATCGGGCTCCCTGCTCAACGAGGAGTGTGCTTCTCCCTCTCCCTCTTTTCCTCCCCCTGCTCATGCTCTTGTGCTCTCTATCCCTCTCTCTCTTTCTGTCTCTCTCTCAAATAAATAAATAAAATCTAAAGAAAAAAATTTAAAAAAAATCATTCAACTGAATCTGAAATACAAGAGGTCTGATTACTGCTGAGCAACTAAGGCCCAAGAATTTTCTCTTCAAAATGCTCTTCTGTAGCTATGATTGATTGACCTGAGACTCCATATGTTTTTTTCTTTTTTCCTTAATGGACTTTGGCAGAGAATTCCATTTCCTCCCAAACAGAGCACCTTGCAACCTTCTGTGAGAAATTGTATAGGTGGTCCAAGCGGTAATGAATGAAATTGAGTGAAAGATTGAAAAATCAGGGTTGAAAATCAGGGAAAAAATATACCTGCAGCAAGTCCCATTATTCTGTAGAATAATCTCCCAGGGGAATCAGTAATGGCCCCATCACTCGAGTAATTCTAAAAGAGCACAGAAAAATATTTGAGAGTATTTTATGAGGAAACAGCATGTATTGGAAAAGAAGAGAGAAAATTACCTAATTTTCCATCCGTAATTTTCATGATTCTGCCTTGAATGGCCTCTTCACACATAATATCTGACAATTTGGGTATGCAAAACTAAAAAACACAAAAATGATCTTTGGCCAACTCTTTAAGGCAAGAGTTAAAGAACTTTAAAAGGAAACGGTCTTGACAATAAAAATCAGACGTCAAGTTATGATAAGGTACTCATACTTCTTTATACACATTTATATACTTCTTCAGTGTGTGTGGCTTATTCTAAGATCAAAATTCAAATGTGTTTCCCTGGACGAGTCACTGTTTCAACATCTCTGTCACTGCAGCTGATCCTGATACTGATGCTTCCCGTGAGGAGTCAAACCCTATTTTTTTAAAAAGTGAGACCGGAAATACCGCACAGTGCTGGAATACATATGAAAATCTGAACACTTTCAAAGATGTAATACAAGAAATCAACCAGAGAATATTCAAATAGTCACAATACGTTTAACATTGTAAACATTTTCTTCCTCTTTTAAACAAATGCTGAGCAAAGCTTCCCATGTTTCAAAAGCGAAATTTAATGGACGCTCAAAATGGCAAGTCCCACATAGTTATTATTCCTTCTCTTCACACTTAATTTCCCTGGCTTTGTAGGAGGTTTCCAGGACTTTAACAATGGCCTGCGGAGCACTTCTGTGCATTTATGTTTCAAGTCCTGTCTTCATGGAGTAGATAGAAAGTAGTATCAGTCCTTGACATCAACTATTTGCTCTTTTGAGTTCCTACTATATGGGGGGGGGGGGTATTAAAATCCCAAGAAGTAAGAAACCTGTTTATATTGCTTGAGAAACTTACAAGTTAGACAGGAAGGGGTGACGTAATGCTAATAACATGAATAACAATGCAACGTTATCTGTGTTTCCTTACCTATAAAACACAAGTTACCGTACTTACCTGGTGGTAACAAATAGAAAAATGATAATTGCAAAGCACTCAGCACAATGCTTGACACACAGAAGTGTTCTGTCAAAGGTTATTATCATTACAGAAAAATTGCCAGCTAAGTAAATTTAAAAAAAAAAAGGCTTGCTTCAAAGTTGGGGAGAAGCAGAGGTCAAGGGAAGGTGAGGCCGTCTGTGGCAACCCAGGAAAGTTTCTTGGACAAAGCAGGATTTACACTGGGCTTTGAAAAATGAGGAAGACCAGCCAAAAGGAAAAAAAAAAAAAAAAGTCCCTGTTCACTTCCCGAAATGGCAATTGGCAGGACTATCCAAGTTGATGACACATTCTTTCAAACTTCTTTCTTGAGTGATCCTGTGGCCTGATTTCCCCTATCTTTTAAACCTGTTTTGCCAGGTAAGTGCAAACATCAGACATCAGAGCATTAGCTCGTTTACGATCCAGTCCTAATTCAATTTGGTCCCATTTCAAATTCCTCCATAGCACAACCCAAAAGCACTCACCAGCCAGAAAATATCTATGGGGTAACACCCAAAGACCCTTGGGGAACAACAGGGGATAGAGTTACAGAGTGGACCTAAGCTACATTTCAACATAAGTCAAAGCTAACCAGGTGATGCCTTTCTAGTCAGGATGGACCAGTGACAGCCCCACACCCTTTGAGTCAATGGGAAATAGTTTCTTAACTCACTTTTGGGAAATGTTGCCAGTGATTCAGCCCTACAGGCCGGCTCACTGGGACATCATAAAGGATATTTCCCTCAACAGCTTCCCCACCTCCTTGGTAAGAGATGAGTTTCCCAGGCTGTAGTGTTACCCATAAGCACCCCTGCTATGATAGGAGAGCGTATCAGAGATCTGGGGAAGTCTTTTCTTTATCAACATTATTGAGACTCTAGAATGCTCTTTGAGTAGATACTTTATAATTTATTATCCAAACTGGAAGCCTTTTGAGAATATGTGATATTAATAATTGTGCCACAAAAGCAGACATAAACAAGGAATGTTCCAGGCAAATCAGGATATATGGTCACCTTGTCTCAAGGTTTTGAGGCCCTGACTTCTAAGAATAAAGATACTCATTTGTCAAGTACTTGTTAAGCAAATACTATGTATCAGACACTATGATGTATGCTAGAAATAATATATTAACTGTCTTTGCCCTAGAGGTCTCAGGCTAGTAGGGGAGACAAACACATAAATAGGCATTTATAAAGCTCTGTAGAGGTCGGGGAATCTGGGGAGTACCTAAGTCAGCTTGAAGAGTTAGAGAAGTCTTCCTGAAAGAAGTGCTGACCTGCCCACACCTTCAACAGACAATGAGTAAGAGGAACCAAGTTCAGGCTGAAATGTCATTGCAAACCAAAAGTATTTTATATTTATCAGTCATTTACTGGATATCAGCCACTTTGTATATAATACCTCATTTTACTCATACTTCTGGTATTTCCATTTTACAGACAAGAAAAATGAACACAGAAATAGTAAGTAATCTTCAAAGTGTGGCAGTTTTAAAACAGTGAAAAGACGTATGTCCCCTTCCCATGAATCTTATTTTGATCAAGAGAGCACAGTGAAATGTGACTTCCGAGGTCAGGTGCTAAGAAGCCAAGGAACTGCCACCTGATTTGCTGGAACACAGGCATTGGATCCCTGAACTGCTAATAAGATATCCCACGACCTGGAGATTGCCAGGCTGCAGAGATCACGTGGAGTCATCTGGCAGATAGTACCAGCTGAGCATATCCTTCAGCCATCCCAGCCCAGACATCAGATAGATATGTAAGAAGTCATCTTAGAAGTGGATCCTCCAGGGCGCCTGGGTGGCTCAGTCGGTTGAGTGTCCAACTCTTGGTTTCAAAAACTCAGGTCATGATCTCAGAGTTAAGAGATAGAGCTCTTCATCAGGCCATCGCGGAGTCTGCTTGAGACTCTCTCTCTCTCTCTCTCTGCTACCCCTCGCCAATAAATAAATAAATCTTTTTTTTTTAAGATTTTATTTATTTGACAGAGAGAGATCACAAGTAGGCAGAGAGGCAGGCAGAGAGAGAAGGGGAAGCAGGCTCCCTACTGAGCAGAGAGCCCGATGCGGGGCTCGATCCCACGACTCCAAGATCAGGACCTGAGCCAAAGGCAGAGGCTTTAACCCACTGAGCCACCCAGGTGACCCAATAAATAAATAAATCTTAAAAAAAAAAAAAAAAAGGGAAGAAGAAGTGAATCTTCCAGACCCAGCATGGAAGAACTGTCCATACTGGCCCTTTTCTGTATCCAGACCGATAGAATTTGTGGCCTTAAAATGGTTATTTTTTGTATCACTGCGTTTTGGTACAGCAATAGTAACTGGGTCACAGGAACACATGCCTAAGCAGGCAATAAAAGAGAATTCAAATCCAGACGTCTGGAATCAAACAAAACAAAACAAAAAAACAAAACACACACACAGTGCTTTGTTTTTGTTTTTGTTTTTTTACAACACAGCGATTCAACAATTCTCTTTAATTGCAGCTTCCCAAGCAATATGACTTCTTTTGTATATATACAAGCCCCTCTGGTAACTGACACAGAAAGTTCAGGGAAGTGATTAGAGATGGATCTGGAAAGAAAAATCCATCAAGTGACAGAAGTCCTCATAAACCACATTAAGGTATCCGAAGCAATAGGAAGCCATTGAAACATTTGAAAGCAGGAGAATGTTGTACTCAGCTTTGTGTTTTAAAGGGATCACCCTGGCATTTATGTGGAAGAAGATCTCGAGGGGCACAAGACTAAGAACATTTAGGAGCCTATGAAAGCAATTCAAGCAAGAAATAAGTCAATGGCAGTGGCAGAACGGAAGAGGAGGAAGGGGGCTAAAATCTGGAAACAGCAGCTACGCAGATTACTGACCATTCCACCAAACGTGGAGCCAGAGAGAAATTCAAAGACAGGGGAAATGATTAGGGAATGACCTATAGTGAATGTTCTGGGCCATATTTGCCCAGTTAATTGAAAAGCACACTTGTCCCTTTCATTTCCTTCTCTTCCCTTCCCTCTTCTCTTGTCCTTCCCTTCCTTCTCTTTCCTTCTCTTCCCTTTCTTTTGAGGTGGTGAAAGAGGAACAAAGCACGATAGGAAGATTAGTTATAGACAATCATTTTGAGAAAATAGAACTACATTGTCAGTCATGAGAGCCAGGTTCCTCATTATTAAAGAAAGTGAAAGAAAGAGGAAAGCTAGAAATAGCCTTAAGATTATGAACTGGAAGTGGAAATATTGGTGTGAACTCATAGTTTTAGATAGATAGATGATAGGTAAATAGATAGCCATATAGATAGATAGATAGACATAGATTTACATGTATAAATATATATACATACATATATGTATCTGTGTGTACATACATATAGAATTTCAGCTCTGTTTTCCAAGAGGATCTAGAAGCAGTGACATTCCAGTAGCAATGAACACTTCAAGAACACATTTCAGTTTCCAAATAACATTGTCTACCAGAAGGAACTCCTTAGATAAATAATTGATTTCAGTACTTGGGTAAGGAAGATACAAAATGAGTTTGGATTATCTTGTTGTACCAGAAAGTAAGGAAGTGCTCAAAGAATGATGTAAACAATGTCAAAGAGACATGAGAGTCAGTTTACGAGGGTTCCTACTGGCCAAATCTGGAAAACTTCGAGAACCAGAATGAATAATGATAGTAATAGATCACAATCCATTGAATAAAATAGGAACCCATCAATCTATACTGATATAAATGATTGAATGAATAAATTAAGGAGGAGAAGATGACGTAGCCAATAGTAGAAAACCAACTAATAAATGATAGAAAATCACCATTTGATAGCAAACAAATGGTCATTAATTTAGGCAGGAATCAGGTAAGAATGCTAAGCCTGGTCAATGCAGGTTTAATGAGTTTGAGGCTATTGGCATAATTCTGAAGTTAACATAAAATCTTTATCACCTACAAAAGGAGAAGGTGGTAATTTTAAGGTGGAGAAAGCTGGCCACTTGACCAGGTCATCAAAGTTGGTATCAATAGGTGTGGGGATGGGTGGTTGCCTTGTGCTTCCATTGTGTAATCAACTTGGGAAGAACACAGCATCATTTTTAAGGTCTTCCTGCCAAGAATGGGTGATCTGAGTCTGGTCATAAGAAAACCTCGTAAAGGCCCAGGTTGGGGGGGGCATCTATCATGTGAAACATCTATACTCTTTAATCTGTCAAGGTCATGAATCACAGGGAAAGACTAAGGAAACATTCCAGATTAAAGGAGACTAAAAAGTGGTTAAAATAATAATAATAATAATAATAATAATAAGTTCAATACATCATTCTGGACCAGAAAGGAAAAAGACACTCCTGGAGTAACTGTCAAAATTTGAATGGGGGCTGTAGATTGTAAGGTAGCATTGTATCAATTTCCTGATTTGGAAGATGATTTGGGATCAAGAGGAGAGTATCTTTGTTTTGGGAAATGTACACTGGAGTTTTAGGCATTGTATCTACATAAGTCCATGAGACATGAAAGTACTTTAAACCGTTCTTTCAACTTTTCTGTAAATTTGAAGTAATTTTTTTAAAGATACGTATTTATTTGAGAGAGAATGAGAAAGAGAGAGCACAAGCAGGGGAAGGGACAAGGGGACAAGCAGACTTCCCGCTGAGGGTGGACCAGACATGGGGCTAGATCCCAGGACCCTGAGATCATGACCTGACTCAAAATCAGAAACTTAACCAACTGAGCCACCCAGGAACCCCTGAAGTAATTAAAAAAAAAAAAAAAAGTTAATGAAAAGTTAAAAAAAAAGAAATTTGCAACACACATGGAAAAAAAATACAGTATAGATGCTAGGAATTTCCTTCATGACTGCTAAAATACAAGACTTTTAATTCATTATTTTTTTTAAAAGTTAGAAAAAAATAAAAAATAAAAGTTAGAGGCACTTGGCTTGCTCAGTTGGTGGAGTGTACAACTCTTGATACTGCGATTGTAAATGTGAGCCCCATGTTGGGTGTAGAAATTACTTAAAAATAAAATCTTAAAAAAAAAGTTAGAGACTATTTTATATGTATCGGATGCTATGAAAACCATCAGGTACAGATAATAAAAGGCTTTGCGGATTTGACTCACAGATTATTGGTGTTTAAGCAAGGAAAGAAAGAGAGAAGGAAAGAGAGAAGGAAGGAAGGAAGGAAAGAAGGAAGGAAGGAAGGAAGGAAGGAAGGAAGGAAGGAAGGAAGGAAGGAAGGAAGGAAGGAAAGAAGGAAGGAAGAGGGAGGGAGGAAGGGAGGGAAAGAAAAAGTAAAAAAAAAGGAAAAGGAAAGGAGGTCATGGTTTTCAAACTACCCTTCCCAGAATTTCTAGATGACTCAAGGGTTCATAAATATTTAGTTCAAATTTCATTATAAAAATATGCTGTCAAATAAACGAAATATACAAAACAATAAAAATACAGTGAAGATATATAAAAATTATAATTTTTTCAAGATTTATTTATTTATTTATTTGACAGAGAGAGAGATCACAAGTAGGCAGAGAGATATGCAGAGAGAGAGGGGGAAGCAGGTTCCCCACTGAGCAGAGACCCTGATGCGGGGCTCGATCCAAGGACCCTGAGATCATGACCTGAGCCGAAGGCAGAGGTTTAACCCACTGAGCCACCCAGGCTCCCCTAAAAATTATAATTTAAAAAGAAAATCTACACTACACTGAAGTATGTTCCATACTGAATAAGAAGCCACCAATACACTAGCTTACCATCTCTATGTAGACATTTGAGTTTACTGCAAACTCATTACTTATTGATTAGGTAGAGCTCTGATTTTTTTTCCTTTTTATTCAAGACAGCTTCTATCTGTCTAGCTAAATTTATCAATTCAGATACTAATCCCTATTGGTATGAATTATAACTTTTCTCCAATAAATTTTATTTTTCAAATAAAAATACAGAAATTAATTAGATGGTAAAATTGTTATAATCCTGCAACTCTTTCCTAACTCCTCTTTTTTTAATTCTTTTCTTTTTTTTCCCTAAGTTTTTTATTTGAATTCCAGTGTAGTTAACATACAGTGTTGCATTATTTTCAGGTGTACAATGTAGTGATTCAACAATATCTTTTCTAACTCTTGATTTTGAATACCAGTGTTCATAGGAACACTTCGTTAACATAATTGACTTTATAATAAGCAAATATTATAAATTTCACCTTATAAATAAGCATATTAGTAAGATCCTGTTTTTATCTTTTATATACTGATTTTTTTCTAACAGATGTCTAAGGAAAGAATTATGGTAAAAATTATAACAATCAGGGCGCCTGGGTGGCTCAGTTGGTTAAGCAACTGCCTTCGGCTCAGGTCATGATCCCTGAGTCCTGGGATTGAGTCCCGGACTCCCTGCTCAGCGGGGAGTCTGCTTCTCCCTCTGCCCCTCCCCCCTCTCATGCTCTCTCCAAGGTGCTCTCTCTCTCTTTGAAATAAATAAATAAAATCTTTAAAAAATATTATAACAATCAAGACAATATACTGAATTAAAAACCATTTGTATAAGACATTGCTTTAAAATAAGTCATAGGATAAGATACATTTCCTCTTTAATTTTGTTAGGTGATTAATAAGAACAAAATATAAAGGCAGCTCACCCTAGAGAAATGTGCCCTTAATCCTTTAAATGGCGTATTTTGCCAGATAATCTGAAAGAGGGTAAAATTAATGACTGATAATGAAACACAATTGTGTATCATTTGATGTCTTTGGCTCCTTTGTGATACAAGAACCTGTGTTCTTTGCATCAGTCAAAGCCAGCTGATAGCTGTAAATAGACTCTTAACATCTGCGAATCACATATTTAATTAATTGGTTTCTCCAACACTTGCAGGTATAATACATCAAAAGAAAATGATACACTCCAAGAAAAACTATTTTGTTGGAGAATTGTGCCCTATTCCTCCCACAACCTTAGATCCTTGGTTTCCAACCAGAGAAATTTCATACCTTGTCCCCTCCCAACATTTGGCAATGTTGAAGACACTTGCTTGCCACCTCTTGGGGAATGCTACTGACGTCTAGTAGATAGAACCCAGAGACGCTGCTCACACACCCTGCAAAGCACCTCATAGCCCTCACAACAAACTGTCCAGCTCAAAGTATTGATAGTGCTAAGGTTGAGAAATCCTGCCCTAGAGTGAGTATTATTCTCTGATAGAAGAGTGCAGAGTAAATTTTTAGGTGTTCTAGATTCATACCTGAGCTTCTAAATGCTTTTTTTCTTCACCCCCTCTTTCTTCTTAGATCCCCAGTGATGGATTGATCTTTCAACTTCACTTCCTGTTTAACTGAAAAATGGGATTCTATGCTGCTGAGACTTTTCCCCACCT
The DNA here is from genome assembly GCA_028534135.1 of Potos flavus. NCBI lineage: Eukaryota > Metazoa > Chordata > Mammalia > Carnivora > Procyonidae > Potos > Potos flavus. The sequence continues at coordinate 42,725,307 of CM052886.1, read as the reverse complement.
CCCACCAAATTCTGAATTATTTACTCTTCCTTGTGTTTAAGGAGACAGAACAGTAAATAGGAAGCCCTTCATGAAAAAAGTAATACGCAATGCAATCTTCAGCTTTATAGGTCAAGGCACTTGGCTTTACTAATTCAACCACAGTGTATCTGTTCAGACAGCAGTGATTCCCATCCTGTTGACAAGTAGGATTCCTGTCATTGTTTTCTTTTTATACCCAGCCATATGCTTTAAATTTTAAAATACTTTGTCTATCAAATTGCATTTAATCATCTATTAATCAAAAACATAATTGCTAGAACCACTGAACAATAACCAATGTAGCTGCCCTATGATGTGACAGAACTCTCACAAAGAATCTTTAGCTAGAATGATTGATTCATACAACCCTATTGATGATAAGCCTATGATTTCTATCAGTTGTTTTGAAACATTGACAATATTTCGAAATTTCTCATTTCTACCTTCATGGACTCAAGTTGACCAAACTCTTAAGAAATTAATTAATATAATGATTTATGTGATCAACTTATTTAAGAAGACTAGAACTAATGGAAAGAATAGAGCTTATAATATATCCTGAGATTTCTTGCTGGTTGGGGTTTAGATAAAATATGGGTGAGGAACAAATTAGAGAAAAATAGAGTTGGAAAGTTTCCCAAGGAAATCTCCACTAAATTGGTGGTAATATAAAATTATCTTCAGGATAAATTTAGTCCAAGGGAATCGACATTTCATTTAGGAGCAGTTACTCCTGGTTACTGGCAAGAGAAAATGGGAGGTAGGTCTTGGACTCCAAACAACTCCTGTCCTTAATTCATCCCTATCTCAGACAGATGATACCATTGAGTTGACTTCAGTCTCACGACATTCTTGGAGAACTTGAAGAACTTGGAGAACACACCCACTCTCTAAATGAAGATTTGGGAAATACTCTCTATTTATCAGCAAGGTGGGTTTCTCTTCACATGAATATTCTCAGTCATTCTGTGTTGATTTTTACTATATTAAGCCATGGTGGATATAAACTTCTCTTGATCTGGTTCTCGTATTTGGGGACTGTCTTACTGCAGTCCTCTCAAGTACACTGATAACATGAAATACTCAACTAAAAATGTCTTTTTCTGTGTGATTCTACCGATCGGTACAACTGCCTTATGCCCCCAGAAAACATCTGTGCCCTCATCAGTATGTGTACTTTCCAGATTCTCAAGTTTTAATAATAGCAGGATGGATGGCTTTTCCTTTTCACAAGTTATCAGTGTTGACCAGACAGAAGAGAATTCATTTTAATTAAATGTCTGTGAAATCCTCACTAAAAGGAACCAAGTGGTTTTCCATCAATTTCCTTCTGAACCATGCGTGACCTGATGATAGTTCTCAACAATACACAACGCTGGCACATTTCACTGGATGTTTCTTCCAGATCGGGGCTGAGATTTAAGAGTTGAGATTTATTGACCAAAAATCTTGTAGAAATTACATGCTATATTTTTATTATCTCTCTCTTCCCCTCTTCACCTTTGCCCCAGGCAGCTTGAGATCACTTTGAATTTCCTAAACTAGATTCTGATTCAGCAGTGAGTGCCTTCAGTTACTTTCCACTTAACTGATTTTTGGAGGGATTTAGAAATGACAAATAATGATCTTTCTTTATTAAACAATTTTAAAATAGCAATTACCTTTAAAATGCTTTCTCATAGATAAGCTTGGTTTCAATTTCCTGAGATGGCCAAACATTTGTTTCCTTGGGTTTCCACAAACAGTAAGGTTTCACCTGGAAACATAATTTTAGGAAATCATAGTCATCCTTACTAATTTTTAAAAATGGCTAAATACATCTTAAGGCCAAGATTCTTCACCAGTAGAGTTCTCATTAATCAAGTTTGGCAGTGGAGATCAATGATATGGCTCTAGTTAACAGAAGATCCATGCTGCAGAAGTTACACACCTGCAAAAGATCAATTCTTTTTTTTTTTTTTCAAAAAATTGATTCTGAAGAAGAAATTATCTTTTAATTTGGTAACATCCTACAACATATTCTGACTCACTGGATGCAAGAGGCCATTTTTCCAAAAAAGGAGAAAATCAAAATAATTTCTATTTTGTATAGTAAACATATTAAACATTTATAAATAAAATATATAAACAAAAGCATATTAAATATATATAAATTTACTCTAAGGATCAGCACTTCATTTAGAACTGGTTATTGCTAAGTATCATCCTAGATTTTACATATATATGTATATGTATAAATATATATATATATATATATGCACATCTTACATATGCATATATGTAAATGCATCATGTTTGTTTGTTTATTGTACAATAGGCTCTTCATCCAGCAGTGAATGGTGAAAGTGGCTATAACTTTGTAGCATGGAGGCTAGGAGCCCCAGTCTGACTGGCCTCAGTTTACCAACCTCACAGTATTACGGAGAGGTTTAACTGAGGTACTAAAGAAGGAACCTGTAAAGAACCGTGTAATACAGTTAAGCTCTCCATAAGGGCCAGTGGTTCTAATGACACTATTGTTATTACTATTATTATTACTACTACTTTTATTATTATTACACCATAAAACAAATTATAGTAACCATTCAGAACCTGCAAAATGGTGACAGAACTCACTCTTCTGTGTGTCATTTTCTTCATCCTATTGAACAAGTTGATTTCTAAAATCACTACTTCAGGGGCACCTGGGTGACTCAGTTGGTTGAGCCTCCCACTCTTGGTTTCAGCTCAGGTCAGGATCTCAGGGTTGTGAGATCAAGCCCGGTGCCAGGCTCAGTGCTCAGTGGGGAGTCTGCTGGAGATTCTCTGCCCCTGCCCCTCCCCCACGCTCCCTCACTGGAGCTCGGTCTCGCTCTCTCTCTTAAATAAATAAAAACTTTTTAAAAAATCACTACTTCAGATACTTAAAATCTTTTTGAGTCTACATAATATGGAAAAAATTGTCATTGACAGAAGAATTTAAGAATCCCAGAGAGAAAAAAAAAAAATCCTGGACAGAAAATTTCAGGTCATCAGCCTGTATCTAATTTTGTGGGAAGAGAAAAAAAAAAAAATGAATGTAACTTAAAGTTGCGAAAGCCTATCAATGCAGTGCAAAATCAATGCCTTATGAAAGGACTCCACTTGCACTATTAAAAACAATTTAGTATAACTAAGATCTCTTGATGTTATGCAAATCTGGGTTTGAATTCCAGCTCTGCTACATAATTACCACTTTGCATAAATTATTTAGCTACCATTTTATCATTCGTAAAATGAAGATAATAGTGAATTTTCCCTAAGGTTATGATAAAACTAAAATACAAACGTGTATGGAAAGTACTTAGCATAATAATTAGAATTTAGTAAATCTACAAAAGTGATATCATATGATATATTATTAGAGAAAAGTGCAAATATTCTTGTGTACTCTTTTAATTTTTAAAAAATATTTTGGTAGAAACCAAGGTAACATTTATCTCTTGAAGAGATTACTGTTGATCTCGAGCAAGTTATGTAATCTCTCTGACCCTTGATTATCTTATGCATAAAATGGGAAAGTACTGCTTAGAATATTGTGAGAAGTTATAGAAGAGGTTCTAGTAAAATGCCTGCCCAAAACAGAGGTTGCTTTAAAGTTGGTGTGAATGAAGTTTATCACACTTAACACTTAACAAAACATTATTTACTATTTAAGATATACATATTTACCCTCTTTTAAAAAATAATAATGAAATGAATGGTATTTACAGTTGCCCTCGTTTTTTTAACGGAAGAGTAGGACAGAAGAATAGGCATGTGATTGGGAGGAGTGCTGGAAGATAGCTCTGAACAGAGTGATCCCGAGCTTAATCTACTTTCCTTGATGAGGTCATTTGTACAATAGAGAAAGCATTCACTTGTTTGTAAAGTGATCAGATTGAAAGTACCAGGCATTGTTTGTCGAAATACATCTTTTCACTTGTAGATCTCCAATCTTTGCTTTTATGTACAGCCTGACAAGTGAAGTGGAATGCCAAGGACCTTCTCTCAATAAATTTAAGAGGGGATAGAGCAGAGAAGAAAAGAAATGTACTTAAAGAAATAGTCCAGGACTTCACACAGATGACACATGCTAAGGGAAAAAAAAAAAAACCAAATTTTAGTTTTAGCAGAGGCAGAGCAAGCTTGAGATTTTTCCACAAAGTGAAGTTGAGATTCATCCCAGGTTGGATACAATTAATGTTCACAAATTAATCCTGACTGGTTCGCTCATTTCACCTAAGCACATACAAAAATCATCTGCTAAAGGCTCCAGTTGGCTGTTTGTTCGCAGATCTTCAAACAATTTTCCAAGAATACCAAGTACATCAAAAGCACTGGATTGACCTAATGTGTGTAAGTGGGCAATAAAAAAGGGTAACCAGCAAGATTGTTGGGTATAGTAGATACACTTATTTAATTAATTGCCATTGCTTCCCACAAACTTCTATCCTCCCAACTCTGGTATTGGCATTAGAAAATAGCTAGTTATCTCTTTCAGCCACTGAGTTCTAATAACCATTGCCTGCCTGTTCTCAGGTTCTATATCTTCTTGGCCTTTGCTCTCCCTTCCCCTGTATTTCGGAAACAAAGAGATTCAGTAGAGCACAGTGCCCTGAAAAGAATCCACAAATGCTATATGACTTTGGGCACCTTCGTAAAATGCTCGTCCGGAAAATGAGGAGAATTCCTACCTCATAAGGTTTGAAAATTGAGTTAATTCACACAAAATGTTTAGAGTAGGACCTAGCACAAGATAGGTGCTATTTAAATTGAGGGATCGCATGTCTCAGTTTGCCTGGGAGGGTCCCAATTTATGCTTGTTGTCTCAGCTTTCCAGTTAGTTCAGCATTTGTCTTTTTTTTTTTAAGATTTTATTTATTTATTTGAGAGAGAGAGCATGACATGAGAGGGGGGAAGGTCAGAAAGAGAAGCCTCCCCGCTGTGCAGGTATTCCCAATGCCGACCGATCCTAGGACTCCAGGATCATGACCTGAGCTGAAGGCAGTAGCTTAATCAACTGAGCCACCCAGGCGCCCTGGCATTTGTCATTCTTAAAGTGTCCTGGTTTGGGTGATAATTCATGTGCCCCACTTGTGCAAAAATAGTAAAGCTGCTATTATTATTATTATTATTATCAATAAATTATACACATGTATTTATCATAGTTTAGTGGAGTCCTGAATGAATGCACATACATACTGAGATATTAATACATGTTGAAATATTCTAGAATCAGAATAGTGTAATAAAAAGAATTAATTCTTAAAGCACTTGCTATGTGATTTGATGGAAGTTACCTAACCTCTCTCAAATCCAAATCCTCTATAGTAAAGCCACATAATATATAGCTTATGAACTCAGTGGTTGTAGGATTCCAATGAGAAACTATAAAAGAAAATAATTTGTAAATTACAGCACTTGATATAAATGAAACATAATTCTTGTACTAAAATTTGAATTGAAGTATCATGTTTCCATAAATGCCATATTCAGAAGCTGGCTCCATACTGCTACAAGCCTTCTATGTACCTAGTATTACCTATGTATTACTGAATTATAATATTTGGTTAGAAAAAAATCATCAAGTAATCAAAATGATCTGTTGCTCAGCCATGTACCAAGAACTCTTAGAACTTAGCAGTTCCTATTTCTTGACTTGCTTGGGCACATCAATATGTACAATAGAATCAGTAGTTAAGTGCATGGGTTAAAGTCATTGTTTTGCCACTAATGAGCTGAATAGTATTAAGCAAATTATTTAATGAATCTAGGTCTCAAGGAGGGGAATACTATTACCTATTTGACAAAATTATAATGAGACATAAATGAGATCATGATTATAAAAGTCCTAGCACAGTGACCTTATTATGCTCGATACATAGTAAAATCTAAATAAATGTTAGCTATTACATCTAATTTTAAAGTTCTTAACAAAGCACGAAGGTGAGCTCAATCTTTCTATTTTAGAATATATGTTATTGCTGTGCAGTAGGAGGTTAATAGGCAGATAACTTAGCTCTTGACCCTAAGAAAACTAAATTGTATCTTTAGGTTGACAGAAAGGCAGCAGTTGACTCTGATTGACAAATATTTATTAAGTAATTTCTATATGCAAAACACTGTGCTAAGCACAGTGGAATATAAGAAAATAAGTAAAAGTTGACAAGAAGCTTATAACAACAGTAGTCTAACAAATTATACTGGAAAGAAGGCAGAATATAAAAAATGGTGTAAGAAAGGTATAATAAATAATATTAAAGCTCAACAAAGATTATAATATTGAGGTTAAATTTTAAAGGTCTCGTGGGGACAGTTTCATGGATGGTGACATTTTGGATTGGCTCTGAAGGTGTGGACAGGCAGAAGGGAAGGCAAGAATGTTCTAGGAACTGAAGAAAGAAAGATTTATTCCCAAATACTTAGCACTCTGTTGGAATCAAAGTACATTCATGGGCTATTGGTGTGAAACTTAAAAACAAGGCAATAGATTTTTGAAATCTCTGTATCAACCCTGCTCAGGATAGTCTACAAAATAGTTACTATTCACTCACTAAATTGTATCATTTTTAGCTGTACTGGATGTCTCAGAAGTCAAAGACATTTGGCCCATACTGGACCTTTGAAAACCATTTCAAGTGGGATGACCCAGCTTTTTATATTATATGTTTTATGCATATAAACCCACATTATAATCATAAGAGTGTATTATTGATATATTTCCTAATAATATGAGTGGTATAAAGAAAATCGGACCCTAAATCATGCCGATAAAACTAGTTTGAATTGTTACCCAATTCAGTGGCATTCATTCCTTTATTAGAAATTCAACAAATATTTTGGAATATGGGCCAAGAACTGTGAATAAGGAATTAAAAACTAAGATTATGGGACTTTCTATGCCATTATCCTGCTGTAAACAAAAGGGAATAAAATTAGTTCAGAATTCCTATAGCCATCTACTGTGAATACCAAAATCTACTATGTCTGCTGTTTGCACTCCATTTGAACTGATGTGGTCTTTTCTAAATGTGTTTATCTTTTCAGATAGATTTTGTTGTGGTGGTTGTGGCTGAATTTCAGAAGATGAGAGTCTCTGCTTACATGTTTCAGTTGGGCTAAGGCACTATAAATTACCACTATTGAAAAAGCTTCATGAGTATGCATTGAGTAAAAGAGAGTTGCTACATTTATCTAATGGCTAGATTTAGCTTTTTAATGCAAATTAAAGCAGCCAATCATTTATTGAAAGAAATGTTTTCAATCCTGACTACAATTACATATATTTATTCTCTATTGATAATTGTATTTTCTCCTTTGGTAAAACATCTCATTTCTGCATTTTACTTCAGAAAGAAACACAAATGGGATTATAACATCTCCTAAAACTCTCATTTTCACCCTCAGATTCTTCACCCCTCACTAATCTGATGTTCTCACTCTCTGTTTGATCTTTCATAGATGTTTCACTGAATTAGCAACCACTCTTGGAAAATATATGTAAGCCAAAGAATTTTACATGATTTCAAATTGTCCATCTACAAAATTACTTCAAGTCACTTATACACATAATCAAATCAGTTATTTTGGTCTTCGACCCAATTAAAATAGCACTCATGATTTTTAAAAGTAGAACCACTTGTTGAATTAGAAGCCTTCGAATTAACCCAACCTATATGCATGACATCATTGACTTAACTTGGATGCCCTTTGTTTCCAAAGCATGACATTTAAAGAAAAGATGTAAAGGGGAATTTTTTGTTGAAAGAAGGATTAATTTTTTTCATGATATCTAGAGCTATAGGCAAAAAGAAACCTGGAAAGAAAGTAGCTCTGGTATTCTAGTCCTAGAGCTGATGGATTCTGAGAAAGCCTTTGAACTCCTTATGAAAAGCAAATAGAAATACTTCTTCATAAATACCTTATAGATACATTGCTTTAAAAATGCAACAAATATTATTAATAAAATCAGGAACAAAAATAACTTTATATTTTAAATAAATACTAAATCATCATTTTAAAGAAAAAAGGGGAGAATTGGAGTGTTGGCCTTACATATTTCTCAGTGTGACTGAGACAGTCTCAGCCATGCTCTGCTTACAATTATTTCTAAGACCAAGGAAAATGCTGGAATAGTTAGGTTGTTTGTGTCCTTAAGTGGTCCTACTTCTGTTATTTGGATCATCAAAATAATAACACTGAGACAACAACAACAAAAAAGTCTGTTTGGGGCAGAGGAAATCACCCCAGAATGTGACTGAGTACAAGGCACGAATGTTTAGGAAAATGAAGAAACTGGCTTGAGAGGGCTGGGAACCACCTCCTTTGGCCCCATTTCATTCTCAGCATTCCTGACAATACTTATTTTGATCTGACCATTAAACATTCAGAATTAATGAAGTATTCAAGCTGTATTTTATCTATCCAGGAAGGATTTTTTCCACATTTCTCAGTGGGAAGGAATAAATGAGTTAACCCAAGATTTTTTATTTTTACCATTAAGAATTCATTTTCAGGGCACCTGGGTGGCTCAGTCGTTAAGCGTCTGCCTTTGGCTCAGGTCATGATCCTGGAGTCCCAGGATCCAGTCCGGCATCGGGCTCCCTGCTTAGCGGGGAGCCTGCTTCTCCCTCTGCCTCTCCCCCTTCTCGTGCTGTCTCTCTCATTCTCTCTCTTTCAAATACATAAATAAAATCTTTAAAAATAAATAAATAAATAATTTTTTTTAAAGAATTTATTTTCTTCTGTTACATTATTATGAGGAAGAAAATTCAACACCTATCTGCCCTTTGATCTTTCAGTGACAGAGCAGATGAAGTCGCTTTCAGCTTCAAGATTTGGGTTCTCTATTCTTCAAAATGTTAGAGATCTTTGTGAAGTAAGGCACAAAAGGAGTGCTGGGTAGAAAATGCAGGTGTAGGAAAGGAGCAAATTAATGTTCATTATCCTCCAATTTATCAATGTGTGCCATCATCTGCGGTAGTATTGAACCCTGCTGAGCAAATAGCAGAAACTCCAAAAGGCACTTTCTGGAACAGAGGACTAGGGCAGCATCAGTCCTGCTACTGTTCCTGCCAGCAACGCAGTGACACACAGGAATACACAGGTCTGGTCTGTGACATGGGTCTCTCAGTTTCAGTGGCCTGCACATTCAAATGTGTTGGGTACTGACTGCCACTGTCTTTTCCTCCATTCTGCTAGCTTTCCCTTTACTCAAAGGGAAAGCTAGAGACATCCCTCCCTGACTAAATTGTCTCTATATTCAAACAAACAAAAAAAAAAAACAAAAAACAACCATGTAGCTACTGTAAGGAGAGAATAAATAACCCAGTATGTCTCTATTTCTATAATTACTTTTTTTTTCTAAAATCTGAACTGTACAATCTGTGAGCACAGGCATTCCAACATCAGAGTTAGGTTCTTGAATTCTGTATCACTCTATTACCCCCCAAGGAATTCAAATTTAACATAGTTTGCATCTTAAAAGCAGCATAAAATAAAATCTCAGAAAATGTCATGGCACCGCATCAAATATTTAATGTCAGGTTCCCTTATGTTCATTGCATTGCAAAAGGCAACCGCCAATTATGCAATTTTGGAATGATATTTTACTTTGTAATTAAAAACCAAGTTCCCTGTGCTTGGTATTTGTAGCACATATGTGCAAAGCAATTGCTCCTTGGGAAGGAAAGATGGTATCTTTGCACTTTGAAAGACCTCTGCTTACCATGCTGTTATATATGAGCTCTTCTCTTTTGTCAGCATAGTGCACCGAACTTCACAGTTAGAAGTATTATAGAGGAATCACCAAATAGCATGCAAATATAAACCCATTGTTCAGAGCTTGGTGTGGAGGCGCCTGGGTGGCTCAGTGGGTTAAAGCCTCTGCCTTCAGCTCAGGTCGTGGTCTCGGGGTCCTGGAATTGAGCCCCACATTGGGCTCTCTGCTTCGCGGGGAGACTGCTTTCCCCTCTCTCTGCCTGCCTCTCTGCCTACTTGTGATCTCTCTCTCTCTCTCAAATAAATAAATAAAATATTAAAAAAAAAAAAAAAGAACTTGGTGTGAATTTTATGACACCATTTCTTAGTTCAATGTTACAAATATTGCCTTCCTTTACCTATAATACCAAAAGTTTCGTATGATATGTTCTCAGCTTTTAATTTTTTTCAACCCTAAATTGCCATTATTGGACTAGTTGAATATAATTTGAATAACAATGTACCGGTTGACATGAGGCTAAGGAAAAGAAGAGACCTGTAAAATTGCCGAAAATATACCATCTTGCTTATGGTCTCTTGCTTCGCCTTTTAGCATGGTTGAGAAGCATGCATTTTAATAAGGTCTCTTCCTTTGAAGTCCGTTCATCTTTATGAAATGCCCCTGTATGCTGAGCCTGTGAGGCTTCCTTCATTCTGAGACAATGTAGCTTTCAACTTGCCTAAATAAGGAAGAGTACTACAAACCTTTAGGTATTATTTCATAATTTACTTTCAACCAATGGAATAAATGTTCTATCTTACCGAGGTCCAATAAATAAAGGTACGATCATCAATGTAGACATCTTAGCAAATGCAACAGTTTAATTGGGATACTAATGAAACCTCAAATATCTACAGAGCGAAATTTTTCAGATAACCAAACCTTTACTCCATATGCACCAAATCCTTTTAATGTTTGAACAGTTTTAGGCAGAAATCATTCTTAAATTATTACACAGTTTTCTACCACCTTAAATAGGGTATATTGACTGCAATAAAATTTTTTTTCAAAATGACTCAGGGGCACTTGAGAGCATCAATTATTGTTTAGTACTCTAATGCAGGAATGACCTCGAGACCTAAAGCACTGTTTTCCCTCTTATTAAATGACTCCAGGCAATCGTTTTCAACTTACTGTAGCATTTTATAATTTTTCGTGCCTTTCTAGCCACGGAGAGTTTAAACTTTCCTTCTTAGTCCCATCATTGTGAATACAAAGAGTAAAATGTTGCCTCCTTCTTATGACTTTTGGTCTATTTTGGACTCAAGAGAAGTTGTCGGAGCTATATAGGAACATGAGTCTACAGACACCAAACCAATTAAGGACTCGGGGGACTTGTCTTTCAGGAAAGGTATGAGCTTTCTTGTGTGGATTTGGCAACGTTCAGGTAGTCTATTCAGAGACCTTTATGGCTGAAGTCCTAGTCTATCATTTCAGATAGGTGAGCTACTGGTTCCTTGAGTTCTCCATAAAAAGGGTGTATTAAGAAGCTATAACTGACTCAAACTTCAGAGAAGGCAGGTAATTATTATTGGTTCCTAGAAAAAAGCTTTAACAAGATGGACTCAGTTGGTCTTTTCTTAATTATAAAAATACTTTAAGTAGTAAACGAAACAAAGCCAGGAAAAAACACAGCTGATAGCTGATTTTTAAAAAAATTCTTCCTTGGTTGATACTATACTAAATTCTAAACATGTGACCTATTATAGGATGTATTTTAAAATACTAGGCCTATTTTACAGTTTATTGATGGTGTTGAGATAATGGAAATATATAAGAACCCACTTATAACATGGTCCCACAGTATGGACTCTAAAGGCACTGTTTTAGCAGAACTCCAGTATCAGGCTGGAACCATATTCAAGTTTATACAGTGTAATAATAGGAATCCAGCACTATAAAAACACAATGCTAGATTAAACAGCTAACCACTAGGGAGATAATTAAAACTCGGGAAAGAGGAGTAAAAAACAGCTTTCATTTTACATTCTGTATTTCTGGGTAGTTTAACATTTTTAACAACATATGTATGAGTATATATGAATATATGAATATATGAATATATATATGTGTGTGTACATATATATGTGTGTAGGTGTGTATGTGTACGTATAATTGTTTTTCAGCTAAAAAAATCTTTTGATTACACATAAAATCACAAAAAAAGATAACAAATTTCATTTCAAACAAACAAAATAAATTTTACTTTACTTTGTGGGATGACTCAAATACAATCAGAATTTTTCTGTTTACTTATTCCTTAAATGTATTCAAGTTAGGTGTTTTATCAGTTTGCTGCTGAACAAAGTACCACAAAAATGGGTTGCTCAAACAAAAGAAACTTATTACCTCACAGTTCAGGGGGGCTGGAAATCCAAAATCAAGATGTGAGCAGGATTGGTTCCTTCTGAGGGCTACGAAGGAAGGGTCTGCTCTGGGCCTCACTCCTTGGCCTACAGATGACTGTCTTCATGTTCACATGGCATTCTTCCTATACTCGTATCTGTTTCCATATTTTCCCTTTTTATAAAAACACCAGTTATATAATGGACTAATTTTAACTGGATTACTTCTATAAAGACCCTGTCTCCACATAAAGACATATCCTGAGGTTCTAGGAGATAGGACTTCAACATAAGAATTTGGGAGGGACTCAGTTCAACCCATTTCAGGTGTTGATAATTCATAGACCTCATGGAGATCTGGTCAATCTGATGATTTTCTGCAACAGCTTTGGGCCCACTGCCTCCCCTGTCCCACTATACACACCTTCTTTCTCTTTCCTATTAGCTTCTGCTCACAACTTTGGTAAAGGTGGACGCAGCTGCAGGCCACTTCTGTCATCAGGTAAGTTCTATTTTTAGGGAAATAATTCAAAAGGTAACTGGAAAATCTCTTTCTATAAAGACAGAAATTTTCCTGGAAGTTGAGAGTCTTGCGTACACACTGCCTACACAGACCAAAACTGATGATTAACTTTTTCCTTAGGGAAGACTATTGCTTGAAAACTCATTTTGTTAGGGCTGGCACAATACCATTTTTTTTTAAAAGATTTTATTTGACAGAGAGGAGGTCACAAGTAGGCAGAGAGGCAGGCAGAGAAAGAGGAGGAAGCAGGCTCCCCGCTGAGCAGAGAGCCCGAAGCAGGGCTCAATTCCAGGACCCTGAGATCACGACCTGAGCTGAAGGCAGAGGCTTAACCTGCTGAGCCACCCAGACGCCCCTGGCACAATAGCATATTAACGTGTATTAAAACAAAAAACAAAACAAAACAAAACAAAACAAAACAAAAATTCCACACATGCACATACCAATGCTGGGATTTTCATTCTACCTAATTCTGAATGAGAATTTTAACATGAAAGTATATTTCTGGTTCACTTCTATTTATATCTTCCTGATGCCTATTTTCTTAATTTCTTACACTAAAAGATCCCAAACATCCCATATATCTTATTTTAAAAGGAAATTTCAAAGATAATTGTTTTTATAGAACCATAAAGTAAAAAGAGGACCTTTAGCAATTAGCCATTGCAAACCTTCATTTCACACAGAAGGAAACTAGACCCGAAGGGGTACTGATTGGTGATGTTGAGTTTATCACTGGAAGAAAATTATTTTCCTTAGTTGGAAGACCTCTAGGCTCCATGCATGTCTTCTTCATATTTGCAATTGTGATCTAGCATATAAAAAGGAACCCTGGGGCCCCTGAGTGGCTCAGTTGGTTGAGCAGCCAACTCTTGGTTTCCACTCAGGTCATGATCTCAGGGTTGTGAGATCAAGCCCAGCATTGGGCTTGAAGCTCAGCAAGGAGTCTGCTTGAGATTCTCTCTCTCCCTCTCCCTCTGCCCCTCCCCATGCATGCTCTTTCTTTAAAGTAAATAAACATATCTTAAAAAAAAAAAAAAAGAAGAAGAAGTAGAAGGAACACTTACAGAGTCTTTACAAAACTAATGAATTTGTGGGGAAAAAAATGAAAACAAGAAACAAAAAACACTGCATATATACCTAAAATCCAGAATGCATTTGAGCAGATAAGGTCTGGTGTGAGAGGAAGATAGAACTTACTTCCAGTAAGTGCACATTTACATAATGAGCTCGTCCATGAAAATAGATTACTAAAAGACATATAGCACCTAAATATTGGCATATTAAAACAGACCACATAAATCAATTTAAAGAACTAGCTCCTATCTGTAATACAATACTTTCATCATCTTTCTTTATAAAGCTAGAGGACTATTTTAAATATTTTTAAAGGATTATTTATTTCTTTATTTGACAGAGAGAGAGAGAGCACAAGCAGGCAGAATGGCAGGCAGAGGGAGAGGAAGAAGCAGACTCCCTGCTGAGCAGAGTGCCCACCACGGGGCTCGATCCCAGGACCCTGAGATCATGACCCGAGCCAAAGGCAGATGCTTAACCAACTGAGCCACTCAGGGCCCCCTATTTTAAATATATTTTTTTAATTTTCTTACATCGATATTCTGTTCCCAATCTACAAATTATATCCTTCTTCCTGCCAAAACTGCCATCCACACTAACTCTGGAATGGGATGCTTGGCTAAATTTCCTTTGTGATGGATATTACAAAACCAGACAAATAATATTTTTCCAGGTATTTGGGAGTGAGTTAGCACTAATAACAGTTAAAAACAACATCAACACATATATACACTGTTAAAAGCATAAACACATATGGTCATTTGATCACGACTAAATGTATAATTAATTTAGGAGCAGAAAGGTGGTTAGTTTAAATTCCATGATATGCTAACTTTGAAATTTTAAATGTATTCAGAATTGCAGGAAATGGTTCTGGTAATTCCTAAACAGTTCATGCTTTTAGCTATTGGAATTAATTTTAGATGTATCAATACCTAGCCCCAAGTAATGAAAACTTCAGTTGAATTCAAATGGAATCCCTTTTTGTTTCAAACTTGGTGGTTGATAATTTTTCTAAAAATTTGTAATAGGTTTTCTACTTTAGTAAACAGGACATATAAAAATTGCTTTTTTATATCTTTTTTTTATGATTGAAACATTACAGTACCTTAGGGTTATTGTCTGATGACAATTACAAATACATGGTGATGCAGATTTGACTGGGAAAGTGTAATACGCTGATGTGAATCTACGTTGACCCCAAGAAATGGGTAGCCCACAATTATTTTGTTGCTTTGTAGTCTCTGAAGTCAGTTGTTTTTCTGTGTGTATGTTACAGTCTCTCATAGACACTTAGTAAAGGGATGGTGCAGTTCCATTCATTCCTCCAGCAGACCACCATGCACCCTGCCAATTCCTAGGAGTCATCTTCTTCTTATAAAGAAACCCTAAGACAGTAATTCATTTTACTGAAAATGTGAAGGCTTCTAAATCTGAATCAAGATAATACACACATGAAACAGAAAGATTTCTTTCTTGACTCGTCCAGTTTAATCCTATTATGCAATTACCTATATGTATTATTTAGATCCTTTACATAAAAAAATAGGATAAAGCATTCCCTTGAAGTCCTAAATATTTCCCTATTTTTTTGTCTGCTGATAGTTTTGAGAATAATTATATATTTGAGGTGCCTGGCTGGCTCAGTTGGAAGAGCATGCGGCTTTTGATCTTGGGGGTGTGAATTTGAGCCCCGCATTGGGTGTAAAGATTAGTAAAAATAAATAAATTTGAATAAAATAAAATAAGATAAAATAAAAAGAATAATCACATTCTTCTTCAGATGTTAGAAATAATTTATTATATACTTTCAGATCTAAGAAAGTTATTAAGTGTGTAGGAGGAGGTCAAAGACTATTAAAGGAAAGAGTGCTCGAAATAAAAAAAGGCTCTGAGAAAGTTTCATCACATAGAAATCTGCAGTCTAATGGGTTTTATTGCAATGGAATTTCTATACACATATACATACATACATGCACATATATATATATATATATATATATATATATATACACAAAAACATATACATACATTGCTTTAATAGGATTACTCCTGGGGGCGGGCATTCTAAGAAAACAATGATATTACTCCAACCACCCCATAAAACACCTTACAATAGCAACAGAAGAACCATCATGCTGAGAGAGAGGTTTCTGGCCTCTTGTGACAGAAGTATCCTGACTTACTGACAATAATATTCAGCTGCAGTTGGAAGAAAATGCCTCTTAAAAGACAAATATGTCAAGTAAATAACCACTGGTTTCATTGCCCCCAACACAGCAAGGACAGAGCTAGCCCTTATCTCTGCCTTTCTGGGAGGCTACACTGACTGCAGTCTGCCCACACACGGACCCTGCCTGAGGAAACACACACACAAACACACACACACACACACACACACACACACGAGTTTAGCAGTGCCTGCAAGAGCCAAAATGACTCCCAGGAGGGCAGGCCCTGTGGCTCCACCAGTCCCCGTCCACAACGCCCTGCCATTTCGGGCCAGAAATGTGTGCTCGGACATTGTCCTGTGCTTGGTCACTAAGTCGAAGGGTTTCCACTACTCCGTCATTGTTTTATCTCCTGTCCTGCTCTACTGTGTGCAGCCTCGCAGATTCTCCAGGTCAGTAAAAAACATGTTTCAAGTATTAAAAGATTTGATCCTCTCTAAAATCCAGTATTATTCAACGTCATTTACAATCCTGAAGAAAATTTTCAGCCACAGAAAATTCGTAGTTTCATTGATGCCTTGGAAAGGTTAACATTTTCCAAAAAGCTTTTTTCCATGAGTAAAATAATATTTTCTATGCTTAGTTTCAGAGAAATATTATTTGAGGCAGACTCAGACATTACTTTTGTTACTTACATTCATGACTTTCCACTGGCCCAACTTTTCATTGCAAATATGTGCCAAGAACACTGTAATAGGCTATCCGGTGAGGTATTGTAGGCATATTCTGTGCCTTTGCTCTATCTGCTTCTTCTGCCTTCATGTTCCCCATACCCAACCCTGTCTGCTATTCATAACATGACTTATCACATCTAATCTTCTCTCATAACTATCTGTTCACATATTGTTCTTCCCTACAAGCTTGACAACGTCTTAACATCATCCTTGAACCTTCTACTCCAAGTCTTATACCTCGCAGATTCACAATGAACCAGAAGGCCTCCTTCAACCTTGGTCCATTTCGTTATGTGGCATCTTGCCTTGCTCACCTTGAGGGATGTTGTGGAGACCATGTGAGATGTACGACCTGGAAGTATTTGAAAATGAGAAGAAAACTGTAGTCCAAATGCAACACACAGCTATTAATCAATAGATAATAAACAATAAAATTGCTTTCTTTGAAGACTGTTTAGCTTTTATGGATGATTTCTTGAGCCAATTATCCTAGCTCTGTATTGATGTCTTAAATGTATTAATCGATATAGAAAACAGCATGAACATTTCTAAAAGCCCTTCTAAAAATCGTATATGGCATGGAAGGAAGATGCAAAATTGATATATAATATTGTGTGCATGGCTTATGCTAAGTGAATCTGAATGAGCAAAATTAGTCAAAAGTAGCAGGTTAACCAATACTGGGTGATAATATGGAGAAACCAGCTGTGATGGTTCATTTTATGGGTCAGCTTAACTGGCCACAGGGTGCCAGATTAAACATTATTTCTGGGTGTATCTATGTGGGTAGTTTCTGGAGGAGAATAGCATTTCACCAGGGGATGCAGTAAATCACCCTCCCTATGAGGGTGGGTCTTTTCCAATCCTTTGAGGACCCAAATAGAACAAAAGGCAAAGGAAGGAGGAATTTGTCCCTTTTATCCTGACTCACTAATTGATTTGGAACATCTCACCTCATCTTTTCTGAGCCCGGGACTGGAATTTATATCATCAGCAACCTTGGTTCTCAGGCCTTCAGACAGGCTGAATTATACCACTGACTTTCCTGGGTCTCCAGCTTGCAGACAGCTGATCCTGGGATTTCTGAGCCTTCATAATCATGGGAGCCAGTTTCTCATTAAAAATCCTGCCACCTCCATATACAGATACATATGGAGATGTATATATGTCTAAATATAGATACATACCTCTCTCTATATAGATATATAGATATCCTCACACCTGTTAGTTGGCTCTCATGGAGAACAGGTAAGTGTTGGCAAGAATGTGGAGAAAAGGGAACTCTCATGCACTGTTGGTGAGGATATAAATTGGATCAACCACTACGAAAAACAGTATGGAGGCTCCTCTGAAGAACCTTCTCTGAAGAACCTTCACTAGCATTAGAAGAAAAAAAATGTCAGGACTGAAACAGTCTGGCTATATAAGTTCCTGCTGTTTCAAATCTGTCTGACTACAGAACACATTAGAAATTTCTGCGTTTCTGTGCTCGCTTCGGCAGCACATATACGGAATTTCTGTGCTTCAGAAGTCTTGGTCCAAGTCACCATCATCTCTTACCCAGGTTCCAGCAATGGACTGCTACTGGTATCCTTGTTCAGCTCTTGCTTCCTTTGAAATTGTAGGTCAGATCATGTCATTCCTCTGTTCTAAACCTTCAGTGGTTTCCCATAGTGCTCAGAATAAATGTCCTGACCCTGCTCTCTGTTACCTCTTTGAGCTCACCCTCCACTCCTCTCCCACTGGCTCCATCCACTGCCTCCTGGCTGTCTTCTGAAAAAGCCTAGCTCATTTCCACTTCAGAGATTTTTGTACTTGCTGTCTCCCACAAGGGGAATCTTTCTCTGTTCTTCAAATGGCTGGACAGTAATTTCTCATTGTTCGGTCTCTGCTGAAATGCCATCTCTTCCAAGAAGCCTTTCCTGACTACCTTAGTGAACTCTCACCCCATATCCAAAGATCTGGTCTCCCCCCATCCCACCATCTGGTCTCCCCATATTCCACTCACTAGTCTCCCCATATCTCACTCTCTAGTCACCTCATATCCACTAGCTCCACTTCTTTTTTAACACTTTTCACTTTCTGATATTGTATTTATTATTTGTTAATAAGTCTTTTTAGAGGGCTTTTTTTTTTTAATGTGTTGATTTTTTTGTCTTTTCCCACTAAGATATAAGTTCCATTAGGGCAGTCATCTTATCTGTTTTACTTATTAATGTATCCCAAGGACCTAGAACCAAGGCTGGTACATACCAAGTATGTTGGCTTTATAAAATGGCTAGGATGAACTACAGACCCCAGAATTCCCCTTCTATTAATCCAAGGAGGAACTACCCTTATGGGCCTGGCTTAGTCAGTTGGAAGGCCTTAAACAGAAAGCTTAGACCTTCTCTGAGCCACAAGACTTCAAAAACAGCAGCTGAATATGCAACTGTTCTTCCTTCCCTCTGGATCTTTCTTTCTGAGTGACTGCTGCCTGCAGACAAGCCTAAGCTCATGGGTCTCCAGCCTGGTCATGATCTTTCCTTCCTAACTGCCTGCCCCATGGACTTCAGGTTTGCTTAATGACCCCCTCTGATGGCCTATGTAGGTCCATTCCTTGTAATAAATACACACACACCTACACACATCACATATGTATTTTCCCTTCTGTTTCCCTGGTTCTGCTTCCCTGGTTCAACCTTGACTGATGTAGCAAATGTTTAATGAACATTTTTTGACCGAAAAAGTAAATATAATAGAAAAAACTGGGGGAATATTCTATTACTTATCTACTGTTGTGTAACGAAGCACCCCAAAACTTTATGGCTAAAAACAACAATAGTCATTTAGTATCTCTCATGGCTTTTATAGTTTGGAAATTTAGGAGTAACTTAGTTTGGCAGTTCTTGCCTAAGTTTTCTCATGAGGTTGCAAGCAGATGTTAGCTGGGGCTGTGGTCATCTAAAGGTCTGACTGGGACTAGAGGACTCAACTCCAAGGTGGCTCACTCACATGGATGGTCGGTTGACTCTGGCTGTGAGTAGGAGGTTTTAGTTCCTCTCCCCATGGGCCTCTCCAGAGATACCTGACTATCTTCAAACAGGATGGCTGGATTCCTTCAGAGGAAACAATGCGAAAGACCAAACAGAAGCTGCAACTCCTTTAATGCCTTACACTTGGAAATCACACATAATCACTATCAAATTATTTTAATGCTCACACAGATCAACTTGATTCCATATGGAAGGAGGTTACTCAAGGCCGTGAATATCAGGAGATGATTGGATACCATCTTGGAAGCCAACCACAAATACATAGCAAAATTTTAATATTAGTTATACCTGGATATTGGGGTAAAGTATATGCTTCATCTCTTTGTACTTTTCTATCTTTCCTAAAATCTTTGCAACGGACATGTATTATTTTTAAATCAGAGAAAAATATGTGTCTCTATCTGTATATATACATACATTATGTATAGTCACATACATCTTGGTATATGTGGGTATATATATCATCATTTATGCTGACAGATCTAGTAAATAAAGTTCTCTAAATTCTTCTTATATTCAGGACTGAATTTCTATAGACCTAAATATAAAATTTCATTCTTTATAATGTAAATAATTCGAGTCATTTGTAAGAGGATGCACCTGGTTTTGTTTTAGGAAAGAAATTTAAAAAAAAAAAGAATCCATGATACTAAAATAGAGATGGAGGAAAAAGGAAAAACACTGTCGTACAGAAGAATGCCAGCTAGTAAATGTGAAAAACAGGACCAAATTCAAAATCATTTTGCAACCATCACTGTAATAACTGAGTCAAGTAAGGACCATTCGTAAATGTTAAAATTATTGGGTGAAGAGTACTGGAAGACAGGATAGTCATAAGATCACCCCACAGATAATTTTTTAGTTCCAAAGAGAAAGATGGTGATCTGGTAAAAATATCCTAACCAGGGATCAAACCTAACTTCACCAGTAAAATAACACAGTGATATTATATAATGTAACACATAATACACATTACTCATGCAGCATTCTTGCCCAAAATATTTAACCTGAACTTAATCATGAGGAAATAATCAAGACAAATCCAGGTTGTGGAACATTCTACAAGACAGTTGTTTTGGACCCCTCAAAATATCAATGCATGTCAGACACAAAAAGAACAGAGGGATCATTCTAGACTAAGTTAAAGGAGATAAAGGAAATGGCCAAATGCAATGCATTATCTTTGTTTGGATCTGGGATCAAAAAAAGTATAAAAGACAGTTGGCGACAATTTAGCAAGTTTGAATATGCATTCTATATTTTACATTTTTGCATCAGTGTTAAATTTATTGAGAGTAACCCTTTTTTTTTAAAGATTTTATTTATTTATTTGACAGAGAGAGATTACAAGGAGGCAGAGAGGCAGACAGAGAGAGAGGGGGAAGCAGGCTCCCCGCTGAGCAGAGAGCCCAATGTGGGGCTCGATCCCAGGGCTCGATCCCAGGGCTCGATCCCAGGACCCTGAGATCATGACCTGAGCCGAAGGCAGAGGCTTTAACCCACTGAGCCACCCAGGCGCCCAAGAGAGTAACCCTTTTTGTTGTGATTTGTCGGTTATTACCCTTGTTTCCACACACTGAAGTAACATGTACAACTTAAGAAAATGTGTATGCACACACTCACACACACACACAGAACACAAATGGGGCAAAATGTTAAAAACTAGTGAACCTAGGGGATGGATATACAAGGTATTCGTTAAACTCTGCTTTCATCTTATTTTTCTGTAGAATTAAATTTTTTCGAAATAAAAAATTGAGTGAAATACAATAAGCAGGAGGTGGGGAGAAGGGAGAAAGAAAAAAGAGAAAGGAAGAGGGAGAGAGAGAGGAAAAGGGGGAGGAAGGAAAGATGGAAAGAAGGAATGAAGCTAAGGAAGGGAGGGAGGGAGGGAAGGGGGAAGAGAGGGAGGAAGGAAGGTCCACCAGGAAACATCTATGACGAAAGACCTTTAATCCTCATTGCTTAATCAAAAACACCAGATTTCCTTGATATAAAAGCTTAAATATAATGTTCTCCTAATCACAAATGCATACAAAACAAGATACGTAGAGATAAAAGAAAATTCACCAGGGCTTTTTATAAAATTTAATTTTATAGTAATTTAATATTATTAAATCAATAATTTAATAATATTAGATTAATCTAATAATAAATTTAATAATAATTTAGTGATAAATTTAATAATGATTTGATGATAAATTAAGATTAATCTTAATACTTATAAATTCAATTTTAATATAGTTATATCATGAAACAACACGTAGCCATCAAAACACTTTTTCAAAAAGTACTGAAGGACACCAGAAAACACTCACAATGTAATATTGAGTCAAAGAAGCAGTAAATAAAACTCCATGTGATCTTCACTTTTATTTTTTATTATAGCATTATTAACATACAATAAAATGCATGGATCTTGGTGTTCAGTTTCAGGAGTTTGGGAAATCGTGTACACTAGTGTAACTACCATCCAAAACAAGAATTAGAACATTTTCATCACCCCCATAAAGTCCCCTCCTGATTCTTTCCAATTGATTCTTTTCCTCCATTCTCACTAGGCAACCTTTATCTTATTTCTATCTCTATAGATTAGTTTTGCTTGTTCTTGGACTTCATGTAAGTGGAATTATACAAAATTTACTCTTTTGGATCTGGCTTCTTTTGCTTAATCATCAGATCATTACACTTCAAGATTCATTCTTGTTGACTGTTTTAGGAATTCATTCTTTTGTATTGCTCAGTGATATTTGATTGTATAATCCGACCATTTTGTTAGTATTCCATTGTATAAGTTTGTTTTTCCTTCTCCCTGTCAATAAACACTAGACTGTTTCCAGTTTTAAGTGTTTATAAATAAAGCCAATATAAATATTGCCACATCTAAGGTTTTGTGGACATATGTTTTTCTCTTGGGAAAATACCAGAAGTGGAGTAAGTGTAAAGTTAACTTTATAAGACACTGCTAAACAATTTGCCAAGATGCTTGTACTATGTTACATTCTCACCAGCTGTGATGAGAGGTCCAGTTGCTCCACATCCTCTCCAACATTTGGTGCTGTCAATCATTTTCACTTTACCATCCTAATGGCTTGAAATAGTACCTCATAGTGGATTTAATTTGCATTAATTTGTTGACTAATGAAGCAGCCACTTCTCTTCCTATACATATTGCCCATTAATATATATCATCTTTCGTGGTCACTTTAAATATATACAAAAACTATTTGATATCCCTCCATTCAAAAGTGGACCCTAATTTCCCTCACCTTAAGTGTGGGGTGTACTTAGTGAGTTGCTTTTAATAAATCGACTATGGTAGAAGTGGTGGTTTGGATGTCTAAATTAGAACTAGAACGTAAAGGTATTGTGACTTCCTCCTTGCTCTCTTTTTTGGATCGCTCACTCTAGGGGAGGACAGCTGCCATATCACAAGGACATTTAAGCAGTCTAGAAAGAAGCCCACGTAGGGAGGGACTGGGACTTCCCACCAATAGCCACGTGAGTGAGTCATCCCGGAAGGGAATCCTCAGCTCCTGTCAGGGTCGGGCCTTCAGCTGAATGCAGCCCCAGCTGGTACCTCAGCCTCAGCCTCATGAGTGACACCAAACCAGAGCCACCCAGTTGATCTGTCCCCAAATTCCTGATCCTCAGAAAGTAGGAGATAATAAATATTTGTAGTTTATTTTTTAAAGATTTATTTCTTTATTTGAGAGAGAGTGAGAGAGTTTGAGGAAGCACACAGAGGGAAAGGGAGAAGCAGACTCCCCGCTGAGGGATCCCAGGACCCGGGGATCCTGACCCGAGCTTTGGCAGATGCCCAACCGACTGAGGCACCCAGGCGCCTCAATATTTGTTGTTTTAAACTAAGTTTTAGAGTAATTTTTAGAGTAACTCATTATGCAGCAATAAATAATATACTCATTTTTAAATGGAGTTGTCCTTTTATTAATGATTTTTAGGAGTTTTAGCAAATATATGTGCTGAGAATATTTTTTCCCCCAGTTTATGACTTGTCTAGTCATTTCTGAACGGCGTCTTCAAATGAGCAGAAAGAATTGCATAATCTAATTTAGCCTTTTTTTCCCTCTGGTGGTTAACACTTTATGTGTTCTTTCCATGAAATCTTTGCCTACCCCCAAGATCATAAAGATATTCTCCTTGTAGCTTTATGTTTCTGATCTTAAGTTTAGATCTATGATCTATCTCAAGTTAATTTTTTATGTATGGAGTGAGATATGAATCAAAGTTCATTTGTTTTCTTCTATATGGCTACTCAGTTGTCCCAGCAGCATTGCTAAATCATTTGGATTGACTTGGCACAGTAGTTGTATCTTGATTTATTTTTTAAAAAGATAGCATACAGACAAAAGGGCTAAAAGTGATACTAAAAATGTTAATGATGATTATTATTAAATGGTACAATTGTAAGTGGTTTTCTTGTTTTCTTTAGACTTTAGACTTTTCTGTATTTCCTTGATTTTTAACAATGGACCTATAATACTTTATAATGAAAAATGAATAAAACATTAAATTTCTTATGTTTATTTTTTCTCTTTTCTTGAACCGTAACATAAAATCTGTAAAATTATAGCTTAAAATGCATATAAATAAATGTAACTTTAAAAATCTATGTGTTATGACTTACCAATTTAAATAGAAGCCCTTCTTAATAAGTGGACAGACACATTATAAAAAATATTGTTAAAATTATTTTATATTTAAGCTCCATTTTTATGACCTTGGTTTACAGTGAATAATTCTGAAAGTCTATAAAATTTGCCAAGTAGAAAACTCTGGACACTGCTTTTAGATATGAATACTTTGTCATTTCAGTTTTGGAATTATTTATATTCTAATTATCTCTGTGCTGGCAAAGTGTTTTTCAAAGGCTCAGAGATCCCTTTTTCCTTGCGTGGGTTAAACATTTATGTCACAATCTGGTACACCATTCTTTGGAAACTCTTTGTTGTAAGTTCAAAAGTAAACACCAACCTTTACGTGTCTGAGTATCACAAATGCAGTCAAAATGAAAGCAGTTTTACTGTAACATGGTATTATGCCCGAAGAGATAAATATATACTGGCAAAAGAGGAAGACAGGCGAAGTGTCAACAGTGAAAATTTATAACTCATCAGTTTCGATCACAGAAATGTCACATAAAACTTGCTTCTTTCTGTTTTGAATTGCCTTTGGATGCCCCGAGTTTCGGTTGAGGTTGAAATTTCAGCCTTAAAGGATCAAACACCAGTTCTCTCTGTGTGGCTTTCTCACTTTTGCAGCCCGCTTAGAACATTCCAGTTCACCAAAATACAGGCAAACATTTGGAAAACTGTCAACACACCTGGCCTCCGTTTGAGCAGGACGACAGCCTGGCTTTCAAGCTTCGCCAGGTTCATTTGTCGCACAGCCATTAGGGGTACGCTTTGGGGAGTGGCTTTTATCTCGATCTGAATGTCAAGAATGGGGGTACAGGGAGGAGGCTCACAGCGGTTCCTCTAACAGACTCCATAACCAAACCATTTACTTGCCCTGCTGAAGCTAGGGTGCCAACTCATACATACGTACTGGTGGAACCCAGTAGAACATTAAAAAACTGCAGGAAAGGAGCACTGTCAGGAGCCCATCGACCGGAGGGGAGCTCGCACCATGCAACAGATAGTTAACGTCAAGAAACACTGACGGAAAAAAGAATCCTGGAAAAGTGATCACAAAACAGCAAAATGACCAGTGAGGACTGAAAGATTTCATGTGGAAACTTCTCTGCAGCTGTGACCATTTGTCTGTATTAACAACAGACCTGTTTTGTTTTGTTTGGGAGTTTGACAAATTACAGTCTCGTGTGCTGTTCTCCTGTCTTGTGGAAAAATAAGAGGAAATGTAACCCTACAGATTCTTCGTCCTATAGTCTCTCATTTTCCCCAATTCTCCTGAGCCTGCTCCTCGTTGTAAACTAGATGAGAAAGCCTTCCAATGTCAGCTAGAAAGTCAAAAGGAAAGGTTTGATCTTGGCGATTGTAAGTCAGTCCCTGATGGAAATGAAATCTGTCCACTCTGGAAACCCTGGCTTTAGTGCTGGGGTATCATGTGCAAACTGGAGGGTAAGTGGCTGGGCTGGAATCTGGAACAGCCTCCCCCAGCCTTTGCCCAGTCTCCAGTCCTCACAATTTCCATAACTGCCTCTCCCAGCCCCACGTCTCGTCCAATGCCAATTAACACTTTCATCAGAAGTGGTTAAGTGCCTAATGGTGACAAAGCCAAGGTACTGTACCAGGAAGTGAAATAGTTTCCTCTCCTCCAGGACAAATGTGAAGTTACAAGAACATCAAAATCAGTCCAGAAAGTGTTACTTTTCAAAGACCAGTAGATGAGATCTTTGTGCTTCATTTTTTAAGCATAAGGAGAAGGATTTGGTATGATTTAGGCAAAAAGGAGAATATTCTTGGTGCTTGGAAGCCTGGCACCCAACACACACACACGCACACACACACACACACACACACACACACAGAGTGATCTTTTTTTTTTTTTTTTTTTTTTAAGAAAAATGACTCTGGAATGATAACTGATTTGAAGACAACTAGAGTAACAGAGTACATGTCTACCAACATCTATCTATTGTTATTATATGGGATCCAGAGGGAAGATGAGGATTATCTGTCTCTTTCCAATTTCTACTTATGGATACCATCCTTGCTTTTCTCATAGTCACTGCAGTGGGTTGCATTGTGTCTCCCAACAAGATACGTCTATGTCCTAGTCACCAGAACCTGTGATGAGACCTTATTTGGAAAAATGGTCTACGCAGATGAAATTAAGTTAAGGATCTCAAGATGAGATCATCCTGGACTATCCAGATGGGTCCTAAACACAATGATAAGTGTCCTTATAAGAAACAGAAAATGGGGGCTCCTGGCTGGCTCATCGGTAGAGCATGCAACTCTTGATCTCAGCGTCATGAGTTCAAGCCCCACACTGGGTGTGGAACCTACTTAAAATTAAAAAGAGAGAGAGACAGACAGACAGACAGAAGAGAAGAGGAGAAAATAGAGGCAGAGATTGGAGTGATACAGCCACAAGTCAAGGAACAGCTGGAAACCACAGTGTCTGGGAAAGGAATGGAGCGAATCTCTCCTTAAAGTCTCTAGAGTGTGCAGCCCTGCCAACACCTTGATTTGAGGCTTCTGGCCTCCAGGACTCGGAGAGAA
Source organism: Potos flavus (assembly GCA_028534135.1). Classification (NCBI taxonomy): domain Eukaryota; kingdom Metazoa; phylum Chordata; class Mammalia; order Carnivora; family Procyonidae; genus Potos; species Potos flavus. The sequence continues at coordinate 42,698,433 of CM052886.1, read as the reverse complement.
CACATTTCTGTTGTTCTGTGGTCTGTTTGTTAAGCAGATTCAGGGAACTAATGCAGTCACCGAAGGTCTTCATCATTTGTTTCTCCCTCAATCCCTTATTCATTCATTTGTTCAGAACACAAGCACTTGATGTGTCAGGCACTGGGGAAAGCACAAGGGACACAGAGCTGAAAAACTAATTCATTTTGTTCTCAAGAGCTTTATAATCTGGTATTGTTGATGTCATTGTAATGTGTGGGCACGAGAAGAAAGAGGTCACTGCTTCCTGGGATGGTCACAATAGGGTTCAAGAGGAGGAGCACACGAAAGTTGAGGTGTTTGCTGGGTAAGCAGGTTGGGAAAAATGGAAAGGAAAGAATTCTGGAAGAGAAAGGAGCATGAACAGAGGTATGGAAGCATGAAATCATGTACCTTCTATGGGAATTGGTTAAGTAAAATTCCAAAGTAGGTGTGGTGAGAGAAAGGGTAGATAAGGGCTAGATTACAGAGAGCCACATTAGCCAGGCTGAAGAGTTTGGAATGCATCACAGGGCAAACAGGAAGCCACCAAGGGTTTTAAACAGGGTGAGACTATCATCACTCCTGCATTTTATAAAGATCCTTCTGGTAGAGGTAGGAAGGTTGGCTTGGAGGCTTGGCCAAGGCACAGGGATTTATTAGACAAGTACTGACATGGTCTAGGTAGCAGATGATAAGAGGCTGAACTAAGGCCCAATTGTGAGGCTAAAACACAGGGAGAGATAAAAAGAGAAATTTACGCAAGAGTCTGAGCTAGAACAGAGTGTGAGAAAAGTAGGAAGCAAACAAAGAAAATTCTATTACTGTAGCCAAGAGAGATGAGAGTATCAAGAGGGGAGAACCCACAGTCAGAAGCTACTGAGAAGCCAAGTAATGTGAAGCCTGAGAGGAGTGCATTGGATTTGTCAACGAAGAGACCATCGGTGACTTCGTCAGAGCCATTTGATGGTAGATGTTATCAACTAGCAGTGTCCATTGCTGGCAAGTCCATTAATATCCACAAAATGAGAGGGGTGGTCAATAGATCGCCAGGGGTCCGAGTGTGTTCCCTGCACTTTCCCCAGCATCATCTGAGACTTTAGAAATGCAAATCCTCAGGCCCCACTCGTATTGAATCAGATACTCAGGGGTGGAGGCCAAAAACTCCATGTTCTAACAAGCCCCCCATCTATTCCAATACGTGCTAAAGTAGCTTAAAGTTAGAGAACCACCTACACACATCGGGCAGGGCCTTACTGCTGAGAATGTGATCCATGGACTGGCCACATCAATACCATTTGGGAGCTTATTACAAATGCAGAATTTTGAACCCCACCCCTGACCCACTGAATCAGAATCTGCATTAGTAACAAGATCCGAGCCGTTCAGACGCACATGGAAGTTTGGGAAGTGGTACTGAAGGATTTCAATCTCAATTGCTTCCTTGCCCCAAATCTCAGATGACGTATTACATAAACCCAGTGCATTGCTAATTCAAAGAATAGGAAAGAATTCAATATAATACGCCCAAATTTCCTCCTCTCAAATGGAATAAGAAATAAGAGATAGACAATAAGCCATAGCTCACACGAGCCTGGGAATATTTCCGGAGTAATCAAAGTAATGTAGGTGTTTCTAGTTCTTTGGCATTCAATTTCAGGTTACAGATATATGTTTTTCTTCAAAAAGGTAAAAAAACTTACTGAAGTTCATTTTATCATTCTAGGACACTAGAGCTGTATTCAATAAAGTCTCCTACTATCCTTGACAGAGACAGTATATATGGGAACAGGTAAATCTTTATATGACTGAGTAGGGAACTGCTTATGCTAGGAAACTAAGACCATTAAGATCTGTACAATTTACTATATATAAAATATAGCTCAATATTTTAAAAAAGCCAAGAACTATTCCATCTATTTTGTGTGAATACAGTTTAACCCAGAGGTTCTCAAAGTGTCCTCAGACCAGCAGTGTCCGTGTTCCCTCTGGGCTCGTTAGAATTTGCATTAGGCTCCACTCTGACCTACTAGATCAGGATCTCTGCAGATAGGACTCAGAAAGTTGTTTTAACCAGTCCCCCAGTTGATTCGGATGCCCATTCCAATCTGAGAAGCACTGATCTGGCATCAGAAACACTTCATAGAAAACCCTTCTGCCTGGAGTGTCTCCTGTTTGCCTCTTAACCTCTTCTCCATTTAAGTGGTTTCATTTATCTTTCATGTCCTTTCATGGCTCCTTCTTTCCTCCTTCCTCTTTTTTCTTCCTCTATCTACCTATGTCTTTCCGTTCTACTTTTTCACTTCCTATTTCTTTCCTAGCTCCCTTTAGCTTCGAACTGCCCCCTTCTTGAAGATGTATACAAATCTAGCACTTCTGCTCAGAAGTTTGCCAGCCTAAGCAAGTCTATCAGATACCCATGCTCAGCATTATGGGAGAAACGAAACAGTCCATCAGCTGCTTTGTCCTTGAAACAATGCAGCTTGCAGAAATGACAGTATAGAGGCAGCCATTGTACAGTTCTTTGGTATTAATGTGACTGTAATTAGCAAGAGCACTCGTGATAGTCATGTGCTAATTGTCCACAAAATGATGGCACAGAAGAGTACAAGATTTTCAGTCTATGGGGAAATTTACCTGAACAATGGGCCTGGTTTTAGGATTCAGGGTTCATGGCTTCACCACAAGAGGTGGCTAATAAACACTGCAGGAACAAATTGTAATAATATTAATATTAATAAAAAGTGTTCTTGTGTTTAACTAAAATAGTTTGTCTTCATTATATAGCCTACTGTTAATAATCTAATAGCTCATAATGATTTGGTAGTAAATGTGGTCCAGGCCTTTTTCTATGAGCTTTATAGTTATTAATGTATTTAAATCTTCCACAACCCTATGAGTCTCATACAGTTACCATCTCCATTTTACAGATAAAGAAATGGACGCATGGAGAGGTGAAATAACTCGTCTAGGGTCCCCTTGCTGGGAAGTACTGGAGATGGGATTTGCATATATAGTCCTATATACACCCTTTGGGGTCCCGGATCAAAACTACGGTGCTATACTGCTTCTCAGGTGAACATGAGTTGAACTAAACAAGGCACATTTGAATTTCACACTCCTTCATATTTCACACTAAAAGGGCGGATTTATTAAATATTGTCATGTCCTAACACTAACCTAAACTGGGAGCCAGCAGTCCTCAATTTTAATCTTAGTGTTATAGGCAACTATATTTATTTATATTTATATTAACTATGATTAAATTTACTTATAAATATATTTATATTTACTAGTATTAAATTAACAACTATGTTTATTTATATTTATATTTATTCATATTTATGGTTCTCTCCAGATCCAATATTCTATGAATTCTAAGAATAAAACATAGTCCCGGGGAATAATCAAATTTAGGAATCTAATGATACATAGAAGCATAATTAATCAATTTTCTAATTATTCCTTTAGCTATAATAGAAACAAGTAAAATGGCATAATTCTTGATTCTTAAGGCAGAATGAAGTGTTTGCTAGAACGCACATGAACAACACGCATAGAAATAATTAAAGCCTAAAGTACATTTGCTCAATATAGGGGTGCCTGGGTGGCTCAGTGGGTTAAGCATCTGCCTTCAGCTCGGGTCATGATCTCAGGGTTCTAGGATCGAGCCCCACATGGGTCTCCCTACTCAGCTGGGAGGTCTGTTCTCCCTCTCCCTCTGCACCTTCCCTCTGCTCACATGCGTGTGTGCTCTTTCTCTCTCAAATAAATAAATTTTTAAAAAACCCATTCGCTCAATATAATAAAGGCCAGAGGTGATGAATTGTATTGGTTTTCTATTGTTCCTACAACAAATGATCACTCATGTAGTGGCTTGAAACAAAACTGATGTATTATCTCATAGCTCTGGAGGTTAGAAAACTGAAATGTGTTTCACAGAGCTAAAACCAAAGTTTCAGGAGAGCTGCATTTTTTCTGTAGGTCCCAGGGGAAAATCCATTTCCTTGACTTTTGCAGCTTGTAGAGACTGCCCACATTCCTTGGCTGATGGCTCCCTTCATTCATCTTCAAAGCCAGCGAGAGCAGGTTCATCTCCCACATTATATCACTCTGACCTCTTCTGCTTGTCTCTTCCACAGACAAGGACCTTTATGATTCGATTGAGCCCACGCGGATAACCCTGGACAACCTCTCCAGTTGGAGATACCTAAGGTCCTCCCGTCTACAAAGTCCTTTTGCTACATAAGATAACACTTTAACAGGTCTTGAGGATTAGGACATGGGCTTCTCAAGGGGAGTCATTTTGTGCCTACTATGGGGGATATTTTAGGGTTCTCCAGCAGGGCTTCCATTTCATATATTTAAAAATAAAACAATGTTTGTAGTGAAGAGGAAAAATCCTCAATTCTGGAATATTGTAATATTTATGAAGCTCACAATTAGGTAATGAATTGCAAATGTCTTACTGAATATTTGCTAAGGTCAATATTGCTTTGAGCACAAAAGAATGTCAGAACCCAAAAAGACCATGGGGATGACCTAGTGAAGTCAACCCTCCTTATTTTATATATACAGAGACTAAGGCCCAGAGGGGCCAATGACTTGCCAGTGAGTGATAGAAGTGAGCCTAGAGGGCGCCTGGGTGGCTCAGTTGGTTAAGCGACTGCCTTGGGTTCAGGTCATGGTCCCAGGGACCTAGGATCAAGTCCCGCATTGGGCTCCCTGCCTGCTCAGCAGGGAGCCTGTTTCTCCCTCTCCCTCTGCCTGCTACTCCGCCTGCTTGTGCTCTCTCTCTTTCAAATAAATAAATAAAATCTTAAAAAAAAAAAAAAAAGTGAGCCTAGAACCTCCTGGCTTGGTTCTCAGGTGCAGGCCTCTTTTGTCACATCTTAATTCTGTCTCTCTTTTTTTTTTTCACCCTACCAATAACTTCTTAGACTTCTGGGTAAAATTCCTTTGCTTAATGCTTAAGGAAGAATCTTACCTAGTGTCCTTTGGCATATCACAAAATTCAGACACACTTTCACAGCTGATATTAATGATTAGAACAGGCCTCTGACTCTTCTTTCTTCTTTGGGGAAGTATGTGGAAGAGCACAGAACTGCAGAAAGAAAAAAAATTCTTGGTCTTTTGATTGCCATGTGACGATAAAGAGTAGGAGGAAAACTATGCTGTGGTAAGGAAAGTAGCTAAACCACAGATGAGGGGCTCATGGAAAAAACATTTTATAAATACCTTTTCTTACCCCTAACACGTGTCACATGCAATGCCTTACCTACCATGAGGAGATTTAATTCCATATGGGCTGTTTATGAAGCAAAAATTATATTCAACAAAAAACATGTAAGAATAACAACAAACTTAGCTGACTCCTTGAAGTATGCCACAGTTTTTCTTGGCCAAATCCTTGTTTTGAAAAGGAAAATCATAACTTCTGCATGGCGTAGAGCAAAGAGAGGGCAGTGCCAGCCCTAAACACTGGCAGCATGAGCAGCATTGTGAACCTTCCCACCCTTTTCTTAAAGAGTAGAAAATTCTAGCTTTTCCTTGGAGAAGGGCAGCAAAGCCCTTCTAAAATGCAGCTGCTAGAAACCTTACCCTTAGGAAACTACACTGACAGATTAAAGGTTAAAGAGTATAGGAGGATTTCAATCATGACAAGAAAACTTCATTGAAATACAAAATCTGTCCCAGTTTTTTAAATTTCATCTTAGCAAGCTAGTAGTGAAAAGAAATTTTCTGAAATAGGTTTGTCGTGGAGCACCTACTAGAATTCTAATGCAGAAGTCATAATGGTGAGACCCATGTCCCCAGATTCTAATTAGCTTTGTAGTCCTTCACTCATAATATGAATAAACGGTCAAGGATCCTCAGACATTTGGTTAAAACCCCTAACAATAT
>CM052886.1:42676821-42692432 GCA_028534135.1 Potos flavus | reverse complement strand
TCCAAGAAAATAGAACAAAAAGAGAAAGGGATGGAAAATAGTGGAGAAAAGATAAGATACTTAGAGTATCAATCCAGGAGATTAACATCTGAATAAAAGAAATTCTGAAAAGAAAACTAGAAAGATAAAGAAAGCTAGAAAGAAAGATAAAATGGCAGAGAGGACATTATTAAAGAAATAATAAAAGAAGCTACTGAAAAGAGCTGCCTGGCTTCCTCAGTCAGTGGAGCATGCGACTCTTGATCTCGGTGGCAGCGTTGTGAGTTCGAGCCCCCCAATGGGTGTAGAGAGTACTAAAAAAAAAAAAAAAGTCTACCGAAGAATGTGTGCTACCAAAACAAGGGAGTAAAATAAGAAGAAGATTTGAGATTCCAAAAACAGGGATGCAAGAAAAGGAAGAGGTCAAAGGACTTCCTAGACAATAGAGGCAAACTGAAGGGCGACTAATATTCCTGATCTCTCTCTGGGACATGGTTAAGTTACTTGGAAACAGTCTGATCCCTTTGAACCTTGCTTTTAGAGGTGGGACTGACTGAACGTCCTGTTGGTCTACACTAATGTCCCACCAAGTACCCCCCGTGAGTATTCTACTTGATACCTTGTGTGTGGAGAGCCCTTTCCACTTTGGGCTGTGGGAACACAAGCCGTTCTCACCCTGTGTGAAGTGTGGGGATTGTCTGCTTGATCTTTTCCGGAAGGTCTTTCTCTGACGTCAGAGAGTTTCCTTAGACAGCTGTGCTGATCTTTACCAGCTGCAGGTTTGAGAACTCCTCTGCACAACTCCAGAGCTGTCTTCAGCTCTTCTTCGCCGCTCTGCCTTGAGAATTCTAGCAGCCTCGGCACCTCGGAATTCAGAGCTCAGTATCCTGAATTCAAGGAGCCCGCCAGGCCCTCCAGGTTCCCTCTCCGCAGCAAACAGGCATTTAGAGGGCCCTCTGCATTTATTTTCCTTCTCTCCAGGGTCACGGTCCTGCACTGCCTGTTGTCTAAAGTCCAAAAATGATTGTTTTATATCCAAAATCTATACAAAAACAATTGACTTTCTAAGCTCCAGAAACAAAATGTTAAAAATCTAGTTTTAAAAAAAACTAGACATCCATTACGGCATGGACGAATCACACAAACATAATATTGAATAAAAAAACCACAAACACAATAGAGAATGCATATAGTAAAGACTTCATTCATATGAAGTTCAGAAACAGCAAGACTAAACTACATTATTTAAAATGGTATATTTAGGTTTAAAACTAAAAGAAAAGTAAATTTCTAATTATTTAAAAAGTCAGGGTAGAGTGCCTGGGTGGCTCAGTCGTTAAGCATCTGCATTTGGCACAGGTCACGGTCCTGGGATCGAGTCCCACATCTCCCACATCAGGCTCCCTGCTCAGCAGGAAGCCTGCTTCTTCCTCTCCCACTCCCCCTGCTTGTGTTCCCTCTCTCGCTGTGTCTCTCTCTGTCAAATGAATAAACAAAAAAAATCCTAAAAAAAAAAGTCGGGGCGCCTGAGTGGCCCAGTGGGTTAAATCCTCTGCCTTCGACTCCGGTCATGATCTCAGGGACCTGGGATGGAGCCTCACATCGGGCTCTCTGCTCAGCGGGGAGCTTGCTTCCCCACCCCGCCTGCCTCTCTGTCTACTTGTGATCTCTCTCTCTCTCTGTGTCAAATAAATAAATAAATAATAAAAATCTTAAAAAAAAAAAAAAGTCAGGGTAGTGGTTACTTCTGGGGGCAGATCAGGAAGTTGCAACCTGGAATATTTGCTATAGGGCTGGAAATATTCTATTATTTGACCTGAGTGCTATTAACATGTGTGTTCACTGTAAAGTGATTTGTTGAACTGTACATACATGTGTCTTTTATGTATATACCTATGTGTTAGATAACGCATGATCTATGTGTTAGATAACATATATATATATGATTAAGATAGTAAAGAATATATTCTTGGGGCACCTTGTGGCTCAGTGGGTTAAAACCTCTCTGCCTTCGGCTCGGGTCATGATCTCAGGCTCCTGGGATAGAGCCCCGCATCGGGCTCTCTGCTCAGCAGGGAGACTGCTTCCCCCTCTCTCTCTGCCTGCCTCTCTGCCTACTTGTGTTCTCTCTCTATCAAATAAATAAATAAAATCTTTAAAAAAAAAAGAATATGTTCTTTGTAATAATAGCAAAAACATAAGTTATCTCTATGTAATCTAACAAATAAATTATAATACCTTCATGGATAAAATTATTTAAAACATTTAAGAAAATCTTTAAAAAAAATTCAGAGATACACAGCATACATCAATAGGAAAATTTAATATTATAGAGATGAAAATTCTCACTCAGTTAGCTTATGGATGCAAAATAAACCCAAACAAAATTCTAATAAGGATTTTTGTGGAATTGACAAATTTATTCTAAATTCATATGGAACTGTAAATGGCCAAAAATTGTCAAGATACTCCTGAAAGAAGTAAAATGTTGGAAGTCTTAGAACTATAGTAATTAGGGTGGTCTGGTTCTAATACAAGAACAGACAGATAGACTGATAGAGCAAAACATAGAGCCTAGAAACAAACCCATGAGTATATGGAAATGTAATCTGTGACAGAGCTACAGTAATAGCTCAAAGAAGAAAAAAGGGGCTCTTCATAAATATGTAGGGACAACTGGAATATATGTGGAATAAAATAGAATTGGATTTGTACTTCAAACCAGTCTCAAAAATCAGTTGCAAGTTGATTAAATACTTAAATTCTAAAAGTTTTTAAAATTTTGAAAGGTAAAACCATAAAGCTTTCAGAAGACAATATGTAAATCCATCTTTATTACTTTGAGTTAGGGAAGACATAAAAATGTGCAAACTGTAAAGAAAAGGATTGATATAGCTATGTTTTAGAAATACTACCTATCAAAAAGTATATCAAGAGGATACAAATAAGTTAATAGAACAAAATAGCACACAAGACACACACGTACAATAACCTGATTTATGACAAAGATGTCACTGCAATTCAATGGAAAATGTTTCCAACAATTGTGCTGGGTCAGTTGGGTAACAATATAGAAAAAAAAAATAGGAAACCCGACTTCCTCACACAATAGTGCCAAAAAAATTCCAAAATGTGTTAGGGACCAAAACATGAAAGCTGAAACAGCCAAACTTCTAGATGAGAACATATGACCTTGGCATAGGCCAAGATTTCCTAAACATGAATCTTTAATGTAATATTAAACACTATTATAAAAAATTATAAATTGGATATCATTAAAATCAAGAACATCTGTTTATCAAAAGACACTATGAAGAGAACCAAAGGGCAAGTCATAAACTGAGAAGGTAATTGCATTCTTCTTGAAATATATTTTCTCATCATAAGTTAAACTGAGAAAATACATATTTGCAAAACATAATTGACAAAGGATTAGCATCCAAATGTTTGAAAATTTTCTATATATTTTAAGAATATAAACAGGGGTACCTGGGTGGCTCAGTTGGTTAAGCATCCAACTCTTTTTTTTTTTTTTGGAGGATACAATTTTATTTTTATTTTTTATTTTTAATAATTTATTTATTTATTTGAGAGAGAAAGAGCATAAGAGGGAGGAGGGTCAGAAGGAGAAGCCAACTCCCCACTGAGCAAGGAGCCAGATGTGGGACTTAATCCCAGGACTCTAGGATCATGACCTGAGCCAAAGGCAGTTGCCTAACCAACTGGGCCACCCAGGCATCCAAGCGTCCAACTCTTGATTTTGGCTCAGGTCATGATCTCAGGGTTGTGGGATCAAGCCCTGTGTCTGCTCCATGCTGAGCATGGAACCTGCTTAAGATTCTCTCTCTCCCTCTGCCCCTCCCCTGGCTCAAGCACAGGCATGCACCTGCTCTCTCTCTTTCTCTCACTCTCTCTCTCTCTCTCTCTCTCAAAGGAGGAGGAGGAGGAGGAGGAGAAGGAGGAGGAGGAAGAGGAGACTATAAACAACCCAATAGAAAAATTGGTATAATTGAAAAGAAAATGAAAAAATATTAAAAGGCGTTCAAAGATATTTAATCTTGTCAGTTATCAGGGAAATGCAAATTAAAACCATGAAATACCATTTCCAAACACCAGAGAAGCAAAATTTTTAAGTTCATTGATATCAGGGGGTGGGGCAGGGGTTCAGCAAAATGGGTGAAAGGGAGTGAAAAAGATACAGGCTTCCAGTTATGGAATGAACAAGTCACAGAGAACAAAAGGCACAGCATGAGGAAGACAACCAATGATACTGTAATCGTGATGTAACAGGACTATACTTGTGGTGTATATAACTATATGGTAACTATACTTGTGGTGAACATAGCAGAATGTACGAACTTGTCAAATCACTAAGTTGTACACCTGAAATTAATGTTAACATTGTGTGTCAACTATACTAAAAAAAAAAAAGTTCATGGATATCAAATGTTGGTAAGACCTGTGGAACAATCAGAATTTAAATTCTGTTGGTGGCACTTACGATTCCCATTTATATCAAGTTGAAAAACCAGACAAAACTAAACTATATTGATTAGGATAATGTTTTACATGTAAGTTGGACAGAGGGCACGGACACATTTGTTATTTTTCACAAATGTTTGCATTGAGCTTCTATATAATATTTATACTAAGAAAAAAATGATTTTGTTTAGGTTCAAAGCAGAACTAAGTGACTCTTAAATATCTTTGGGGGGGGCACATGGGTGGCTCAGTTGGTTGAGCAACTGCCTTCAGCTCAGGTCATGATATCTTTTTTTTTTAAGGTTTTATTTTTATTTTTTTAAGATTATTTATTTATTTGACACAGAGAGAGAGATCACGAGTAGGCAGAGGCAGGCAGAGAGAGAGGAGGAAGCAGGCTTCCCACGGAGCAGAGAGCCCGATGCGGGGCTCTATCCCAGGACCCTGAGATCATGACCTCAGCCGAAGGCAAAGGCTTTAACCCACTGAGCCTCCCAGGCGCCCCCAAGATTTTATTTTTCTAAGTTATCTCTACACCCAACATGAGGCTCGAACCCACAGCCCTGAGTTCAAGAGTCATGTGTTCTACTGCCTGAGCCAGCCAGGCACCCCTTAAATATCTTTTAATTCTAGTAAATCAAAGGATTTTAATGTTATCACTAAAAGTCTTTCTACCTAGCTTTAATATCCTAGTTATCTGTGCATTCAAAAATTGGAGGCCTGAGAAATATTATATAGAACCCAGACTAACAGGGACTCTTTCTTTTGCAATATAGTACCTGGAAAAACCTCATTTTGCACCTCTGCTTTTGTTTTTCAAAGTATGTGAACAAAATGTTCAAGGTCATTGAAACAATTTGCTGTACAAGTTCTATCAAACAGGGGGCTAGAGAGCAGGGAGAAAGAAAAAGAGAGTTAGATAAGGTTTGATTCCCAACGACCTTCTGATACATGAAAAGTCTGTTGGAAAATTAGTATCTTTACAAAGTAAATACATTAGTGCTCATTCCATTCTATTGGTGTTACATAAGCCTGAAACATTTAAAGGCAGGGAGAGATGAAACTGACCAGCTGAAGCTGCATTGTGCTTTCAGATTGTTGTTCTCCTTACACATTACACATTTAGAAGACAAATTCCAAGCATATCATGATTTAGTGTCACAAAAATGTACTTTTCTACTAGTAGCTATAGAGACATTACAAAAAACTCCTTCCACAGAACCTTTGGAATGATGAAATAGCTCTGACTTGAGCATGATATTAACCAGTAGACTAAGAAAACAGGCCACAGTTATTCAAAACTATTACAAGGACACTTTGGTATATAGATTGTGATTTTCTTTTGGTTAAAGCTGTGGGTTAGTGTAGGGACCTTATAGAAATTGTCCATTTCTTTCAGGGTTAATTATTTGTGTCATTTCATTAAATATTATTTGCCCTTAGCATCATTAAATTACCCCAATCACCCTTTATTAGATACGTCAGTATTATCACCTTTTCTCCTCATTCTACACCCTTATCCTCCAGACTCAAAGCTCCGCTAAACCTGTAAATTGGATATGTATATAAATTTCACTTATACCTTGAAATTCATCCCTTATACCTTGAGCTCTTGTTAAACATTTACTTGTTATGCTGTTTCAGCGAATCAAGAGGAACAAAAATCTTGCTGTTTTAAAACAAAACACGAAAAGGTCCCTTGAGTATAACTCCTTATCTATAATACATCATAAACCTGAAACTGAAATTCATGTTACTCTTTATTTTTTTTAATTTATTATTTTTTTTAATTAACACATATTGTATTATTTGCCCCAGGGTACATGTCTATGAATCATCAGGCTTACACATTTCACAGAACTTATCATAGCACATACCCTCCCCGATGTCCATAACCCAGCCACCCTATCCCTACCCGCCCCTACCCCCCAGCCACCCTCAATTTGTTTCGTGAGTTTAGGAGTCTCTTATGGTTTGTCTCCTTCCTGATCCCATCTTGTTTCATTTCCTTCCCCCACCCTCCACGGCCACCCACCCTGCCTCTCGAATTCTCTTTAAATTGTTTTTCCCCCTGTATTTTCATTTCTATGACAATGAGAAGAGGGTGGTGGTTCAAAAATATTTGTGAAAACAAAGATGGTTTACAGACAACCTAAGGCTTCCTGGTTCAAGGCATAGCCATGGGGCTCTGCCTGGGTAGGTAAAAGGTGTATGCTCCCTGTGGGAATTACCACTTGAGGATTTCATCAGTGGGGCCCAAACTGTTCATTTGATGCAACACATTCTCTATCACTTCTATCCCAATTACAATGCAAATAGATGGCTTCTTGGTTAAATCACTGTCATTTCTCTGTCAATTGCTCTGCCCTTTTGTTCAGCCATTTTGACATTATGCTGACCTTTAAAATTGAGAGCTCTTTGTAAACAAAAATGAAATTTGGAAGAAGCAGTCATCCTCAATTTCTCTAACACCTCTAAGAAGGAGAGAGAGCTACTTGTGAGACGCTCCCCACCCCCCATACATGAATGGTACAGTTGCTAACTAGAAAACAAAATGCTCAGGGCAACCAGGTGGCTCAGCGGGTTAAGCCTTTGGCTCAGGTCATGATCTCAGGGTCCTGGGATCGAGCCCCACATTGGGCTCTCTGCTCAGCAGGGAGCCTGCTTCCCCCTCTCTCTCTGCCTGCCTCTCTACCTGCTTGTGATTCTCTCTCTCTGTCAAATAAATAAATAAAATCTTTAAAAAAATATGTTTTGATCTCCTTGAAAACATCTACCAAGGTATGTGCCACCTGTATGCTCTGTTCCTAAATCCTTAATTTCAGCGTTTGTTCTAAAATCAATGGAGAATTTCAGCTATAAATCCATGTAATATAAAATAGACTAAAATCGAGCTAAAAGGAAAATCAAAGTGGTAGAGTGAGGCAAAGTTATTAAGCATATTTTCTGGAATGCTAAAATGTTCTACTATAAGTTAGACCTCTGCACGTTGGAGACTGTATTTTAAATTGTAACATTTCCAAGTAGACACGGTGGTGGTAAGAAAGTTGGACTGAAAGAGTAGATGCGTAGAAAGAAGGAAAAAAACAAAAATTTGATGGCTTTTGTAACCCACTTTTGGTGTTTTGTATAGAGGACACACTAGTTTACTTTACAGTGGAAAATAAACAAAATGGTGGAGTTTATAAAATATTAGGTACAATATGATCCAATTTCATTATTTTTAAATCTACACATTTTTAAAAAAATCTATACATACATGTGAGGAAAATACCCTCCAAAATATGAACCAAATAGATATTTTCAGCTATGGGATTGTGTATATTTTATCCTTTTTTTAATTTTCAAAAAAGTATATATAAGATGTATATAGTTTTATAATATATACTTAACAAATATACTATATATTGTATGTATGCCTATTTCATATGTGGATATATGTCATATATTTTCTATATCATTTTTATATTTTATATATACTATTATTAGGAACGATAAAAATTACTTTTAATTTAAAAATAAATTACATTATTTCATTGTGACTCAAGTGGTTCCTAAATTAAACGGAAGAGTTTGACAATTCACTTCAGTCATTCATTTGTTCAAACATTTATAGCTAATTTTGAGCATTTACCATATGTCAGGCCCTCTTATAGGGACCTAGGACACGGTATAAGACATATGCTATACCCTGTACTGTTCTCAGACAACTAAGAGACAAGTCCCAGATCCACACTGTCTCCCCAACTGTAGAGATTATTTCCACAAATATCTGTTGAGCAACTTTTATCTGCAGAATCTTGCATTCAATCCTCATGAAAAGAGGAGAGAAGAAAAGATGATGAAAAGAGACGAGACTGGGGAGAGACATACCCTCAGACCGTGAAGACCAGTGAAACATGGAATGTGTGGGAACAGGTAGTACCCACCCTGTTGAGACCCGTTCTAAGGACTTTAGTGTATCGACTCACTGAGTCCTCACAACCACCGTATCAAGTAAGGTCTACTCTTATCATCTCCATGTTAAAGATGAAGATATTGGGGCTCAAAGAGTTTGAGTGTCCCGCACAACAGGAAATAAGCTAGTAAATGGTGGAGCTAGAATTTGAACCCAGGCTATCTGGCCCCTAGCACCGAAGCTCTAAACCACCACTCCACATAGGAGCAGATTTGGCAAAGGAAAGGAAGGCGTGCAATCCAGAACAGAGGAGAAGGCCTTAAGCACATGTGGCAGTCGGCCTGTGGGAGGGATGTGACTAACAATGGGCAAGGCTTCACAGAAAAAGTACATGTAGTACGCAGTGAAGAGACTGAAGTAATGGGAGTCTGCGAGCTTTGTCCCCAAATTATGTATAGATAAATTAAAGGTAAAGCTCAACATGAGAAAAATCTGATGAAAGAATTTGAAGCAAAGTGGGTTGCAAACACACCGGAAGGTAAGGAAGTTTTTGTTCTGAAATATTCTGTAGTGATCACACTTGAGAAACTTCACATAGGGAGAGCAAGTGAAATTGTAAGTGTGGGATAACTAAGAATGGGAAGGGCCCTTCAGGGGCACAAGAATGCCGGGTTCTGAGACTGGCCAGGCGAGAACATAGGGCAGCATTATGAGTAGGGGGCCGGCAGGAGGAACTGAGGGAAGAGAGCTTTCTGCAGAAAATGACTTGGGTTTGTAGACCAACCCATCAGGCAGCAGTTGTGCAGCAGAGACACCCAAGTCTGACAGAGGAGGAACCGGAGCGATGGGCAGATACTTGGCTGGTGCTGTGGTCATCAGACCAAGATGAAGACATCGCATGATGGAGAACCAAGGAAAAGAGGTGTGGATTCAGAGCAGACAAGGAGGGCGGAGGTCTCCAAAAGAGGAAACAGAAGTCAAGATGGGAAAACTAAATGGACACAGGAGGGAAAAAATCAACACAAGACAGCTCAGGTCAAAAGGAAGATTTTAAAGAGTTAAAAAAAATCAATATTTAATATTTTTCACACATCTTCCATAATATCGAAAACATGTCCTTTCAGAAGTTTATTGTGATCTTAAACCACATCAATTGCCCATGTTTCAATGAGAAAAAATTGAATTCTGGGGCCCATTGACTCTTTTTTTAGAAAACAACCGTGATTGCAGTTATATTAATCACAAAACAAAACATGACAGTAACTTAACTTTTCTTGGAGATTTCTGCAGTCGGAGTGTGCACATCACATATTAATATTACTGCTTTTTAGAATCACATGCTGATCTATTTAGGTAGCTCAGCCCTGCAGTTCCAAAGTATTTAACATTAAGATCCGAGCTCATTTCTGCTCCACAGAGATACAGCGCCGTGAATCCTTCCAATGCTTAGCGGGCTCCGGCTCTCACTGCTGGGCAGATCATGCTCACTGTACAAACGGCTTCTGCAGAACTGAATGTGACCGGGGAGGAAACTACCATTGAAAAGCATCCCCTGTACTGCTTGGGAACACAAAGAGCCATCACATTCGGATAAAATAAAAGAGAATCCTTTTGCAATGGAGATCCCAGATTCGAACATCAGAAAATTAGTTACTTCTTATGAATCACTATTATTTTGTTAAAGCCTTACCCAATAACCCAATAGGAAAAGGCAGCAGGGAAGGAATTCTTTCAAATACACAAACTTCTGGTATATCTCATAGACAAAGAGTCTGCAGTCTTTTTCTTATTTTTAGGGTTATCACAAACACACAGAAAAGGTAGCAAATGTTTTGTTCCAAAGAGTGATCTTTTTCCCCCAGCTGTCTGCTTGCTGATCATCCATGAACCAGTTAGTTAGTGTTTACAGAAGGAGAGTAACATGTGGTGACCCACCCCAGCACGGAGATTCATTTCCTAAGATGCCCGTGACCGAGCAGACGTGAACGACCCCATTAACACCCCCCAAACAGACGCCATGACCCATTCACTCCTGACAGACCATATTCTTTATAGCCTCTGTTCTGTGGCACATTGGATGCCTGCTAAATTGTTATTTGTTACAAAGCATGCTTTTGCTGTGACAGATGCCCCCGACTCCTTCTCCCCGCTGAGCTCACGGAATCACAGCTGTGTTGTACCACAAGTACAGTGTTGTCAAATCTTTGCTTTGTTTAATTATTCAAGTTGGTTCTACCACAGAATTAAACTGCCTGGCGATATTATGGGATTTCAGCATGAACAACGCACATGACCGTACAGATGCCGACCCTTGCCAAGGGCCTACACGGACTCCGTTTCTCACTCCCGGTGGTAACTGAAAGCTCGCCTCCTAATAACCACAGAGCTGGATGGAAGAGTGTCATCAGAAGCCAGTGTGTCTCCATGCTGCAACGCAGTCCTTCAGGACGGTAGCCCTTGCATGTTCAAGGCCAGAGTCAATCACGAGTGCAGCCCGGAAGTGGTAACCACCTAAAAATTCCGCGTGTGGACCGTTTATGAACCCTACCTAGTTCAAAGTCGTAGTTTCCTGAATTTAATAGATCAATTTAAGATCAGTTTTACCCTCTGAACTTTACTTTTTCTTTATTCTTCCCAAAGTATTTTAAAAAGCATAGAGAAGTGTTTATTGTGGGCGCCTGGGTGGCTCAGTAGGTTAAGCAGCTGCCTTCGGCTCAGGTCATGATCCCGGAGTTCCGGGATCGAGTCCCCTATGGGGCTCCCAGCCCCACGGGGAGTCTGCTTCTCCCTCTGACCTTCTCCCCTCTCATGGTCTCTCTTACTCGCTCTCTCTTACTCGCTCTCTCTCAAATAAATAAAATCTTAAAAAGAAAAAAAAAAGAAGTGTTTATCTGTGACCTAGACATTGCCCATTCTCCAGTGGTATTAAGACAAGACAAATAGAAAGTGTTGACTTTCTTTCATTCCATAAAATTTTTTTTAAAGATTTTATTTACTTATTTCACAGAGAGAGAGAGAGCACAAGCACAGGGGGAGCGGCAGGCACAGGCAGACAGAGAAGCAGGCTCCCCGCTGAGCAAGGAGCCCAACACAGTACTGGATCCCAGGCCCTGGGATCATGACCTGAGCTGAAGGTAGACGCCCACGCAGGCACCCTTCATCCCATAAAATTTTTTTAAAACATAATATCAGGAGAGCAAAGAGGCTTCCAGGATCATCTGGTTGGAGCCCCTCACTTTGCAAAGAGGAAATGGAGGCCAGAGTGGGAGAGCAACTTGAAAAGCGTCAAACAGCTTAGGAAGTAGCGAACCTCCTGCTGTGTCCTAATTCAGGGCTCTGCTGCTGGGCCACACGTCCTCCGGCCCCTGCAGCCCAACCAAAAAAAGGCCCTTTTCTAGCATTCCACCGTCCTTTCTTGCTGGGCAGCTTGGCGGGCGGTGCGAGTCTCTCTAAAGTGTAGTCTGTGTGCGGCATGACAGTGTAAACCGTAGGTTAGGCTAGAGCAAGGAGGAGGGGAGCAACTCGGGGAGGTCATATTTATAACGTAGAGAGCCTCCCCAATCCCTACAACATCCTGGTGCCTCCGTGTCTACGGGCTAAGAAATCAGGCCATAGAAAAGGACTTTTCTTGGTCAGCGTGTAACCAGGAGCGCAGCTGCACTGGCCGCCGCACAGTTCTCCAGGAGCAACCAGGCATCGGTCCAGCACCTCTGAGAACTGACTTCTTCCCTCCGCCGGGAAAGATGCATCGCTCCAGCGCTCCCAGCCTGGGAGCGGAGAAGCGCACTACGTAGCTACACCAGCTGAACCAGCTGAACCAAAACGTCCCCTTTCCCAAGGCTCGGCCATCATTCTCAGTACTGGATTACTTTATAGGGAAACGTGGGGCAAAAGAGAGACGGGTGTGGTGTAACGGACACTCTCGATATTTCAAAGATTCGTAGTTTTAGCTAAGTTCTATTTTTTTTTTTTTAAGATTCTATTTATTTATTTGACAGAGACACAGCGAGAGAGGGAACACAAGTAGGGGGAGTGGAAGAGGGAGAAGCAGACTCCCTGCCAAGCAAGGAGCCCGATGTGGGACCCAATCCCAGGACCCCGGGACCATGACCTGAGCCAAAGGCAGATGCTCAACAACTGAGCCACCCAGGCGCCCTCTAAGTTCTATTTTTTTATCTGACTTCAAGAAACATAGATTTCTTAGAATTTTAAGGGACCTGCGAACTCCACAAAATACCAATTAACTGAAGCATCCCCCCTGTAACAGACTTAAAGCCTTTCAACTTATTTTATGTTTAAAATAAGTTCTAGGGACGCCTGGGTGGCTCAGTTGGTTAAGCGGCTGCCTTCGGCTCAGGTCATGATCCCAGGGTCCTGGGATAGAGTCCCACATCGGGGTCCTTGCTCAGCAGGGAGCCTGTTTCTCCCTCTGCCTCTGCCTGCCACTCTGCTTGCTTGTGCTTTCTCTCTCTGTCAAATAAATAAATAAAATCTTAAAAAAAAAATAAAAAATAAAAAAATAAAATAAAATAAGTTCTAAAACTTAACTTGGGAACTTGTACTAATAAAGCATTTCCCAGGAGGGGGAGAAGACTGAGACTGCTGCCTAAATATTTTATGGGTCTGTGAATTCCACATTTAAGTGCTTTCTTTGTACCTCGAACACAAGCCCAGGTAGCACCGAGCTGCTTATGATTCTAGGTAGCTTTCCAGAGACACGATTCACAAAACGCCTACTATGCATCAGGCACTTTACAGGCAGAGGTGGACAGCAAAAACAAGTAGGATTTGGTCCTGCCATCAAAGAGCTGATAACAAAGGCAAGTAGCTGGAAGACATTATCTGCATTTACTTTCTTACATCTGACCCCAGTCCTAAGCTCTAGTCCTGAACTTGGAACACCTGCTCCCTCCCTCCCCCACGCCCATTCAATCCAGTACATTTCTCAAGCTGAACTGTCTAAAGCTGAAAGCATTAGTTTCTCTCCAAAATGGCTTTTCGTATTATTATAAATGATATCACTGTTTTCCAAATCATCCAAACACAAAAATTTGGAATCAGTTTTTATTCCACCCTTTCCCTTCTCAACTCAGTCACACCCTCCTACTGATCCTTGCTCTTTGTAATCTTCTGAGTCCCCTCTTCTGCTCTAGTCCCACTGCCTCATGCCTTCATCCCTGAGCCAAGGGGCTCACACACTCTTGCACTGGTAACGAATTCTTCTCATTCTCTCTGCTGCCATGCTCACACACTACCTTGCATACCATTACGGGAGAAATCTTCCTAAAATATCTCTTTGATCTTGTCACTCACTTGCTCACACATTTTTTAGTAGCTAGCTTCTACTTTCAGAAGAATCTAATTGCTTTAGCTTGACACTGGCAACGTCCCATCCTCTAGTGGTTACTCACTGTCTCTCATCTTCCCCGGCCGCCAAAGATGGATTCTTCTCCACTTGTGCCATATGCTAATGTTTTTCCTCTACCTGAAGTGCCTTCACTCTGCCCCCACCCGTTACCACCCTGCCTACTTCCAAGTGTCGGTCCCTCCTCCTCAGTTCACCTTCTCCTAATTCCCTGAACATTTATTATCTGTGCCACTGATCTGCTCATATAATGTCATATGTTGTCTCATACTATTGTTATTTTTCTACGTCTTCTATGACATATTTACTAACTTATTTGTAAAGTTCAGAGGATGTACAGTTTAGGTATTTGATAAATAGGAATTATAGTATAGGAAGTAAACATGTACACAAATAACATTAACATTTGTCATCACATGGTAAGTACGATAAGAACGTGAGAAAGTAGGACACCAGCACAAAGAAAAATCATCTGCAACTGAGGGTATCCAAAAAAAAATTCACGCAGAAGGCAGCATTCGACCTGAATCCTAAAATTTGGATAGCATTCTATATCATAGACATACTAGATTCTCCAAGAATATGTGTTGAGTGAATAAATAACAGCGAATTAATAACCCATGAAAACTGATACAAAGCATGAGGCAATTTATCAAAAATCACCTGCTCACCTAAGGAAAAGATTAGGAAAAACTTATGTAAAGGCCTCAGGAGCAGTTCTCAATCCAAGTAGACATTCAAGCATTTTTTTTTCCTTTGATCTTCAAGTCTGCCCAGATCTTGTATCATGATCTACCAGAGATCTGCAATATTGTTGTGTTGTTCCAGCGACAGGCAGCCTCTAAGAGCCAATAGAGGGAAGGGCGCAGACCTGCCTTTCTAGTGTCTCTAACTGTAAGTTCGTCCTGGAAGTCTCTTCTTTCTAGGGGGAGGAAAATACTCTCATTTTAACCTTTCTGAGAACAGAAGACTGTTTTGAAGGCAGTGCCACAGGCATGCCACTTGTCCTCTTTCTAACAACTTCCATGAAGACAGTCCTTGAGTCCATGTTAAGGTTGGGGAAATACAGGTATCAAACATCAGGGAACTCCTCAAAGTCACAGAGCAAACCGGGGGCAAGTAGACACTACATCAACATACTGCCCCAAGTCCAGTGGGTCAGGCCACCTGCAATTAACTACTTGGAGTAGGCAGAATCAGTCCCAGGACTTCCTCTGGCAGTGGCACCTTTCAATGACCCTGGTCTCTTTATGGATTAGCAGACTGTATGAACTCTCCCGCCTGCCATGTACTGAGCTCCCCACCCCCACAGGCACTGACATTACAGCTACCTAAAGAGCAGGCTATAAATATTAATCGAGAGAGTGAAGTTCATGCCTGAGAATGTTATGACAGTCGAAGTAACACATGAGACAGAAATTGCTTCCACTGAATAAGAAGACATCTTTTCTCTGCGGGAAGCCTCTGCCTGCAATGTAATTTCCTATAGAGGTGGCAGTGTAAAGGGAAGAGTAGAAAAGCAAACCAATGTGGTTCTTTATAATGAATACATTGATGAGGTCTTATGAAAGTAAATAAAGTCCCTGTAAAACACTAGGAAATTTCTTGGAAAATAGCCCATAAATTGGTCATGAAGGTTACCTCAGCCTAAAAGCCAAGGCCATGAATATAATTAGGGCTCACTAACGGAATCCAGGCCAAGGGTGAGGAGGGGTGTAAGTACTCGGCAGTGGGAAGGGAGCACCCAGAGAAAGCTTGGGTAGGAATGTTAATTGCCTCTTGAATAGAGCCCTGAGGAGATTCTGCAGGCCTTCTTCATCCTCTTTTGGGGTAAGGCCCAGTGATGGAGATGGGAAGTTAATGATAAAAATTTCACCTCTAGACTAA
>CM052886.1:42646613-42676321 GCA_028534135.1 Potos flavus | reverse complement strand
CATTATCTTAACAACTCTTTAGATATGAATTTTTATCCACATCTCACAAAGGAGGAAACTTGGGGTCAGGAAACCTGAGTCAACCATGTAAGATCACAACATAGCTGCCATCTGTTTGAACCTGAAATTGAACTCTTGTCCTCAAATCCTGCAGTCCCACTACCCACAGCTCTCTCTCCCCCCAGGAGTGGTAAATTCTCTAAAGACAAGTATTAATTTTAGAAACAGCCAAAAGCACTGTGAATAAACCTATACTTTGAAAGTTAATTGAATATTGAAATGTCTAATGTACCTAGAAGGCGTTAGTATTATTAAAGTGAGTGATCAAAGTGGGTGATATAGTTTATAGTAATAAAAATCATCATAAAGTACAATTATAAAGTATGGAGACAGAGTTTCTTTTTTTTTTTAATTTTATTTATTTATTTGTCAGAGAGAAAGCACAAGCAGGCAGAGAGGCAGGCAGAGGCAGAGGGAGAAGCAGGTTCCCTGCCGCGAGCAAGGAGCCCGACGCGGGACTCGATCCCAGGCCCCTGGGATCATGACCCGAGCCGAAGGCAGCCGCCCAACCAACTGAGCCACCCAGGCGTCCCAGAGACAGAGTTTCTCATGTGGCTTATGAAGTCCATCCCAAAGAGAAATGTTTCCTCAACTGATTTGAAGATTGGTATTGGTCTGCTGGCTATTCTGATTAAGTGATCATTTCAAAGGATAATTGCTTGTTCCTATGAGTGCTGATATGATGACAATGGAAATCAATATTCTTAACTTCATATTGTATTGTTTATGCATAGCCATATACTCTAATAATTATATTGTGATACATAATATACATAATATATAAATATACTATGTAACTATATATACATAATATTCAATGTATTATATATATTTATATTATATATATATTTTTTTATATATATGACCATAGGATCACAAAAACTACCTTTTAATGTGTTTCATGAAATAGTCCTGAGATTCATTAAGGGCTTAATACTAAGTTCTTAAATAGGAATTAAGTGAAAAGATATGGAAAAAACAATGTAAGTAGATGTTTGCCTCTATCGTGTCAATTTTTTACCGTTTTCCCCCACTAAATTGAATGAATCTTTTGATTATATCAGTAAAAAGAAGATAAAGTGAAAATCAAATTCTTTTCAAAAAGTACTGACAATGTCTGAAATATAACAATTCTTTGCTTATTATGGGATACTCTCAAAACATCACAATTATAATAATGCAGATTTTGTCAATTCAAAAGTTGCAGATTTGTTTGCATCTGGTGAAAAGAACATAAAATAAATGTAGGGAAAATCACTACCTGTTTTAGTCAATTAACAGACACTATATAGTTTAAACTCACTTGAAATACTTAGGACAGTACAGTGGAAAAAAACAAAAGACCCAGCCAGGAAAAGCATTAGTGTGAGAAAATGAAATGTTAAGAACATGAAAAAAAATTTTTTATTTATTTGAGAGAGAGAGAGCATGAGAAGCAGGAGAGTCAAGAGGGAGAAGCAGACTCCCTGCTGAGCAGGGAGCCAAATGCCGGACTCCATCTCGAGACTCCAGGATCCTGACCTGAGCCGAAGGCAGTCGCTTAACTAACTGAACCACCCAGGCACCCAAGAACATGAAAAAATATTTTGATCAAGAGGGAAAAACTTGTCTTATCTACACAATCGAGAGGAAGTGTCTATTACTTACTAATTGCTATTTTTTCTTCTCTACCTCTTACGGGAACATTTTGCCCCTTCTGGTGCAATTATTGCTGTGGTTGAGTCAAACATATAAGACTGGAAAAGGACATAAAAAGTTCAAAGTCAGTGTTGTCTCCTCAGCAGAAAGGGAAAACAGCCAACATCCCCCTTGAAACCTTCTCCTTTTCAGCCCCTAAGAAAAGAAGCTTGTGGAGAACTGGCTTCCTCAATTGTCTTAAATTATGAAATATCTCGAAGTTCTTCACTCTTCTCTCTATCGACTATACTTAATGGGGCTATGGTAAAAACTTGTAATTACTAATTCTTTACCAGGAGGCAGATAACACAATTATAAGGAAGAGTTTAATATATTGCCACTCAGTGACCCAAACTAACCTTCTGCTTAGAGATTACAGAGACAGATTATAAAGAATCTTGGAAGTCAGGCATGGGGGGATTAGATCCCAGGCAACTGAAAGTCGATCTTTGATCAGGGGAGTTACAGGGGGGATGTCTGTGGCATAGAATGCTCTGGAGCAGGGAGAGACTACCTCAGAGGTGATTGAGACAGAAAGCATCAAGAACCTTGATTTCAGTTTGGCACTGAGAAGGGGGAAAATACCAGAGATGTTTGAAAGAAAAAAAATCAACATGACTTGACAAGGATGATCCACGGGGTGTTCTGGGCCGTAGTAAATCATACAGTAAGAATTCCAGTCCTCTCCTTGCTACTGAATTACTTTTATATTTTACAAAGTCAAATCAATGGGAATTTGAGAGGGAGAAAAGGCAACATGAGGGATCATGTGTCCAAGAAAGAAAGATGGTGGACGTGGAAAGAGGTCTATAGGGAGCCCAAACATGCAAAAGCTTGAAGCTTTTGGTTTGTTAGGTAGTTTTTCGTTTTAGTTTTTATTTCTAATTGGTAGTGGAGTGTTTGGCCATACTGAACCCTAACGAGGTCTTATATCTGGTTCTGTTCCTTGCCTGGAAAAGGACGGAGAGGAAAGTCCAAAATGTTTCTAGGAAACCTAATAAAATTCTTTCAGAAGGTGATGCTAATTTGGATGGTAAAATGATAACCTCAGTTTGAGGCAGTGGTAAGAAATATATACATAGCAATGCCCAGATCAGTGAGCAGCAGAAAATACAGATCTGGGATTTGGGCTGGCAGTCAGGACAAGAAATGCTGATCATAGTGTCCCTGGCATAGAAGCAGTATTCGAAGCAGTGAGAATAAAACTCAAAATCTATTAGAAACATGCCGTGACTATCTTATTATTGAAAATCAGAGGCGTGGGATTGGAAGACAGCTATACCAGGGCAGAGACAGGACGGAGCAGTGAGAAAGTCTGCCTGTCCCAGCAGACTGCAAGATACTGGCTGCTCTGGGCAGCTCCAACAAGGACTTCAAGCAAATTACTTAACTCTCTTATAATTGGGGATTAACTTAATTGATATTTGGATTTACTGTAGGTATTAAATGAAAAAAATACATGCGATACTGCTTTAAATTTAAAAACAAACAGGTATTTATACCTACCACCAAAATATAAACCCAATTCCAACTGTAGCCTTAGTGGAAGAACGGCCCATTGTCATCACCCCTGCATGTACTGCTGGGATCCTCCTCCTTCGCAGCCATCCTTACAGTCTTCTTACAGTGGCACTGTGAAGGTCTGCACGTCCTCATCTCTAATCTCACCTCCTGGCCACATCTCACATCTGAATTTCCTTCCCAAGTGTAACTTCCTCTCTATAGTCCTACACACTTTTTGACCTACATTCCAAGTGACTTCACTGCTCTGGAGGCAGCACTCACGCTTTTGTCCCCAGGGAAGGTAGACTAGGTAAATTCTGGGTGCAAAATTACACAAAACCTAATTTGTTCTGGATAAAGTTACTGAGTATGTATCCAGGTTCAAGAATCTGGCCAGATTTTATGCGTACACGCACGTGTATCTTTAAATGCTTAATTCTCATTTTATAGATGATACTTCTCTCTAGATACTAGATACTTCTCTCACAATGCATAAACACAATTTCATCTCCTTTGGTTAATTTTTAGTGTCTCTTGGGCATTTTTGTAGCCTCCAAGAGAACTGGAAACATCCCCAAAAATTCTTCTTCTCTCTAAGGCAGCATGGTACCCAGGGAAACAATGCCACAGGCTTTGGAACTACCATGAGCTAGATTCAGAACCCAGTGCAGCCCACTCCTGAGCGGCAGAATTTGAGCTTGTTATGCAACGCCTGGAGGGCTTAGTTTGGGAACACGAGGGAAGTAATGGATGGTTTCTACCTGTGGGGATTCAATGAGGCATAGCAGGCAAAGCACTATCATCCAGTGCCTGGTATAAAGTAGACACTTAATAACTATCTGTTAAGCAAAGGAATGTCAGCGTCCTTCCCAATCAGCCAATCAAAAAGCCTAACAGAGCGCTGAATGCACTGGAAGATCCCTCAGACCCGGGCAGGCCTAACTGAGGTCTGGTTTAGCAGTAGCTTCATAAAAACTTGTCGATTTATCGACTGCAACAAGTAATTTCTAAAGGTTAACATATCCTTTTTTTTAACTACATTATCATTTGGAATAAAAATACATGTTTGATATAATTTTATACTTTAATTTCAAGAAACACACTTCAAGTACCTCATTCTAGCCAGGAAGTTAATCTAGTATTTAATATCAGAAAGTATGTATAACTACCAAATAATAATGAAAAAGTACCCTTTGCATGGTTCCTATGCTATCACCCCCAAAAGTCAACTTTTTTCCGTATGAATTTTGTATTCTCACTTCTGCTCGGCCAATGAATTAGGTAATTCTGTACAACTAGGAACCTGATCCTTTTAATGTAAACTGTAATTGCTCATCTTTATTTACTCCCCTGTTACCTCTGGAAAAAAAAGATGAGAGGGGAACTATCTTCCTCCCCCAACTCAGTTCTTTTAAGAGCTGGTATGGAAAGTTTTCAGCCTGTCCCTGGAGGGTAAATATTACAAAGTCTAGGAAATGCTACTGTAGAAAAGCTTTGATTGAGAATTCCTGGAGAAAACTTTTTCTTTAAAATTTATTTTTTCCTGCTTTTTGTTTACCCTTCTTAATCTAGAATGTATCCCACCCTTTGATAACCCTTTCAAATATAAAAACTTTTGCTAATTCAATTGATATGCCTGAAGAGCAGTGACTAAAAATAGACTCATGCTTATAGTAGTTTTGTAGCAATCACCTATGTATCTGGAGGGCATCCAACATTCCAGAAACTCCATTCCTATTGTACAGGTGTTAGTCCTTGAGTCTTCAGATCAGATAAACAGTAACTCTGATGTTTCCTAACTATAAAAGAATCTTTCCATTTGAATGCTATTGCATAGTTAATTAGGAATACTAAAGTGAAGTCTAAAGTTGAAGAAAATTTCAGTATATGGTACCAATTAAAAAATTAATAAAGCTCCTACTATATACAAAATATGAGATCCCACTGCTTTGTTACAACCACTGGAGACCTTATTAGATTCCTAAAATCAGATAGCCCTCAATGAACAAGCTAACACACTAGTTGTATTTCACTCTTCAAACTTTGCTGAGCACCAGTTTCCAAGTACCCAAATGTAAAATGGGGATAATGGCATGCATCCATGAGGTTTGTAGTAAGAGTGAAACACCGGCCTAGCACAGGCTCACACAGTGCAATGCCAGGCACATGGTAAGTTCGCTTCCCTTTTTCATTATGTTTATACATATCTGTAATGAAAGCATGCAGGATTAACTAAAAGGGAGCATTATGAGAGCAGAGCCATTTCAATCTATACTTTACTTTTGTGCAGATATTGACTGTAGAGGTGCAACACAACTTAGATATAGGTTGAGAAAGTGAATGGCTGGTAATTTTAAGAATTGTAATGGAGGGGCACCTGGGTGGCTCAGTGGGTTAAAGCCTCTGCCTTTGGCTCAGGTCATGATCTCAGGTCCTGGGATTGAGCCCCGCGTCGGGCTCTCTGCTCAGCAGGGGGCCTACTTCCCCCTCCTTCTCTGCCTGCCTCTCTGCCTACTTGTGATCTCTCTCTCTCTCTCTGTCAAATAAATAAAGTCTTTAAAAAAAAAAAAAGAATTGTAATGGATACTATTATTCGGTTAAAACTTCGTATGAGAAATTAACATTGATATGCTGATTAAATATCAGTGGGATTTATCAACCTCAAATGGGCACTCATGATTGTTCTGAAGTCTTACTGTGCCCCCAAATCTCAATCCTATGTTTCCCAATCCTCATTCCTTAACTTCTGTAATACAATTAAACTCCAACGCTCCCTCACTCTTAGCCTATAATTTCAAGGACAAACAGAAACCATCAGAAGGGAATGCTCTCATTCTCTCTCCGGTAGATCTGTAGCCATCCTTTATAGGAAAGCAACAGGGTCTCTCAAAAGCCTATTTCTCAGTGCGCGCCCTCTATGTCCATCCCTCCTAGATTCTTAGGGACCTCATCCCATTCATTAGTCCTTTTCTTGCTTATATCTATAGCATTTCCTTTCTACTGGATTAATTTCCAGAGCAGTCAACTTTGCTCTAATATCTTCTATTCAAGGCAACACAACCCAAAACAAAAAAGTATTATTCCACCCCTTTCTAGTTACTACTTGTGTTTCCACATGCTTTACACAGTCAAGCTTCATAGAGAAAGGGCCAATTATGCTGCCATCTTCTTCTTTACTCCTCAAAACTAACTCTGGATTTCACTCTCAACATATTGTAAAAACTGCTGTCGAGTCTGTAACTAGTAACTTTTATATTCTGTATACAGAATGCTGTTCTAAAACAAAAATACAATGGAAACTTTTCAGTCTTCATTTTATTTGACTTCTCAACAGCATTTTACAAAACTAACCACTTCCTTTGAAACACGATCTCCACTGATTTTCTTGACACCACATTTTCCTAGTTTTCCGTCTACTCCTTGGGGGTTCCTTCTCAGTCTTCTTTGCCAGCCAGACTCTTTTTCTACCCAATCTCCTTTTTTTATTCATTTTTAAAATTTATTATTTTCTGTTATATTATCTTATTCTATTTCTTCAGCTCTTTTGAGGTAGAATTGACAAATCTCTGCCTAGCCTTGTAAAGCAGAAAACACTCAGGGTATGACTCTGGATTCTCTTGTCCTTTGCATGTTCTTGGCTTCAGAAAATATTTACATATGGAATGGTCACAAATCTATATATATTTATATTCCAAACCAGTCTTTGAGCTCCAGACCCATACCTACACATTTAACTTTTCCACTAGGATGTTTTATAGGCATGTCAAAATATGTCCAGATTAATCTCTCTAGCTTCCTCCCAAACCCATTTCAACTCTTCCCTCCTCAGGCACTTTGCTATTTCCTCCATCTGAACACAACTCTCAACCTCTGTACTTGACTAATGCCTACTTTCTCTTAGGTTTCTATTTAAATGTCACTGCTTTAAAAGGGCCTTCTTTAACCCTCCTAACTTAATTAGACTATCTTATAGCACCCTGCATTTTCCTTCAGAGCGCACATGACCACTTACAATTACATATCCATTTGTGCTCTTTGTGTTCAATTCTGGCATCTCCCTTACTTTGCTCTAGTTTCCCCCTCCTCCTCACACTTACATGCTTCTACCATTCCACGTAATTTGCATATTTATACTTACTAATTTTTGTTTTTCTCTCCACTCTAAAATGTAAGTTCCATAAAGATTTCTGTCTCTTTTGTTCACTGATATGTTCCAAATGCCCAGCACAGGATAGGAATTCAATAAATATCTGTTCAATGAATGAGGGGCTATGTCTGTTTTATTATACCCTATATTGCAAACTAATCAATTTCTGTGGAATTAAAGTTCCAGGAATATAAAATCTAGGATGAAAAATGGAGCACAACGCCATAAACACGGTAGGATCTCATATTCTGTGAATGATGAATGAATGCTAAATTGAATGCTTTCAGATGAAAAAAGCATATTTATTTTGGAATCTAGAACAGTGACCCTCATCTTTTTTTTTTTGCTTTTTGTTTGTTTTAGCACACAGTCCATCTTGTCTTTTGTTCTTTTTTTCCACATTCTAAAAAGTTTTAAGAGAGAATATGAAGTGGAAGCTACATGAGAGGAAAGACTGTGCCCATGTACTTCCGGTGTCAGCTGATGTCTAGCCCTCTTCCTGGTACTTAACAGGAGAAACACATAAATAAAATCAGCGAATGAAGGGACCTACCCAGTGGTATGTGCCATCAGGTAAGGGTTAGACAGCACCGGGCAGTATTGGAAGAAGCTGGGACTCTGGAATCATCAAGGGGGTGAGCTCCCTTCTTACCTCTACCATCTGACAAAATCTGGCGACTTCCCTGGGCCTGGTTTTTCATCTGGTGAGAGGATGAAAGGAGATGACTACTAAAATGTAAGTTCCCTGAGGCTAGAAACTGCATCTGTCTTGTTCACTGGTGTGAAAACAAGGCTTACTTAGATCAGTATGTATGGAACACAGTAGGCCCTCAGGAATTTGTGTAAATCTCTCTAAAAATTCCTTCCAGTGCTCAGATTTTAAGGAAAAAATGACTTTGAGGTATTCTACATAAATAATTCTTTTACTAAAGAGAATCATATACAGATTACCATCATCTTAGAAACCCCAGTGCATGGTGAAAAGAATACAAATAAAAAAATAAATGCCTGTTTCCTCTTGGTGAGTTGGACACAGGCATTACCTGTTTTACATTTTCACTGTGAATTCTTGGGTTCTTAAACCACATTTGCATAAATAATCATATTTGTATATTTAGCCTTTTACTCAAAACCTTTAGCTCTGGGTGCGACAGCACCAAACTCCTGAGGAACTATATACTCACAGTGTACAACTTGTACTGGTTCCAGTCTTGGCGGTCCTTCCCTGCCATTATGTAGTTGCCGGGGCAGAACGGCCTCTTCCCATTTCTCAGCCCCTTCCTTCCTCACCCCATTCCCTGCCTTCACCCATCTCCCCATTCGTGGCTTTCCCCCGGTTGGTCCGACGCTGGGAGAGGTTGGGAGAAATTGCCCCAGCGCTCAGCGCCCCTGGCAGCCGCAAACCTCCTCCCCCAGCAGTTACTGGGGACCGCTGGCTTTCCAACCTACGCTATAACTGCGCTTTCGTTATCGAAAGGAAATCATGTTTTCCAAGGCAAACTAGGGACAGCTCTTGGGGAGCGAATCTTTGCGTCTACACTTGTTTTCTAGCCCCGCAGCTGCTGCGGGAATTGATTGGTTCCCTCGCGCCCCCGCCGCTTGGGGTCCCCCTGAGCTCCGCCTGGACCCCGCCCCCTCGCGCAGCCATCTGCTTCGCTGTCTGTCTCTCTGTCTCTCGCTCAGCAGCATCTCTTTCCCCTCCACCGCTCCCTGCCCCCCCGCCGGCTCCGCCCCTTTCCCCTCCTCCTCCCCTTCCCCCCAAGTCCAGGGCTCCGAATCTTTCGTGGCCGTTGCCAGGGAGACCGGCCGACACCAGGCAAATAGGCATTCGAGAAAGAAAGGTGGGGGGGGAAGCTACACGGCAGTCTGGTAACAAAGGAGCAATAAAAGTAGACCCCAAATGGAGGGCTGGGGACGCGTCTGCGAGAAAATCCGAAAGCGAGCTAGCAATCACCCCAAGTTAAAACCAGGAGGGGGATGCAGAGGAAGGGGCATGATTCACGTTGGGGGTGGGGGAAATCAACAGCCTTAAATGAGCTTTTGAGAATCGCCGGGATGGTGGTTTTGGATTAGCCCAGCTGGCTTTTCAAGTTGGAACTCCGCTAGTAAAAGGGATTCGCGTCCACCTCCGCGGCTGGGGTCTTGGGCCATTCCAGCGGGCTCCCTTAAGGGTGATAATATGTTTGGCGGGATACACTTCTACGGAAACGTTTTTCCATCAGCTCTGGGGAATATGACTTCGTGATCGAATGATGCATCTGAAGGCAGTGGACAGTCAGAGACGAAGCTTCGTGTAACGATGTACAGCTTGGTGATCTGCAAAGCAATACTTGAACAAAGAGTTATTGGCTTGAACCAACCATCTCTTTCACTCAAAGTGTGACCCATTTCCCTACAATAAGCAGAAAATAAAACTGCTTGAGAATTCAGAGCCAACACCAGGAGAAATGAACCATTATCTCGACTGCTTCTCACTTCCATAAGCGAAAGATTATTCATTCAGGATTACTAAATGTAAACGAGAAAAGAGTCTAATGTGGAAACGAGTGAAAACTTTGGGAGCAAAAATGTAGGCGGTAGGAGAATGTTTATTAGGGTGTATCCTTGATTTTTTACCGCCTCCTTCCCTTCTTTAAATCAGTGCCTTGTCTTTCACACACAAATAGCGTCTGGTACTTCCGTGGCAAGGGGTACGATGGAGGTACTCTGTGTCCCCCTATAGAAGCTTTTTCTCTAACCCAAGCTAGACTTGGAGCGTTCAGAGGATCTTCTTGCTATTTCTCAACATGCAGTTTCTCCTTAGAACTGTGGTCGTCAATCCGGTTGTTTAGAATTTCATCGCTTCTGCCTCCCTCCCTTCCAGGAGCACACTCGCTTGCATGCATACTTACACATGTTCGGAAAGAGTCCATCCGAGCCTGGCAGTAGGCTGAAAAACGATTCATATCTACGCGAATTACATCCCAACCGTATATATGGATTCATATACTCGAGGCTGTGTCTCGTTTCACCATAGAGGAAAATTGTCATTTCTTACAGTGATAAAATGCAAGCTGTTATGATTTTTTGTAAATGGTCCTCACTTTATATTGTGGGGGGGGGGGGAGTCACTACTTGGGAATAGTCGGGGGGTGGGGGATATCCGATGAGCGTCGCAGGCCAATATCGAAATATTTTATTTCATGCCAATGTGGGATAGGGTAGGGAGTGTGGCTTAGGCTCCTTGCCGCTTTTGCATTTTCCACATCTGGCCTACAGACCTAATTCTAACTCGAGATGTCGTTTGATGAAATTCGATCTTCGTGGTTTAAATACCTTTCAATTTGGAGCGATTTAACATTTGCAACCGTTAAAAAAAACAAACCGTGTGCAGTATCTTGAAACCAATATGGAACACGGAGAAAGAAAACATGCTGCATACAGATCCCAACCATTGTCTTTAACACTCGCATACACACACGCATACACATAAACACACAGGGAAGATGGGGGAGGGGAGCGAGTGGAGAGAGACAGACACGGATATAGACCGACAAGAGTCAAAGCGAGTCAAGTTAACGCTTTCTCCGCCCCCATCCACAAGTACCCCCCTCCCGCGTTAATTAATTCCAAACAAAGCAAGCCAATCAAGCGATGCATTATTATTTTCAAGCAGAGGGAGGCGAGAGGCATGTATTTTTTAATTGATTTATTTATTTGAAGGACATTAATTCTCGGTCTGAGGCTGATTTTCAAACCATTTGCAAAGCGCGGCTCCATTGTTCGCCGGGCGCGCAGGCTCCGCCCCCTGCTTTGTGTGCGGTGCCCGGATTGGCCGGCGCGCGCGGGGGCCGCGTCAGCGCCCGCGAGCCCATTCATCTGTGCACTTGGGCGTTGGACCCCGCATCTTATTAGCAACCAGGGAGATTTCTCCATTTTCCTCTTGTCTACAGTGCGGCTACAAATCTGGGATTTTTTTATTACTTCTTTTTTTTTTTAAACTACACTTGGGCTCCTTTTTTTGTGCTCGACTTTTCCTACCTTTTTCCCTCCCTCCTGCGCTGCT
Organism: Potos flavus; assembly: GCA_028534135.1. NCBI lineage: Eukaryota > Metazoa > Chordata > Mammalia > Carnivora > Procyonidae > Potos > Potos flavus. The sequence goes on along the minus strand of CM052886.1, from coordinate 42,664,889 downwards.
GCTTTTTTATCTCTTCGACTTAAAATTTTTTATCCGGAGTGTATTTAATCGGTTCTGTTCTGTCCTCTTCACCACCCCCACTCCCCCCTCCCTCCGGTGTGTGTGCTGCTGCTGCCGCCGCTGCTGCTGCCGCCGCCGCTGCTGCTGCCGCTCGCCCCGTCGTTACACCAACCGGAGGCTCTTTGTTCCCCCCTTGGATCTGTTGAGTTTCTTTGTTGAAGAAGCCAGCATGGGTGCCCAGTTCTCCAAGACCGCTGCGAAGGGAGAAGCCACCGCGGAGAGGCCCGGGGAGGCGGCTGTGGCCTCGTCGCCTTCCAAAGCGAATGGGCAGGTAAATTCTACCTGTGTTTCTGGTCATTTCTTTGGTGTCTTTCTCTAGTACCGACGCTTCTCCTCCCTTCCCGGTCGCGCCCGAGGCGCATTCGGCGTAGAAAGGAGCGTGGCTAGATTCCAGTCTGAAAGTTGAATGGAAAGCGATAGCCTAAATTGTCAATTTCTCATAGGAGGTGGAGGGGGGGGGTCCTCTCCTCCACCCCAAAGGAGTGGTTCCCGGAGAATCCTAGCAAATTCTCGTGTAGACGCGAGGAAAGAAGTGATAAATTGTCTAAAATGGCGTGTTTGGAGCTTGGCAGAACGTGACTAGCTAGGTGCTAACCCCCTCCCCCCCCCAAGTCAGGTTGCATTTGTGTTTGGTGGGCACAAAGGTGTTTGGGTGGCTCTCGTGTTTGTTGTCGAGATTGGGTCGCTTTCAACATTTCTTAACTGGTGTGATGGGGGGGCAGGATAAGGGAGAATGGGAATGGTGGTGGAGAAAGGCAAGGAGGGAAAAGGCTGTCTTATTGTATACTGAGGCGGCATGCCCTGGGTTCTTGGAAAGGTAGCTGGCTGGCTGGAGCTGGGCTGAAAGGTTTCACGGAAAGGTTTCTTTCCGTGGGGCTTTCCCACTGTTCTAAATCTTTATTCCTCATCTGTCTGTGGAATTACACAGCCATCCGACTTTTAAATGGTATTCCTGGGGTGGGAAGACTCTTTGGGTCCTTGAAGAGAACCTGTCCAGATGGTCAAGAAGAGGCAGTTCGTGTATTTCGGTCGGGATTGTTCGTGTGCGTGGCGGCGCCTGGACCACTGCGGGGGGCCACCCCAGAGCTGCCCGGACCCAAGCAGATGGCCACGGTTGGGTGGGCGCGAGAGGTCGGCCACGGGTGGCTGCTTCGCAAACACTGGGCACCCACCACGCCTCTTTTCCTAGAGTAGAGGCCGTGTAGCTTCGCCTACTCTAACCTAATGGGGAAGGCGAGCTCTGCCAAGAGACTCTGAACCCGTTAAAAATGCAAAATGAGCCGCCGTGGCGCGCCCCGGCTTCACAGAATCGCGGTCGAAGGTGGGCGTGGAAGCCTAGGCAAGACCTCAGAAATAATGAGTTTCCCCCAGCCTTGTTGGTTTTGCTCGGACCAGGACGCCGGGAAGCCACCTGAGCTTTGTTTGTGGGCTCTCGGCTGCGCGATCTGGGCTCGGGGGCGCCTCGGCCGGCGGGCAGGGCCAGGCTGGGCAGGGCGGGGTGGCCCCGCGGCCCCGCCCCTCCGCGCCCGCCCGCCGGCCCGCCCGTGCCCAGCTCCGCGCGGTGGAGGCGCAGCGCCCCCTGGCGACCCCAAGGCCCAGGGGGCGTAGGGTCTTCGCGCGCGCAGCCCTGGCGCTTCTGGCTAGAGCGCTGTGATGCCCCTGGGAGTTCTCGGTGTTTTTGAAGAGCCTCTCAGGGTTTAGGGGAAAGAGGGCTGTGTAGGGCTCTGGCTCTGTGCCTTCTCCCAAAGGGCGTCTGGTGTGTCGTGTGTTACGTGGCTCTTTTTTTGCAGAGCCCGTGAGGCGAAGGCTGGAATGGGTTATCCCTTGCTTTTGACGTCTGGGGCTTGGCACTTTTAAAAATCCGTAGGGCATTTGTTGAGTGGTCGAGGCTACTGCTGTGTCTTTAGGGCGCCCCCAACAGCACTGCCCCATTTCTTCGGAGAGCTCTTGTCTAGGCCAGCAACCCCGGCTCTCCCCATAAGGGGATGGAGGGGCTCATGGGGGGAACTGGTCCCTCCCGGCCCAGGGGTGGGGGCGGCAATGGCGGCGCCCGGGCCGCTTCAGTGACACTCCCGCCTTCTCTGCCCCGCAGGAAAATGGCCACGTGAAGGTAAACGGCGACGCCTCTCCCGCGGCCGCCGAGCCGGGCGCCAAGGAGGAGCTGCAGGCCAACGGCAGCGCCCCGGCCGCCGATAAGGAGGAGCCCGCGGCCGCCGGGAGCGGGGCGGCGTCGTCCGCCGCGGCCGAGAAGGAGGAGCCGGCCGCCGCCGCCCCCGAAGCGGGGGCCAGCCCCGCGGAGAAGGAGGCGCCCGCGGAGAGCGAGGCCGCAGAGCCGGGCTCGCCCTCGGCCGCGGAGGGGGAGGCCGCGTCGGCCGCCTCCTCGACGTCTTCGCCGAAGGCCGAGGACGGGGCCACGCCCTCGCCCAGCAACGAGACCCCGAAAAAAAAAAAGAAGCGCTTTTCCTTCAAGAAGTCTTTCAAGCTGAGCGGCTTCTCCTTCAAGAAGAACAAGAAGGAAGCGGGAGAGGGCGGGGAGGCCGAGGGCGCAGCCGGCGCCTCCGCCGAAGGCGGCAAGGACGAGGCCGCCGGGGGCGCCGCTCCAGCCGCCGCAGAGGCGGGCGCGGCGTCCGGGGAGCAGGCGGCGGCGCCGGGCGAGGAAGTCGCGGCGGGTGAGGAAGGGGCGGCGGGCGGCGACCCGCAGGAGGCCAAGCCCGAGGAGGCCGCCGTGGCGCCCGAGAAGCCGACCGCCAGCGAGGAGGCTAAGGCCCCCGAGGAGCCCAGCAAGGCCGAGGAGAAGGCCGAGGAGGCCGGAGCCAGTGCCACTGCCTGCGAGGCGCCTTCAGCCGCCGGGCCCGCTGCGCCGCCGGAGCAGGAGGCGGCGCCCGCGGAAGAGGCGGCGGCCGCGTCAGCCTCGTCAGCCTGCGCAGCCCCCTCACAGGAGCCCCAGCCCGAGTGCAGTCCAGAAGCCCCCCCAGCGGAGGCGGCAGAGTAAAAGGGCCCGATTTTTGAGATAATCGAAGAACTTTTCTCCCCCCGTTTGTTTGTTGGAGTGGTGCCAGGTACTGGTTTTGGAGAACTTGTCTACAACCAGGGATTGATTTTAAAGATGTCTTTTTATTTTACTTTTTTTTAAGCAGCAAATTTTGTTCCCCCTCCTTCCCCACAGATCCCATCTCAAATCATTCTGTTAACCACCATTCCAACAGGTGGAGGAGAGCTTAAAACACCTTCCTCTGCCTTGTTTCTCTTTTGTTTTTATTTTTTGCATCAGTATTAATGTTTTTTGCATACTTTGCATCTTTATTCAAAAATGTAAACTTTCTTTGTCAATCTATGGACATGCCCATATATGAAGGAGATGGGTGGGTCAAAAGGGATATCAAATGAAGTGATAGGGGCCACGATGGGGAAACTGAAGTGGTGCGTAACATTGCCAAGAATAACGTACCACTAGAAATGATGGTGTAAAGGCTTAGTCTTTTTTTTTTTTAAAGAAAAGTTATTACGATGTATTTTGTGAGGCAGGTTTACAACACTACAAGTCTTGATTAAGAAGGAAAGAGAAAAAAAAAACACCAATACCCAGATTTTAAAAAAGATCATTAGTCTTAGGAGTTCATTTAAACCATAGGAACTTTTCACTTATCTCATGTTAGCTGTACCAGTCAGTGATTAAGTAGAACTACAAGTTGTATAGGCTTTATTGTTTATTGCTGGTTTATGACCTTAATAAAGTGTAATTATGTATTACCAGCAGGGTGTTTTTAACTGTGACTATTGTATAAAAACAAATCTTGATATCCAGAAGCACATGAAGTTTGCAACTTTCCACCCTGCCCATTTTTGTAAAACTGCAGTCATCTTGGACCTTTTAAACACAAATTTTAAACTCAACCAAGCTGTGATAAGTGGAATGGTTACTGTTTATACTGTGGTATGTTTTTGATTACAGCAGACAATGCTTTCTTTTCCAGTCGTCTTTGAGAATAAAGGAAAAAATCTTCAGATGCAATGGTTTTGTGTAGCATCTTGTCTATCATGTTTTGTAAATACTGGAGAAGCTTTGACCAATTTGACTTAGAGATGGAATGTAACTTTGCTTACAAAAATTGCTATTAAACTCCTGCTTAAGGTGTTCTAATTTTCTGTGAGCACACTAAAAGCGAAAAATAAATGTGAATAAAATGTACAAATTTGTTGTGTTTATTTATGTTCTGATAAAATACTGAGACTAATAGGTCGTGAGGGTAATTTTGAGGAACATCTTGCATGCCATCAAGAGTAAATTTTCTTGTGGTTTTTAATCTGAAGTTTCCAAACTCTGAAATTCATAATCAGCAGTGTCAGATTACATACAGGAAGATCTTACAACATTCCATGTCTGTTACCATTTACCTGCATTGACATTGAGTTTTCATTTAAAAATTCAACAATTATTTTTATCATAGTTATGTAGCATGGCAGAATGAATCATTTAATAACAAAAGCGGTGTGACCCGAGGACTTTAAATGTCATGTGAAAATTTCATAAAATACATTTTTTGTCATGCAGGTCCAGAAACTTGAGTGAGGGTCTATTTAATCCAACCTGCAGACGGGCCACAAAAGTGGCGAAACGTGTTTCAAAAACTGGTGGTGTATTACCTGCCATTGTAATTGCTTAGTGCTTGGCTAATTTCCAAATATTGCTTAGATTATGTGTTATATCTTAGGAAAACAGGCTTATGTAAAGAAGTAATGGTGACGAATGGGCAACATTGTCAGTTTATGGGCCTCTAGTACTTGCCTCAATTCAATAGTTGCAAGCAGTTTTTTTTAAATGAAAGTAGTGTGTTAGTATCTTGTTACTCAAAGGAAAAGATAGAGAATAATATTCCTTATATAGTAATAATCCTTACTAGTTTCACCTTTGCTCTTACCACCCCGTAACTGGATTTATTTTTTTTCTTCACTGGATCCTGAAATGAACTGAATTTGAAGATAAAGGTGTGTATCAAATACCATTACTTCATTAAATGCGAAGGTAAATACACACACCAGCTTTGCTATTTTCGAGCAGTATGCCTTGTAGGGTTCACAATGAATCGGTGAACCACATTTGTAACAACTAAGTACCAAATCTTAAACTCCTTAGAAAAATAAATTAGCTTTTGACATGTGCTATTAATTGGATAATGGATCATAAATAATAGTTCATGTCCTCTCCTTACCAAATACCCTCTCCACTAATAAAAATAGCATTTGGAAAAGTTGTACTTTTAGTTGGGGTGTATTGATCTTGAAGGATGTTTGAAAGTTAAAAGTCAGATCTGGTAACCAAAGGACTGCTTTATGGGGTCTTTCCAACCTTACTAACTTCTCAAATACCTGCTTGGCCGAGTATAGGGCCTACTGTGTGGGAGGACTCAAAAAAAAAAAAAAAAAAAAGTGGATTTTAAAAATTAACTTGTGAGTAGTCAAAAATACTGTGTAGCCAACTATATTGCTAGGCTTGTTTTTTAACAGCTGGAATTAAGATGCATTATTTTGATTTTAATTGCGTAAAACACTTTGGGTGGTATTGATGGAGTGGTGGATTTTCCACCAAGTGATTAAATGAAATTTGACATATATCTTTTCATCCAAAGTTTTGTACATCACATTGTTTTCTAATGGAAAAATGTTAATATGGCTTTTTGTATTACTAACAATAGCTTTGAGATTAAGGAAAAATAAATAACTCTTGTACAGTTCAGTATTGTCTATTAAATCTGTATTGGCAGTATGTATAATGGCATTTGCTATGGTTATAAAATACTTCCTCTGGATTATAATTATCATTTGATTCAATTACTATTGCTTGTAAAATAAAGTTTTACCAGTTGATATAATCAAGCTTGCTAAAATAGGATTTTTTACAAATTTAATTTTAAGATGCAAATTTTAGAGAAAAACTGATTTTAAGTGTTGATGGTAAGTATAACTATTACTCAGTTTAAGGGATTTGGAAGGTATGCTTGATATTATACTTGGGATATATAATTATATCCATTGAAGGGAGTTCTATGTTAACAAGTCAACATTTTAATGATAGGGCTTGATAATATGTTTGAGAAACAATGCAGTGTATCTACATTTTCCTCTCATGTATATAAACAATAAAATTTTGCAATTAAAAATTTGGGGAAGGGGTGCTTTTTGCATTCATATACTTTGGGAAGGGGATGTAGTTTAACATAGCTAAGTTTGCTTTGAAAATTAAAAAAATGGTTCAGTATCAGGGCTGTTAGCTTTTATTTTTCCTTTAATCATTCACTGCAATATTGAACTTTTTTTTTTCTTTCCACTTCCCAGCCATATAAAAGTGCTTAAAACAGGTTGTAGTAAATATGAATTTTAAAATGCTTTAAATCTGTAAATATTCCAGTCCTCGCTGGGGATTCAAGTTCTAGCACTCCTTTAAATTACATCCAACAGTGCTATTTAATTTAATTTAATTTTATTTTTATTTTATTTTTTAAAGATTTTATTTATTTTTTCAGAGAGAGAGAGAGAGCACAAGCAGGCAGAGTGGCAGGCAGAGGCAGAGGGAGAAGCAGGCTCCCCACTGAGCAGGGAGCCGGATGTGGGACTGATCCCAGGAACCCAGGGATCATGACCAGAGCCGAAGGCAGCCGCTTAACCAACTGAGCCACCCAGGCATCCCCCAACAGTGCTATTTTAAAAATAGGAAATAAATACTTTAAAAAGATGTGAATGTTAACTATATTTTATGTACCTGAAAAGATTGATAAATTACTGATCCCTGAAGTACTTGTATCTACATTTCCTCTCAACTGCTTAACAGCAACTTTGTTTTTAAATAATCTGCAGCCAACTTGGGGCTGGAATTTATAGCCCCAAGATCAAGAGTCACATGCTTTATGGACTGACCCAGCCAAGTGCCCCTCAACAGCAACTTAAAAGCAAAACAAACTATCCCATAAGATCTAACAATTGCAAATATATAAAATCATTACTGCAAAATTTCTAGGAATCCTGATAATCCCAGTTCTAGTGTTTTGATAAAATTAGAACAAGACTTTTTATTTTTATTTTATTTTTTTAAAAGATTGTATTTATTTATTTGACAGAGAGCGCACAAGCAGGGGGAGTGGCAGGCAGAGGGAGAGGGAAAAGCAGGCTCCCTGCAGAGCAGGGGAAGCCCTACATGGGACTCATCCCAGGACTCCGGGATCATGACCTAAGCCGAAGGCAGTGTCTTAACCAACTGAGCCACCCAGGCGCCCCGAGACTTTTTAAATACTACTAGTAGGTGAAAAATAAATACCTTTATCAATTAATTATAATTTCTCTCATTTCTGGGAACCGTGAGAGGCAACAGGACTACTTGTCCCGGAGGATTTCAATACAACACTTTTCAATTGAATTCATAAAGTTAGCCTTACAGTTTGTCTTCCTAACAAGTGGGACACTGTTCCTTAGATTTGAAATGTAAGTTAAGGACTGGATATCATGCTACAATTCTATAGCTGTGTAGGGGTGAGAAAAGGGAAGGGATTCTTGGGGAGAGTTCTAAACTGGAAGTGTAAGAAAGCTCTCAAAGCCAAGTCTTAAGTCAAATGATAAACCCATATTTTGGAAAGCACCATCCAATAGAAATGCAATGAAAGACACGTGTACTTTTAAACTTTTTTTAGTAATCATTTTGAAAAGTAAGAACAAACATGAAATTAATTATCCAAAAATCTTCAATATGTAATCATCATGAAACTTACTGAGATATTTTACTTTTTTTCTTACCACGTCTGTGGAATCCAGTGTATTTTATACTTACAACACACCTCAGTTTGGAGCAGTCGCATTTCGAGTGCTCTCTGGTCACATGTGGCTACCGCACTGGAGTGCACAGGTCTGAAGAACAAGAATCTGAGAGTCAAGGAGTGAGGAGGAATGTTGGGTACAGACTTCGCAAAGTGTAGCTTATGTGATTAATTTCATGAGCTTTAAGGGTTTGGCTTTTGAGCCCACAATGAAGGTTTTTTTTCTAAATTTCAAACCATTTTAAGCGGTTAATATGGCATTGGTATTATCAATAAATATGGTGAGATTCTGAATGGTCTTGTTACAGACTGAACTGTGGGCCCTCTCCCTCCCCCATTCATGTTGAAGCATTAACCCCCGGTTCTTTAGAATGTGACTGTATTTGGAGGCAAGGTCTTTAAAGAGGTGATTAAATTCAAATAAAGGGTTAGGGTAATCCAACATGACTGGTGTCCTTATGAAAAGAAATAGATTGTCCACATTGAGAGATGCCAGGGCTTCACATGCAGGGAGAGAAGTGATCATGTGAAGACACGATGAAAAAGCAGCTATCTGCAAGCCAAGGAGAGAGGCCTCAGAAGACACCAAATCTATCAGCACCTTGATTTTGGATTTTCAGCCTCCAAATTCAGATAAAAGAAATATCTGTTGTTTAAACCATCCAGTTTGTGGTACTTTGTTATGGCAGCTGCAAGAAACTAATACAGGACTCCTTGGTAAGAATAAAAAGATTGTCTCTACCTGAGGATGTAAAAAATTTTACAGGCTTGCTTTTGCTCTTTCCTCAATGGAAAAGAAACTGCTTTCTAGTTTGAGAATTTTATTATTGTTGTTATTGTTACCTTAGAAAAGAGAGAAATGATAGCTTAAAAACTAGAAATGTAGATTATATTGCTATCTTAATTTTTAATGAGTTGATAGGAAAGATCTCTGGAACACAAATAATAAAAGACTGTTATCTAAAAACACTATATGTTATGTCTGAATTTATCCATCTCTATTTTCCCTTGCAATTTACTTGTACAAGAAACTGAGTTATTTGTTCATTAAGTGTCCAGAGTATGGATTTTGCTGATTGCACCTCATGCTGTCATTTGATACATTACTTTGTCTTTCTTATATTTTTTGTATTTTCTGTAAATTGATTAATAGATCTTGAAGTTGATCAGATTCAGATTCAAAGGACTATATCACAGATGATGTTGTATTTCTATCAGGAGGCACACAATGTTCAGTCATTTCTCTTTTTGTGATGTTTAAAGCCATTGATTTTTGCTTAAATCCATTAATTAATATAGAGTTGCCAAATGGTGTTAATCTAATTGTCAATCCTTTTTATTTATTTGTTCAGTTATTTCTATAAAGAGAAACTTTCCTTTATCAAACATTTGGTTGTCCATTGGTTGTCCTTTCTTAATGGAAAGGCAGAAAAAAATTTGTTTAATTCTTTCCCTTTATTTATTAATTTTCAGAATAATGAATTGATTCCCTAATACCCTTCATAGGTGACCAATGATGGCATTTGATTAGTACTGTTATACGTTCATAGATTTAAACTTATTTAACGTAAGTAATATAAATGATACTCAGATTGGCTCGTGGTAGGTTATGCTTTATAGAATTCAATAAATGAAATGTGTTTAAATTTTATTAAGATGCTACTTGAGAGGGACGCCTGGGTGGCTCAGTGGGTTAAAGCCTCTGCCTTCGGCTCAGGTCATGATCTCAGGGTCCTGGAATTGAGCCCTGCATCAGGCTCTCTGCTCGGCAGGGAGCCTGCTTCCCCCTCTCTCTGCCTGCCTCTCTGCCTACTTGTAATCTCTCTCTGTCAAATAAATAAATAAAATCTTTAAAAAAATAAAAAATAAAAATAAATTTAAAAAAATGCTACTTGAGAATGTGCTAAAAGATAGATGAAACTCAATATTTAGTTTACTCAAATGAAATGGGCTTATGCATTTAAGTGTTGGCACAACCCTAATTTTAGTTGGGGTTTCATGCCGAGAAGCCGTCTGTTTATACAATTTCAAAGAAATGGGAGGCATTGCAATTTTTTTCTTACCCTTTAATTACTGCTGTATAATCATATTTAAATGTCATCAAAATCTCTCAACACAGCACCTTACCCATGTAGTAAGAAAAATGTCTGAAAATGTATGAGTTTGAGAAGACTCAGAAATCACCAGTCATGCAGACTTCCATGTTGGCCCCTTGATCATGCCGTGCACTAAATAGAACATGTTGGTAAACAGGCATTACTAATTTCACCAGCAAAATATACATACCTGAGGTATGTGTCAGTGATATTGGTAATTTTTAAAGAAAAATTATACTCATTGTATAATCCAGAGGCTCCTATGGCAGGATTAACTAAAAGCTTTTATGAAGAAGTTTTGAAGACATTCGAATTTAAGTGAACATAAGGAAATATTCTTTTGTAAGCAAACTACCAACTAGAGCTACTTATTTTAATGTTTTTGAAAAATTGGCAAGCATTGGATGAGGCAATAGATCATCCAAAATAGATAACATTTTAATAGATTTGAAGACACTTGCTGAAATTGTAAAGAAAAAGGAGCCCGAAGAAAGACTTGGTCAGGTCATATTGTAAAATATTAATTATTAACTAGAAAAATGCATTGTCTCACAAGGGTCATTTTCCTCTGTCCTTAGTGTACTAACTAGTTCACGAATTGGATTACAATAGTACAAAGAATGTCTTATTTTCCTTTTCTCATATGCTTCCTGATATTTTAAAAAGCATAAGTTATTGGGATACCTGGGTGGCTCAGTCAGTTAAGTGTCTGCCTTGGGCTCCGGTCATGATCCCAGGATCCTGGGATTGTGTCCCAAGTTGGGTTCCTTGCTCGGCAGGGAGCCTGCCTCTCTCTGCCTGCCGCTCCCCCTGCTTGTGCTCTCTCTCTCTCTCTCTCTGACAAAAAAATAAATTTTAAAAAATAAAATCTTTAAAGAGCATAAGTTATTGCTAAGAATTTTGAAAAACTTTAAATGAGAATTTTAACTTTTTTTTACTTTATTGGTTTATAGCTTCTAAATTTAAAATTCTATGCAGTCTACAAGTGAAACATCAGGATTCCAATGATGAATTTATTTAAAATAAACCAAAAGTATGCAAATACCAGAGTTTCTTCTGAACAATAATGAAAGTTATTATTCAAATCTCTTGAGAAAAATCTACTTTTTAGCATTCTTACACAAAACACAAAGGTTCTTTTCATGCTTAATGCTTAGTGAACAAAGAAGAACTTAATATACAATCAGGAAAAAATATAACCATGGTAATATCAAATGAAGATTATTTCTTCTGAAGCATTTCTGCCATAATTTCTTGAGACTTAAAACACAAAATAAGCATTTTTATTGAGAAAATGCAGGATTTTTTATTTGTTTAAATCAAGAAGACTTATTAAGGAATGCCTGGGTGGCTCAGTGGGCTAAGCGTCTCCCTTCGGCTCAGGTCATGATCCCAGGGTTGTGGGATTGAGCCCTGCACTGGGCTTCTTGCTCAGTGGGAAGCCTGCCACCCGACTCCCACCCTGACCCCCGCCTCTGCTTGTGCTTTCTGACAAATAAATAAATAAAATCTTTAAAAATACATATTAAAAAAAGTCTTTGTTAAAACTAGCTGTTTGTAAAGCATGTTTCCTCCCAACTTTTTTACTGTTCTGAATTTCAATTTTGTTATCAAAAACATATTTGCAAGTAATAAATACATATTTCATATATATAAATTTATATATAAAATTAATAGAGCACACGTTCATATTTATGCCTGATTTGATACGTTTTTATAAGTACATAAATATATTTTATAGTGATATGTATTTAATATAACTATATATCTTATACATATTATAAAATCAGGCATAAATATGAATATGTGCTATTTTTAATATTAAAACTTTCAAACAAAAGTTCTCTATTTTCAATTTTGTCACCTCCCTTATTTGCTCCTTAAAGTCTTTGGCAAATATGGTATCTTCCAAATACTTCCTAAGATTATAGAGAATAATGGTTGAATGAGGTTTTAGATTTGGTTAAATGAGGGTAGTTTGACCAAAAGTTGATTTTTCTAAAGATTTTTTGTGTGAAAATCTTTAATTTCGTTTTACCACTCATTAATTTTTAATAACATGTAGTTATAACAATAATCATCAGGCACATCTGACCTGATAAAGGCGAAACAGGCAGAATAAAGATTACTGACATTTCTTTCTTTTTTGTTCTTTTATAGATCTTATTGGTGAGACTTGTGATTCTAATGTTATTTCCTAGTATAAGAATGAAGAATGAAGTCGTATAAGAATGAAGTCGTGATTAGGCACTTAAGTGTTGGAGTCAGGATCTGGCTCTGCCTCTTGCAAACTTTTTATGATATTAGGTGCACTCCTTTATCTGTCTGAGCCTCAGCGTTCTCATGTATAAAGCTGAGAATAGAAAGAGTGCCAGTTACTAGGTATGTTTGCTATTATTTATTTCCTAGATATCTGTACTTTTTGGTTCAATATTGAGTAATCTACCTTAGATACTCTGCTGGTACCCTGAAATCATTTGCAATATGTTTTAATTAAGATGCTTTAGATAAAAATTTCTTTTTAAAGGACAGATTTCTACTTGAGAATCTGCCATACTTCATTTTTTATCTTAGCAAACATTTGTTGAACACCTAATATGTTCTAGGGAAAGGACTACAATCTAGAAACATTTCATATGTGAATATACTGCTTGCCTAGAATCTGTTCTAGTGGGAACAGATTATTAAGATCACAAGTCAGAAATAATACCAATACTACTAATAATAATCTATAATGTGATTTTTTTTAATGTCAAACAAATTGAATTATCATATAGCCTTAATTACAGACATTAGATGAAAACAAATCAAATATTATAAAAAACAATGCTTGGTATATCTTAAATTTATATGTCAAGTTTATATTTTAATAGCATTTTAATAAATAGCAGGAAAAAATACACAAAATACAGAAGATGCATATTCAGGTTATCTAGTGTCAGATTATAAACCACCTGAAAAACTCAGTATAAAACAACAATAATTTATTTTTAAAGCTTTATTGATGTATAATTATTATACGGTAAACTGCATATAGTTAAAGGACACATTTTGATACGCACACATATGTACACACCTGTGAAACCATCACGGGAATCAAGATAATGATTGTATCCATGATGATTCTGTGGGTCAGGGATTAGAGCAGACACAGCAGGGACAGCTTGTCTCTGATGCGTGTTTGTGGCCACCAGCTGGGGTTGCTTGAATAGCTAGAGACTGCCAGGATAGCTAGATTGGGGCCATATGTCTGGGATCTTCGTTCTTCTTCATGAGGTGTTTGCTAGGATTAGAAGGCCTAAGATGGTTCCTTGACACTGGCCTTGGTGCCTGGCTGGGATGTCTGGAACAGCGGCCACCTAGCGCGTACTCTCTGCACTCATGGCTGTCTCAGGATAGTCAGACTTATGGCATGGCTGCTGGCTTCTCCCAGAGGTGGAGTTTGAAGACAGTGTTCCAAGGGACAGGAAGTAGAAGCTGCCAGTCTCCTATAGCCTAGTCTCAGAAACTGGCACAGCTCACTTCCGCTATACTTTTATTGGTCAAAATAGTCACGGAGCCCATTCAGAGTCTAGGAATGAAGGACGTGGACACCACCTCTCGGTGGAAGAAGTGTCAAATTTTGACCATCTCTAAGTCACTACAATACATGGTGAATATGCTATATTTCTGGTTAAAAGAAGACTTCAAATTGAAAACATGAATAAACTATTTTGGGGGGATTACAAGGGCAATGGTAGGGGAAGGAGGTGGACGAAATTCCATCAGCTCCTCTGTCTTCATTGCTCTTTATCAAGCAATGTTCTTCAAATAACCTGGAGATGTTATGCCCTGATATGTTATAAATGGGTGCCTTTGGATATAAATACATATGATCAAGTAATATGGTAAATACTATTTTTTATTATAGAAAACTGTATCATTTAATGTTTAGTATATTTTAGCTATATAAATTATTAACAAGACTCAAAAATCATTGAGATATAATCAATTCAATAAAACCATTTGATGGACACATCATTCTGTTTATGTTATCTTCTTACAGCATTACGCTATTGGGAATCTATTGTATTCTATTTCCTCTTGTAAGAATTCCATTCTTTCTTTTTAAAGGCGAAGTGGCATAAGGGGTGGAGAGGATTATATCTCTACAAATGGATGTGTTGTATTTTAACAAGCTTTACTAGAGATAATTTCAAATAGATGGTTTCATATATTCTGAATAAATATAATAATCTGCTATAAGGATAACATGTTGAAGAGGTGTCATTAAGCCATATATATTTAAATATAAAGATATATACGTTTCTTATATGTTCAGCCACTATTTAAAATGTGCACATCTAAAATAAAAACTAGCGACCAAAATTTTAGTTAGAGAAGTATACCAACTAAACTTAACTGCCGCAGGAGAATGTTTTTATTGCAGTCTTTTGAGAAACACAAGGGAAAGCTAGTGTGTAAATACAGTTTGCCCATGGAAAAGGGGTACCTGATTCATTTAAGGGGGATTAAATAAATGTTTTAATCATTATTTGTAATATTTCTGTTAACAAGGAAGTGGCCATACTTGGAAAGAAAGAACGACCTCGCGTCATCCTTTTTGGTTCCTCTCAACCACAACTCATCTCAAGTAATAGTTCAGTGGTTTTTAAGTTTCTCACCATATCTTTATTGCTAAAACATTTCCTCTTTTGACTGAAGAACACAGACATGAGAAGAAGCAAGATAGAATCTGTTTGCGTGCACACATCCTCGCCTCCAAGTATTCCCTGATTAGAGAGATTATAAAGAACCATTAAAAATCTTTGTCATTTGGAATACTAGAGTTAGAGCGGTGACCAGGTGGTAAAGAGTTTTGATCATCAGATAAATCTGAAGGTGATTTACAAAAACAGGTAGTGTCTGTTGAGAACAGAGGTGGCACCCAAAGCAAAGCAATGAAAGCAACGTGTTACCTTTGGTTTAAGTATTTTTTTTTATATTTGCTTACAGAATGTTTAAAACATATTTCACATAAGAGTTTCATAGCAGGTTTTTTTTTTTTTCTTTTCTTAACCAGTTTCTTTACAGAGTTATACCATTACCAAGAGGTTAGGAGATCATGTAACCAGTGTGAAAAGCAGTTAAAATTAATTATTATATAGAGGTTAGATAAGGTTAAAGTATGTTCCCACCCCCCAACTTTCCAGACCTCTGGTAGACGTCTGTGTGTGCAGGGTGATAAATAAGTGTTTGATATTTGTGGTATTAATCAATTAGTATTAGAAGAAATAGCAGTCGCTCCTGGTGGATAGTAAATAAAGCTAGAGAAGAGAGAGACTCAAAACTATTCCATTGTCACACAGACTTACGTCCTAGTGTTTCCAACATGGGTGGTCGAAATGAAGCTTGCTTGTTCTCTCTCAACAAAATCCTCCCAGATGATGTCAGAAAAGAGTGGTTTTATCTGTGGAATTCGGTGCAGAAACAGTTTCTCTCATATTGTTATCAATATTATTGAGAGTCTTCTACGTAGGAGATGTTATGCTAGGTTTTCAGGATTAGGATCATTAAGAGACCAAGTTTCCTGCCCCTAAGGAATACAAGGGCTACAAAAGACTTGTAAATAGATTGTGAATTACAACAGAAAGCCATCTGGAAAGGAAAAAAAAAAAAAAAAATCAGTAGATCCATATCTTAGAGAAGATTAAATGCTAAAAACGATTAAAAATGTGAAAAAGAAGTACTGGAAGAGTCTAAGGCAGCATTTCTAACTATCAGAATGGGAAAGACCCTACTCCACTGTAATAAATTTGACCACAGAATTCTAAGCAAAATCAAAAGATAAATGACAAACTGGGAAAAAATATTTACTGCTTATATTTACTTCGTTTATTTTTTTTTTGATTAAGATTTATTTATTTATTTATTTATTTGACAGAAAGACACAGCGAGAGAGGGAACACAAGCAGGGGCAGTTGGAAAGGGTGAAGCAGGCTTCCCAATGAGCAGTGAGCCCGATGCCCAGCCTGATGCCAAGCCCGATGCCCAGCCCAATGCCGGGCTCGATCCCTGGACCCCAGGACGATGACCTTGGCCAAAGGCAGACGCTTAAGGACTGAGCCACCCAGGCACCCCTTATTTATTTTTTTAACGTAAGCCCTACACCCAACAGGGGACTTAAAGTCATGATCCTGACATCAAAAGTCACATGCTCTACCAATTGAGCCAGCCAGGTGCCCCTTTACTGCTTCTATTATAAATAAAGGGTTAAATTCCTGGAAGAATTTTTAAAAGCTTATTGAAAAACCAACATCCCAATAGAATCTGAGCAAAGGACAGGGACTGGTCACTTAAGAGAAAATATAAATGGCTCTAAAATACATTAAAACATGTTCAACTTCATTTATAAAAATGGAACTACAGATTGAAATTAGATCATTTCCTGCTTCTTAGATTTAACAAAAATCAAAAAGTTTGATAACACAGTGTTAGTAAGTGTGTGGGAGAACAGTGACTTTCATATATTATTGCTAGAAGTGTAAGTTAGTAGAATCTCTGCAGATAACAATTTTGAAATATGTATCAACATTATAAATGCATATCCTCTTATATCCAGCAATTCTACCTTTAGGGACTCATCCCACAGATACACACACACAAGCAAAATGACATGTATACCTTAAGATTAACTGCAGCATTATCTGTAATAACAAAAAAGGAGCAAAAGAAAAAACAACCCGAATCCATCAAAAGAGGTTGTCCATCAAATGTCCATCAAAAGAGGTTGGATGGTCCATCAAAAGAGGTTGGATTATATAAATTAGAGTACATCTGTATGATGGACTGCTATGTGCTTTCCATTATTTATTGCTGTTCACAAACCACCCTAAACACAGGAGCTTAAAACAATAGCAATTATAGACCTTCTCTCAAAATTCTGTGAGAGACTGGGCTTAGCTAAGAAGGTTCTAGGTGATGTCTTTTGGAGTTGCAGTCATCTGGAGATTCAGTTACGCTGGGATGTGCAAGATGGCTCAGTCACATGGCCAGTAGTTGGTACAGGCTGTTGGATGGAAAATCAGCTGGGATTGTTGACCATAGTGTTTTAGCATAAACTCTCATCTATGTGGCCTCTCCTCACAGCTTGGTGTTCTTCCAGGGTGATGGCTAGCTTCCAGAAGGGAGTGTTCCCAGGGCGTAAAGCAGCTGATTGCTTAAGGCCCAGCCTCAGAAGTTATACATCACTTCCACCTCATTCTACTGACAAATTAAGTTACAAGGGCAGCCCAGATACAAGGGGAGGGAAATAGACTCCATCTCTTTAAGTAGAAGAGGGGCAAAGAATTTGTGACCATCTGTAGTCTACCAAACCATGCATCTATAAAATAGAAAGAGGTAATACTTTATATACTGACTCAGAAAAATTTCTGGAATCCATTGTTAAGTGATGGGTGTATAACAGTGTGTATAATATGATAGTATCTATGTATACAAAAAATGTGGGTGGGGGAGAATATACTTAATTACTTACATGCTCTGGAGATTAGAGAAATACACAAGAAACTGGGTATCTAGTTCCAGGAGTGGAAAAATGTTCACTGGGTTTCTTGTTGTACCTTTCAAATTTTGTACAGTATGAATGTATTACCTATTTTTAAAAAGTTAACACATAAGTATCATAAGTATTACAGGCTACATTTTCTGAGCTAGAAATTAAAATATATTTAGTAGTGAGCAGGAAATTTGAAATCTATCCCTAAAAAGTATCAATTTTGATAGTGATTATATTCATCATGTGACTGGAGCTCAGGAAACAGAGGAATGACTGCCTGTATTGGGAGAGAATGACCCAGGGTGGCCATGAAAGAAGTGGCTTTTATACTAGGACTGGAACAGTGAAAAGACAGCCTGCAAGGGGCACCTGGGTGGCTCAGTTGGTTGAGCCTCTGACTCTTGGTTTCAACTTAGGTCATGATCTGGGGTCCTGAGATCAAGCCCCACGTGGGGCTCCATGCTCAGCGAGGAGTTTGCTTGGGATTCTCTCCTGCTTCCTCTGCCCCTCCCTCCGCTTCTGCTCTTTCTCAAATAAATAAATAAGTCTTTTTTTTTTTTTTAAGATTTTATTTATTTATTTATTTGACAGAGAGAGAGAGATCACAAGTAGGCAGAGAGGCAGGGGGAAGCAGGCTCCCTGCTGAGCAGAGAGCCCGATGTGGGGCTCGATCCCAGGACCCTGAGATCATGACCTGAGCCGAAGGCAGAGGCTTTAACCCACTGAGCCAACCAGGCGCCCCTAAATAAATAAATCTAAAAAAAAAAAAAAAAAAAGGATA
>CM052886.1:42585653-42646113 GCA_028534135.1 Potos flavus | reverse complement strand
CCGAGTCAGCTGATTTTGAGTTAATCGAAAAGGGCCATCATCGTGGCTGGGTCTGACTGAGACAAGGAGAAGCCCTTTCAAGAGTGACTTGGCCCTACTTGAAGCTGGGAGACTCCCAGCTTCAGCTCAGGCTCAAGTTCATGGATGGCCAGCTGGCTCCTGACCTTCTCTTTCCCCCTGCCTGTCTGACAGGCATGGGGCTTGCTTGGCCAGCCCCTGCAATTGTGGAAACCAATTCTCCTTGTACATACACACGTATCCGAGTGTCTCTGCCTCTCTGGCTGAACCCTGAGCCAGGCAGGCAGTTCCCAGAATGTGTGTCTTATTCACAGTACTCTTGATCCCTTCTCCATTTAAGGTTCTATTCACTCACATGTTTTTTTGCTTTCTTCTTTGCAATATCTAGAGTAAATTAACCCTTAACTGTCTTATGACCCTCAGTGTTCTAAACTGTACAATATATAGCATAGGACTAAGTCTAAAAACCATGGGAATTTAGCCCATGTTGTTGAGTTGTCCCAGTCTTGGCATTCTCATAACTAATATTTCCTGGCGAATGAGATTTCTGGCCATTCTTTAAATAATCCCCTTCTAGGCAGTGGTCTCACTTATACCTTCTCCTCCTCTTCAATCTGCCATCCTTACCGCTGCCAGTGGGTTTTTCTTTTCTTTTCTTAATTAAATATTTTATTTATTTATTTGAGAGAAAGCTACAGACAGAGAGCAAGCCCATGACCGGGGTTGGGGGGAGAGTAGAGGCAAAGGGAGGGAGGGAATCCCAAGAAGCAGACTCCCCATTGACTGAGCAGGGAGCCTGACATGGGGCTCCATCCCAGGACCCTGAGATCATGAGCTGAGCCGATGGCAGAGGCTTAACCAACGGAGCCACCCAGGAGCCCGAGGTTTTTCTAACATGTACATTTGACCATGTCATTCCCTGGCTTGAAAAAGCATCACTGATTCTTCAGTACTCATTGAGTAACACTAAACCTCCTGACATTGGTATATACACTCTGTGTTAGTCTCCCTGCTTTCCCAGTTTCATCTACGTTTTGCCCCTCATGCCCTAGTATTGTAGTCCTTACAGTTCTCCAAGTGTGCCTTCCCAGGGCCCAGGAATTGATTCTCTGGAAAAAACCACCAACTGCTAAAAGATATGCTCATGGGCCAAACCACCATCAGTCAACCCCCAAATAAACAACCTCCCGAGAAGTCTTTTATATAATCCACATAGAATTTACACATGGTCTCTGAACATCAACAACCGGATTCATGCACCACAACTTTCTCAGAAAGTTATCACATGTCATGTTCTACATGCAGAGATCATTCTTTACTGCAGCAGCCCCTCTACCTTCCCATTTCCTCCATTGCTGTCGGTGGCGTTCCTTCCCTCACATTTTCCTGACTTGTTACCTTGGGCTTCCCTTCAACTAAAATATTTCTCTGCCTCATCTGTAATCCTGAAGTTGCTCTCTCACAGTGGTTCTTTCCCCACACACAATGCTTTGAACCCCTCCCTTGCTACCTCCTGACCCAGGTCATGGTCCATTGTCCCCCATTGAGGACTCCTTAAGCTCCTCTGGGCTCCTTTCCTCCAGATTTTAGAGACTAAGAGTGGTCTTTTTCATATCCTCTTTAATGACATCATTGTTCACTCAAAAACTTACCAACAGCTACCACTGAATCATTCCACAGATTCAAGGTGCAAGTTTTCCACTGGTTTAAATTAGAGTCTCTCATCGTGAGAGACCAAATGCCACTTCCTCAAACAACATCCTTTTGCCTTGCTGCTTAGACGAGATATCTCTGTTCCAGGCAGTAAATTTCACTTACCCTCCTCATCACTTGACACCTTCTTGCAATGTCTATCCTCTGCTCTTCTCCAAACTTCCCTCTGGCCTCTCCTCTCCACCTGTCTGTCCTTTTCCTTCATTGAACACTTCTCATAAATCATCTTTCTTATAAAGCTTTCCCAAGGTACGACCATTTCCTCAATCTCCTCAGCCTTGTGTAAATATGAACCATTGGCAGACATCAAAAATTGGCCCTGCTCAATTTCAGAAAACCAGGTATAACCAATGCAAGTTTAGGGGAAATGAGCCAGAATTTCAGTTCCCATACACCATTCATGCAATCAAACATGTACGCCAAAATGGCATTCCAGAACTTTTTTTTTTTTAAGATGCAGGTACCAGTATAATAATAAAGCACATTGCTAGATACAAGTCAAATCGAGTATTTTAATCAAATAATAAAAATGTTTTTATGTGCTTTACATTCCCCTACATAAGATAAGGACTCTGTATGCTTTTCTTAAGATGGTGTTCAACACGCTCCTGTGTTTGGTCTGAGGTGAGGCCAGGTGTTGGAAGATTTACATCATTAGGGGTAAGGTGGTACACGTGGAGAGAGGAAGAAGAGGGAGAGACGGTGTTATTTTGTTTAATTACCACCATAGATTCAATCATGAGAAGAAGGAAGTTTATTATTTCAAATAGTTTCTTTAAATCTGAGAAACCAGGAAATAAGCCTGCAGTCAAAAAACATATAAATTCCATCATAGCACTTCAGTCAGGAAAAGCATCAGGCCTCGGGAGCCAAATAAACTTAGCCCCAGTCTCTGCTCAAACATACCCCCCACAGAAGGACTGATAGCATCTACAATTTAAACCCAAACTGAGCTGAGTCACTCACTTAGCTCTCGGAGAGCAGAAGTGAAGAGGAATTATTGGTGACCGTGGAGAGTTTCAACTGATAATAAAAACCCCTTCTCAGATAGGAATCCCAGCAAGATGGCTGCAGAGGATCTTCGTCTTCAGACAAATTTTCTACAGGAAATAAGAGAGCGAAAAACCAGTTTGATTTCTAATAAAATTGATTTTCATATTAAACCCCGAGTTAAGAATCTTCCACAATAATATAAGACTCTCAGGGTAACGACTTCAATTTCCTACATGTTAATACTCCTGGGTACAATTTCCAGGGTCAGAGCATCAGGAACAAGACAACATGGAGGTGAATGTGATGGCCAGAGCTACCTGTGGCTTCCGGTCTTCATCAGTCTCCCCTGGACCACAACCCCACAGCACCCCTGTTGGCCTCCTGTCCACTGGCCAGCTTGTAGCTTGGCACACCCAGGATCCTTCAGGCCTCCTTGTGCCGGTGGGGTGTGGCGTGGGGGGGGGGGTGGCGGCAGCGCAGGGGGGGGCGGGGGAGGGGGCTGTGCTGGGGCCCATCCCTGATCCCTGCTCTGCCACCTTGTGGCTGTCAGTGAGGCAGTCACCCCATTGCCCTTAACCACCTGGACCACCCTTTACATGCCCTTGGGATTGGTCAGTGCCACCCTGACCTCAGTTCCCAAGAACTTCTTTCTTGATAAACTCATTATAAACTCACAGATTTCAGTGTAGCTGATGGGCTTCAGCTTACTGTAAGTTTTATTTTTATGGATAATCCAATGGAAGTCCCTGCAAGTGGGTTCCTGACTCCTTTTGATACAATCATAGTAGTCGTCAGTAGTGTTTTCAGGCGTGATCAGCAGTTAGAGGTTCGCCTTGAGAAGTTCTTGACCCAGACCAGGAGCCACATATTTGTCTGAGGAACTCATAATCAGTGTGGTAGGGATGTTCATTCCTCATGGGTTGCTTATGGTTTCCAGGCCTCTTCAGAGAACAAAGCCAGAGGATTAGAGATAGATGAATGACAGATGGTAGGTAGGTAGACAGACAGGCAGGGAGATAGACAGATAGATGCAGAGAAAGCATCACACATTTACACTAAGGTTTCCACTGCAAATTCTAGCTCATGACTGCATGGCTTTTCTTAGATCTTGTCAATCTTATATCTATATCTTCTTTCATACTCTGAATCCTGGTTCTCAATGACACCTACATAATTACTCATTTGTTTTACCCCACAAAACACATATAATAGTCTCAGAATAACAATAGCAACAATATAATTACTGGAAATATTTGAAGTTTTTTGTTTTGGGTTTTTTTTTTTTTTTTTGCCAGTTCCTTTTGTTCTAAGGATATATCCTGGTTGGGATCTACAGTCAATTCCCATGTTTTAAAGTTACTTGAAAAATTTCCTCCCTGAGGTACCTGGGTGGCTTAGTCGGTTAAGCATCTGCCTTCAGCTCAGGTCATGATCTCAAGGTCCTGGGATCAAGGCCTGTGTCAGGCTCCTTGCTCAGCAGGGAGTCCTTCTCTGCCTGCCTCTCCCCTTGTTTGTGTTCTCTCTCTTAATAATAAAGAAAATAAATAAAATATATTTATATATTTATATATATTTATATGTATTTATATGTTTTATATGTATTTATATATATATTTTTATATATATATATTTATGTATATTTATATATATTTATATATAAAATAAATAATAAATAGATAAATAAATATTTATTTATATTATAATTATATATTATTATATAAAATATTACATATTTTATATAATAATATATAATAAATTATATATAATAATATAATATTTATTATTTATTATATAATAATATGCATTATTGTATATAATTTATTATATTATATTATTATATTATGAATAATAAATCAATACAATAAAAAAAAGAAATATTTCCTCTCTGAGGGGATGTGCCATCAACTTAATCCCTAATTAGGTTCAATTTTTCATGTTGTTCTTTTAGTGATTATGTCTAAATATTTAGTTCATTAATGACCTATCCCATAGATCTTCTCATGAAAGTGTATAGAGATATTATTTTCTATTTCTTTTTATATCTGTATACTATTCCATCATGTGGATGTTACCATAGCTGATACTCCCCTTTTGATTGACATGTAAGTTGTTTCTAATAAACAAACAGTGCTCCGATGAATAGCCTCATGAATACATCTTTCCGTATTTGTCACTGCATCTTTGTGGTAGATTAGAAACTGGAATACTGAGTCAAAAATAGTCAACAGAATATCCTTTGGCCTGAATAATCACAGAGTACTCCTATGCTTTCAGGGTAGAATGATGCTACCTCCTCCCATTCTGTTTTCACTTTCAGTTTAGTATTCAATAAATTACATGTGATATTCAATACTTATTATAAAAGAATCGTGTTAGATGATTTTGCCTAATAGCAGGCAAATGTAAGTGTCCTGAGCACATTTAGGGTCAGTTAGGTTAAGTTATGATGTTCAGTATGTTGGGTGTATTAAAAGCATTTTCAAATTAACAATATTTTTTACTTACTATGAGCTTATTAGAATGAACCCCATATTAAGCTGAGGGAGATCTAGGAAATTCCAGTGAAGTCAAATATCGGCATTTAAAAAAGGGAATGCAGTCACATTTGACACCTTAAAACTGCGTCTCTCTTATGCAGCTGCCTTAAACACATAGGCATATATATCCACTTTATAAGTGATAGATTTTAAATTGTCTTAAATTTCCATTATAACTTTTGCCACTTTGAAAAAGCATGCCTTGACCAGCAGCTATGCAACAAAGGCTTTTACCACAAATAGTTCCCTGAATTCCCCATGAATCATTTCAGGATACTCCATTTAAAAGACACATTTCTACCACTGTAAGAACCCAGCTATATCAAGTGACTCCCCAGTGGTAGCTAGGACTAATCCTTGCCAGGTGATTGTTTCCAGAAAAGAAATTTAAGTTAGAGTCTCAAGCGGGGGAAAGAAATGTATAAAGGAAAATGGCAAGAGAGCGGGCCTTCTCAGTGGAATGTGCAGACATTCGATAGAGAAATCATTGTCTTACATCCTACTTAGACCTGGAAGCAGCTTATAAATTCCCTAGGTACCAGATTGCCCGTTTAATGTGCCCAGCTGCCCCTTCCCTTTGCCCCGCCATCCCAGGCTTTTCATTGCATAAAGGTGTTCCCATCGTCCCTCCTAAGGCCACACAGGCAACCCCTGAGCTGAAATGGGATGGTGTGACTTGTCTGTCATAGCCCACAGAGTAGAAAGTGCCAGAGAAGGTAGTAGTTATCAGCTGAGACCGAACAGCTGAATCCACCTAAAAAGTCCTTAGGAGAGATTTTTTTTTTAAAGATTTTATTTTTAAGTAATCTCTACAGCCAACTCTGGGTTCAAACTCACGACCCCGAGATCAAGAATCACATGCTCTTCTGACTGAGCCAGCCGGAACCCTAGAGGTATTTTTTTTTTTTTTAATTAATAAACTTGACAGCCCCACCCCCAACACACACACACACACACACAATTTTTCATTAATGAATTCTGCCTTATACTGGAGTTCTGGAAAGAATGAACAAAATGAGTGAAGTCAAAAGAAAGATATTGCTTTTCATGAAAAAATGGGAAATGCCACCCAAGAGCAAAAAAAATTCCCAATTTTTGAAGAACTGTGAGCTATAGAACTTTGGATTCTTGATCCAGGCTACTTTTTCTTCTAATACCTAAACTTGTTAATCTTTTGATACTGGATACCATGTAGTAACACCATCCTCATATTCTCTCACACCTAAAAGCTCCCAAAATTGTCACTAGAAAAGTCAGGTGCTGAGCAAAACAGACCATGAGAAAGTTCTGGTTATCCATTGTTTAGCCAAAATACCACACACAGAAAGTTGGCTACTAAAGTTCATAAAGTAGAAGGGCACTGAAAAGGGTACTCTAAAAAATCAGTACCATCTGGTCAGGGAATGGCATTTTCATAAAAAGGAAACTTACTGAATACATTTAAGAATTTGCAAGAATCAAAAGAAAAAAAAGAATTTGCGAGAATATTCTGAGCAGATCACCAAGGGTCTCTCAGGAATCCACACTCGCCCCTCCCCCAGACAGCTCCCCAGGAAAGTGGCTCTTGATGTGGCTCTAGCCATTGGAGGGATATTCATTTCGTAATCACTCTGACCGAAGTCAGCGAGGGCTGCAGGCCCCGCGTGTTTAGCAGGCAGGGAGGGTTGTTTGCAGTGTGCGGCGAGCAGGACGTCCCCAGGGATGGGAGAAGGCTGGGACAGGGTTCTGCACATTCCCACCGCCGCCCCTCCCTCCGCCTCCCTCTCTCGCCTCCAAAACAAACGACCTCGCTCAGATCCTGTTTGCGCTTTACTTACTTCCTGCGCGGAAGCAGTTTGCCCGTGAGCTGAGCCGCGGAACCCTTTGGAGTTTCCTAGCTGGCGTTTCCTACTTCTTGTCCTTTTCTCTTCTGCCTGGGTTTTCTCAGAGTGCAGCCCGCCTGCCGGGGCCCCGGGGCCCTGACTGAATTACAGGAAACTGGCCAGGCATTCTCTCTCTCTCTCTCTCTCTCTTTCTCTCTCTTTCTGTTCCTAGAGAGTCAGAAAGCCTGGGAATGGGCTTGGCAAGAAGGTCTCTGTACCCCCAGTCTCAGCTGCCTCCGGTGTCACCCACTTCCTCCCAGTTGCAAGTGCAAAACCTACATCCTCTGCTCTCCTTGTTTCAGCCTCACCCACTTCGCCACCCTGCCCCCTCCTTGAGCCTTGTTTCCGAAAAGGGAACCCAAAAGTTGTTGGAGGAGAGAAGTAGGCATCGCAGCCGGGTTCCTGCGTCCTGTTGTCCCTGCTTTGGCTGAGGTTTGTCAGCCTGTCCACTGATGTGTGGTTGTCCTTCCTGCCAGCACCTTTGTTCATCCCAGGCGCCAGGTTCCCACTGGGACGGCTGACAGAGTGCCCGGCCGTGCCCCTCTCTCTAACTGTCCTGTCTCTCAATGTCTTCTTTACTTCTCAGAGACAACTGGATGTTGTTGCTGATTCTCTTGGAATGAGGTCAGTGGACATTGTTTCCCCCTAAGAATGTTCTGCTGTGCTACAGAGCAGGGCAGAAAGACAGGAGGAGTCCATGCGGGTGCCTTGGCACTGGCCGCCCTCCAATCTTAGCTTTACCCAAACCTGACGATACCGTTTCCTCCCAGGCCTTTCACCCGTATATGGCCTATCTGCGCTCTTTAATTTTCAAGTGAGCTTTGGGCGGGGGTGGGGGTGTAGGGGGAGTGTCAAAGGCTGAATTAAAAAAAGAACGGGGCACTGAGCACGTACCCTCCGATGGAAGTGAAAAGCAGAATGTCTGCAGTTATTGGATGGATGCCTACAACTTTATACTTGTCCATCCCACATCTTAAGCCAGCCTTCAGTCTCATTTTGCAAGGGTCATTAGGGACCCCAATGCCCCCAACCAACTCCCGTGGCTTTGGAAAGCATCTGAGAATTTAGACATCTCTCCAGAGTGAGTAAATGGGAATTCCCATCCCCTACTCCGTATGACATCCATGGATCCATTTGGTGTCCCTCAGAGACAGATCTAGGCTTCCTCAAGGCACAGTGGCTTGACGAAGTCAGACTGCTTATACACAAGCCAAAGGTTTTAGGAGCAAGGATTTCAGCAAGCATGGTGGAAATCTCATTGTCATCTTTTTTTTGACCTTGCCTTGGATGTTACACAGCATCATTTCTGCTATACTCAGACCAAACAGTCAGGAAAACCTGTCCAATTTCAGGTGGAGGGAACATAGAGACTCCTCCTGATGAGAAGAGTGTAAAAGGATTTGTAGACGTACTAAAGAGTATTGACTGACCACCTCTCTGTCTTGCAATTTTTGTTTTCACCTTGATCTTTTCCAATTCTTCTGAGTGGTCCATCTTCAAGCTTCTACCTTCCACACCTCAAATAAAGGCTTTTCCACACTGGAAAGGTTAGCAGGTGAGGTAGCTAGGCTTCAAAGATGGCTGCCTGAGGAACTGGGCCAGTATTGTGCTCTCGTGCAGTCTCTTCCCACGCCGACTATGGGCTGCCCACCGTGGAGGAAATGATCCTGTGTGACTTTCAGGGTTCGGTCATGAGAAGCCTTGCTGCTTCCACCTAGGTCTTTTGAAATGCTCATTCTGGGGAAAGTAAGTCACAGGATAAGGAGTCTAACCTGAGACTACCATTCTTTGAGGAAGGGAGTCACATGCAGGAACCACGGGAAGAGAGCAAATGTGTGGCCAGCCGCTGGTGATTTCGGCCATCCTAGTCACGTAAATGAGGAAGTCGTCTTAGACGTCTAGCCTGGCTGAACATTCAGATGGCTCTAGCCCAGCTCCCTTCTGACTACAATTGCATTTGAGACTCCAAGTAAAAATCACCCAGATGGGTCTAGTCAACCCTCAGAATCTTGAGAGATAATAATAAATTATTAAAGCCACATTTTCAGGTAGCAATAGACAACCAGAATACCAGGTTCTATCAATTCCACCTCAGAATGTCTCCCAAATCTGGTTCTCTCGGCAGACCTTCAACACCATTTACTTGTTAAAGCAAAGCTTGCTTTCTAGTTTCTGAGCAAAGATTCATGCCTTTAAGGGAGTTGACTTACAGGTAAGATAAGCTCACAAGCAACTATCAAATAAAGATCAGTACAGAAAAAAAGTGCCATGAGACCTCAAAAAAAGAAATGGAAAGAATTATTGCAGCCTGGAGCCGGTGGGGCTGAAAAGGAGGTAATATTGAATTGGATCTTGAATGCCATGTGTGGCTTTGTTTTGTAGAAATAGGGAAATACTAAAGGTTTCTGAGCAGAAAGGTGATGTGATCAAAAACACATTTCATGAAAATGAGTCTGAAAGTGATGTACAAAGTCAG
The DNA here is from genome assembly GCA_028534135.1 of Potos flavus. Taxonomy (NCBI): domain Eukaryota; kingdom Metazoa; phylum Chordata; class Mammalia; order Carnivora; family Procyonidae; genus Potos; species Potos flavus. The sequence goes on along the minus strand of CM052886.1, from coordinate 42,636,514 downwards.
TTGCATTTGGGAGACATGAGACAGGGTTGTTCAGTGGAGGTGGGGAGACCAATAAAGAAACTATCATGCAAGGGCACCTGGGTGGCTCAGTCTGTTAAGCGTCTGCCTTCAGCTTAGCTCATGATCTCAGGGTCCTGGGATCAAGTCCTGAGTCAGACTCCCTGCTCAGTGGGGAGTCTACTTCTCTCTCTACTACCTCCTCTTGTGATCTCATTCTCTCTCTCTCTTTCTCTTTCTCTCTCAAATAAAATCTCAAAAATAAATAAATAAATAAAGGGGGAAAAAAAAAAAGAAGCTATCATGAAAATCCAAGGGAGAACAAAGAGTCCTTAAGCCAAGGCTGTAGTAGTGAGAACAGGGTAAGAGAATAGATTTAAGAGACATTCCAAAGATTGACATGACCCTGAAACATTGCTTGTTTCACATACATGTAATGATAAAATCATTAACACAAATTCCCCTATTCCTTGAGTAAGTGAAAACAAAATAAATAATTCCACAGCTCTCACTTTTGAAGGAAATGTATGGTGTTTTTTTTCTTTTCTTAAAGAAAGTATCTTTAAAAATTACCTTATGTTCCAGGAGAAAAAACTACATTGAATCCATAAGTTAACATATGTATGATCGCAGATTATTCTTCTGAACATTTTTCGCTCAGTTCTAATATTATTTACATTGATATAAAATTTTGGTCACTTATTCATCCCTCTGAAACGTTAGTAGTGTAAGACACCTCCCCCGACGCACCCCCTTCCCCCCCCCCCCACAAATCAGGGCAATAGCATTACTGATTTCAAAACCCACAGTGGCCCCTGTTGGGACAACGAGGTTGCTCCAAACATTTTTTTAAAGTATGAGCTCCCTCTTGTGGTCAAAATAGTCTTTACACTTGATCAAATCTATCCCAGGCATTTATATTTAAATAATTTCTGTGAGTAAAGTTTAACTTCCTCTGGAACTGAATTTGCACTTTAAACTTTTTCTTTGCTTTGTATTGAACAGGATCCATAATATTTACGGTGAATCTCAACATCTACTATTATTGTAATTTGTAATTATCAGTTTTCGATAATGTGTTTGTTGAGTTTCAGACAACACCAAAACACAATTATCACCTAATTAATGTAAAGCTCATTTACTCTAAATTTTCAAAGAAAGTGAGGTCTTCATTTATCACTCTATACAATATCCTCATTGATGAGCCCGTAACCTCTCACAACTAGTTCAAGTTGAAATGATTCCTAAAATAAACATTTCCCATCTGAATCCCATCTGAATTCCTTCCAAAAGGGGTCACGTTCAGCAGATTCCACTGAAATCACCTCTCCCACGAGGGAGGAGGGTGGGGCAAAGCACCTGAGAAGAAGGCACTGGCAAGGGTTGGGGGAGAGAAAGGAAAGCTGAGTGCGAACTCTGTGACAGGTGGTAGGTTTTACAGTTTACCTTCTCTATTTCATTTGAAGCCCTGGAGAGACATGGTATTCAGCATATCATTTTCAAACTCTTAAACAAGTCATGTAAGGCACCAAAGTAAAGTAGACGCCGTCTCTGTGTTCGAGGTGCCCAGAGCCCTGGAAGAACCCCAGGTGTGGCTCTCTACTCCCAACTAGAGTGGAGGGTGGGGAGCAACAGGGGAGACTTGCCTTCTCGGAGGAGGGGATCCCGAGTGCAATCCTGAAGGGTGCTGGGGAGCCGGTGGGGTAGGGGGACAGTAGGTCCAAAGGCCTGGAGTCAGAATGGGGCATTAGTTCAGGTTGGCTGACACGTAGGGAGTGGGTGAATGATTTCGCTCCCATTTTCCACATGACCTATTTGACACTCAGATGGTAATTAAGAATCCTGCCAAGACAAAAGTGGGGCCCCAGTGATTGCATCGCTGCCTGCTGTTCACCTTGACCTTTTTTACTGAGGGAAATAGCAGCCCGGATCAAGGCGAATGGCAGGAGGAGTTAATGCCGAAGTGAGTAATCATGGCCCACTTCTGGACATGCCTCCATCTTTGAGGCTAAAAATGGCCAGAGCTGTTTGTTTTCAGCAAAAGTAGACTCCAGACTGGTTTGGTAGCCAGTCATGATGAAAATAGAGAGTTAGCTTTAGGAGTGCAAAGAGTGGGTGGCTTTTCCACTTGAAGGCTGTCCAGCCTCAGATGGGGACCGTAAGTTCTAACACAACCGCCTCGCTCGGGCACGAGGACCCACGCAGCGGCGGCCGGTAGCCAGCTAAGACCTGAAGTGAGCAGGAGAGCTAAAAATTGTGTGTCGTCAAAATTACCCTTGAAACTCCCTTAAGTTATCCATAAAATGATCCATGTAAACACAGATTTGTACATACACCCAGCACCACGAATCCTATAAGCCCTGACGTGTGAAAATGACTCAGCTAAACCAAGAAGAGCACAGAATTAGAGCCTGTATGCGGATGTGTGGGTGTTGGATCCATTCTGCCTTTAGGATAGCTGTCAAACCTGGGCGAATGGGGAAATCAGTGGGAAATTCTAAATGTTCCTGCTTGCCTGTATAGCTTATTTCATTTTGTATTAACACAAATCCTCTTCGACTTTGTATATTACTTTATTCATTGTTCTAACTCAATTCTTTCAGTTTAGGACAGAGGCACTGTTGTGGTCGTAAGGCTCAAAGCAGAGGTTATAGACGACTGTAACTTGCACGTTAACTATCACATCATAGATGCTCAATAATATTTGCTGGATTTAAGTCTGAATTTTTTTCCTTTAGCTCCATATTCACATATTCTTTGTGAAGTTGGGGAAAAGGATTTGGCCACCTTCTTCCTGTCTTCCTGGTTGGCATTTCAGGGATGGTTCCCTTGCATATCAGTCAACTTCATAAACAAGGGCATTCATTGTCTATCTTCCCGAGTATAGTTGGACCTACTTGGATTTGTTAAGTCAGTTTCAAGTTATATGGACACGTGATGGACTTCAGTTACAGCTCCCTTTCTTTGAATTTAGAGGACGATTATTTAGTTATATATATATTGATCAATGTCAATAAGCATTATCAGACGGTGTAAGAGAAAGGTCAGGGAGTTTAACTCTCTAATCAAGCCTTTGTCCTGTCTTTTCTAAAGTAACTACAAATACCATGGCACATCAAAATTCTATCCAACAAACTTTCTATGTCCCAAGTGCTCCCAGAAGCACAACAGGGGACAAAGAAATGAAGAATAGATGGTTCTCTGACCCTAAAGAGAATATTTCTTTCTTTTTCTCCTTTTCAAACATAAAAGCAGTTATTTTGGGGACACCTGAGTGGCTCAGATGGTTAAGCATCTGCCTTCGGCTCAGGTCATGATCTCGAGGTCCTGGAATCGAGTACCACATCGGGCCCCCTGCTCCTTGGGGAGCCTGCTTCCCTCTCTCTCTCTGCCTTTGCCTCTTTCTCTCTCTCTCTCTCTCATGTTTCTCATGAATAAATAAATAAAATCTTTAAAAAAAAGCACTTATTTTTGGTAAGATGCACTCACCACAGTCTGCTTCTCTCTGCTCATTAAATTAAATTAATAATTAATCATAAAATTAATTATTATTCATTAAATTAATTAATTAACATTTCTATAACAATTCTTTTGAATTTAATGACTAGATTAAGGATATTTTTTCAATATTTTAGCTTCATGATTGTTAACATTATTAATAAAAGTTAATATAATTTAATTTATCCAATTAATATAAATTAATTTATCCAATATTCTAGTTCATCTGTTCTAATTAAGAACATCTGACAACTCGCCAATAAGGAAATCAGTTTATAGGCATATTTATGTAAACACTTCTATCATCTCAATACATTGTTATCACTATATCAGGGGGAAAATAAGAATCTATTTTTACTGAATATAAAAATATTTAAAAAATTTTTTTCTCTTTATCAGAAAAAGAATGATAAAGTATGAAATCAGAAAAATAATGATAAAGTATGGACTTTTAAATTTTTCTCCAATCAGATAGGTGTTTAATGGTATGGCTGTAATTTGTAATTCTCAGGCTACTTACAGATTTTGATATCTGTCATATATTTACCAGCCATTTGATTTTTTCTTTTTTTAAAGAGCCTATTCAGGTCTTCTGGCCATTTTGCTTATTGATTTGTACTAGTACTTAACTTCTGGATACCAGGCTTTTTGTTGTTGTTTTTTGTATTCTAAATACTTTCTCCATTCTGTTTCTGTCAGTTTTTAAAGAAATAGATATTTTTAAATTTAATGTCTGAGAAAAGTATTTAGCTTTTGTTTTAAGACATATCTTTGCTGTCTAGGTGGACAGTTTTTCTTTCCATGTTTTAAAGATGCTGCTTCATTCTCTCCTGGCTTGTGTTGTTTCTAGTGAGATGCCTACTGTCATTCTCATCTTTGTTTCTCTGTAAATAATGTGCCTTCTTTCTGTAGCTGTGTTTAAGATTTTTATCTTTATCACTGGTTGTAATCAATCTGTTTATTATATTCCTTGGTGACCTTTTCCCCATGTTTCTTTCTCTTGAGGTTTATTGAACTTCTTGGATCGGGGTCTTAGAGTTTTTGTCAAATTTAAATTTATTTTAGTCATCATTTTATTAATTATTGTTTCTACTCTCTCTTCTCCTTCAGGGATTGTAATTACAGGTCTATTAGGCCACTTAATGCAGTCCTACAGTATAGTAAAATTCTCATTTTTTCCCCACTCTTCCTCCATATTTCATTTTGAATAGCTTCTATTGCTTGTCTGCAAGTTTACTAATATTTTCATCCTCAGTGTTTATTCTGCTCTCACTCGCAGCCAGTATTTTTTCATCTAAGACGTTGTATTTTTTTCATCTCTAGAAGTTCTACTTGCGTCTTTTTCATATCTTTGATGTCGTCACATAACATATTCAATCCTGCTTCTACTGCCTTAGACATGTGGAACATAATTATAACAATGGTTTTAATCCCTCGTCTATATATCTAATTTTCTTATCTGTACAGTTTATGGGTCTGTCTCCAATGATTAATTTTTCTTTTCATTTTGTGTTTTCTTTCTTTATTTTATTTTATTTTCTTGCTTGCCAGACATTATGAACCGTACCTTGTTAGGGACTAGATTTTTGTGTTCCGATAAACAATCATAGCTTTGCTCTGAGATGTAGTTTATGGAGAGAACTTGATCTTTCAAGGCTTGTTTTTCCATTTCGTTAGATGACACCGAGCCACCATTAGTCTGGAGTTGATTTTGGCCCTTACTGAGGTGATGTACTGAGAACTTTCTGAGAACTTTACCTGACGCTGCATGAATTATGTGGTTTTCTAGTCTGGCTAAAAGAAACACAAACTATTTCTGGCCCTGTCTGAGCTCCAAGTGTTATTCTCTCTGCTTCTTTTGGACTGTTCTTTCTCTGGTCTCAGGTATTTTCTCACAAGCATATGCTGATCGGTACTTAGCTGAAAACTTGGTGCAGATCTCTGAGACTCTCTCTTTATACACATTTACGTATGTATATATGCTCTGTCCTGTGAAGTCTAGTCCTCTGACCTCCCGTCACTGTCAGCTCCATCTTTTCTACGCAGGGAGATGGCTGAACTCCACTCGTGTTCACCCTTCCCTGGGCTGTGGCTTAAAAACGCCTTTTAGGAAATAAGTAGGGGCAATTATGATTATATTAATTTGCTAGGCTTCCTTAACAAAATACCACAGATTGGGTGGCTTCAACAGCCGAAATTTGTTTTCTCACAATTCAGGAGGCTAGAAGTCCAAATCAAGGTGCTGATAGGTTTCTTTTCAGGCATCTCTCCTTGGCTTACAGATGGCTGCCTTCTTGCTGTGTCCTCACATAGTCTTTTTTTTTTTTTTTTAAGATTTCGTTTATTTATTTGAGAGAGAGAGAGAGATCACAACTAGGAGGGAGGGGGAAGCAGGCTCCCCACCAAGCAGAGAGCCCAGTGCGGGGCTCGATCCCAGGACCCTGAGATCATGACCTGAGCCAAAGGCAGAGGCTTTAGTATATGTGCTGCCGAAGCAAGCACAAGGCAGAGGCTTTAACCCGAGCCACCAGGCGCCCCCTCACATAGTCTTTTTTCTCTATTGTGTGTATGCACGACCCTGGTGTCTCTCAGTGTGTCCCAATTTTCTCCTCTTATAAGGACAAGTCAGATTAAATTCGGGCCTACCCTACTTGCTTCATTTTAATCTAATCCCCCCTTTAAATAAAGGCCCTAACTTCAAATCCAGTCATATTCAAAGAGTCCTAGAGGTTCAGACTTCAACATATGAATGTGCGGGGCTGGGCAACACAATTTAGCCAGAGAAACGTTTGTTTTCTATCTCTCATGGATCACTCACTCTTCTGTCTGATATCTGACAACTATTATTCCATACGTTTCACCCAATTTTTAAGTTGTTTCAGAAGAAAATTTAAATCTGGTACCTGTTACATCGTCTTGGCTAGAAGTAAAATTCTGAAACTATTAATTTTATTTATTTTTTATTTTTTTAAGAAACTATTAATTTTTTTAAAGATTTTATTTATTTATTTGACAAGGAGAGAGAGAGAGAGAGAGAGAGAGAACAATAGCAGGGGGAGGGAAAAGCAGACTCCCTCTCGAGCACTTGAGCAGGGAGCCGATGCAGGACTCGATCCCAGGACACTGGGCTCATGACCTGAGCCGAAGGCAGACTCTTAACAAACTGAGCCACTGGTGCCACAAGAAACTATTAATTTTAAAGTAGTAAAATTTGTTAATTTTTTTCTTGCTTACCCCAACTTGTGAAGATTCTCTTTTATATCATTTTCTAAAAGGTTTGTGTTGTGGCCTCCCTTGTTTAAGTCTTTAATCTACCTGGAATTGATTTTTGTTTACAGTGTGAACTTGGAGTCCAATTGCATTTTTCCCCCATGGGGATATCTAATTGTGTCAGCCTTATTTACTAAAAAGCCCATTCTACATTCCCCCTTGCTATGAAGTACATTTTCATCATAAATCAAGTGCTAATATATGTGAGAGTCTGTTTCTGAGCCCTCTTTTCTGGTCCATTGGTATAATTTTTATTCCTGTACCAATCCTATATGCTCTTAATTATGACAAGTAAGAGTTTGATACTATCAATTGTTGATGAGGGTGCACAGGAAAAGAAATACTCATAAATGCTATTGAGAATAAGTAAATACAATCACTGTTTTCATTTCCTAGGGATGCTGTAACAAATTACCACATAGGAGTGGTTGAAAATAACATTATTTTCTCATAGTTCTGGGTGCTAGAAGTCTAAGATCAAGATGTCAACAGAGCCAGGCTCCTCCTGAAGGCTCTAGAGACGAATCCTTCCTGTGTCTTTGCTAATTTCTTGTGGTTGCCAGCAGTGTAGCTGCCTCACTCCAGTTTATGCCTGTCTTCACTTGGCCAGCTTCCCTCTGGGTGTGTCTGCTTGTCTCCAGGTCACTCTCTCCTTATAAGGACACTAGACAATGGATTTAGTATCCACCCTAACCCAGTATGACCTTGTCTTAACTCGATTACATCTGCGAAGACCCAGTTTTCAAATAAGGTTACATTCACAGGTACCAGGAGTTAGCACTTCAACATATCTCTTTGAGGGACACAATTCACCCACAAAAATTACTTTAAAAAATAATGTGACATTTATTAATATAGTTGAATACATACATAAGCTATGACTAGCAGCAATTCCATTCCTAAATATATATCCTAAAGACACAATCACTATGTGCACCAGACTATATGAATAAATTTAGTAATATCATTTATATGTTACATAAAGGTGATAAGGATAAACACATTGTGGCATATTTGTGTAGTGGAGTATTATAATGCAATGAAAATGAACAAACCACACATCTATTCACCAACTTGAATGAATCTAATAAGCATACTATTAGGTAAAAAATACTAGTCACAAAAGAATACATATAATGTAATCTTACTAAAATGAGCAATTTGTGCCTATATTTCAGGCCACAAGCTTCTACATGTAAGTTAAAGAAATTCATACAAGAATTTTGACAAGAAGATGTAAGTATAAATTCTCTGTTAATTCAAGCTGTTTTGAGGAGAAAAGAGTTTTTTCACTTTCCAAAGAGTCTGACAGGTTGGTTCATCCAAAGTAGAGACTGTTTCTGTAAAATACAGACTCTTTCTGTAAAAAACCAGACAGTAAAAGCAGCCATAGATATTACCTAAGAGAATCACCATGGCTTATTACAATATAACTTTATTGACAACAATAGACAGTGGGCTGCATTTGGTCCACAGACCATAATTAGTTGCCTCCCGATCAAAAGCACAAATCAAATTATGTTGCCAACAACCCATGACACCCATTGTGCTGCTGCTCAAAATCCTTTATTTTATGTATTTATTCTTTTTGCCAAATTAGGTCCAATCTCCTTCCCTTCCATTCACAGCACTGCAGGATTTGGGGCCCCAACCTATGTCTTCAATCTCATCTTTCTCTTCTACTCCTCAGTCACACAATTTCAATTTGAATCAAGTAGGGATCTTAGGTATTCCCTCAACATTGCCCCATGCTCCTGGTCCACACTGACACTGTTCCCGTCATCTGGACTATTCCCATAAAAACAACACCATATCCACACTCTGCTCGTCCTTCCAGAGTCAACTCACATATGCCACTTCCTCAGTAACAACTTTTTAAATCATTGAGCCAATTTTCCCTTCTCGATTTCCGTAAGGCTTATTTCTCTCATACCTGCTGTAAGGCTCTTTTGTCCCCCTCCCTTTTGTCAAGGTATAATTTACATATAATAAAATTCACCCATTGTAAGTGCATACTTGATGAATTTTGACAGCTGCATACAACTGCCTAATCATCATCACAATCAAGATGTAAAACATTTCTATTATTCCCCAAAGTGTTTTTGTGCCCCTTGGAAGTCAACCCTTTCCTCCAAACTCTGGCCAAAGGCAGCCTCTGGTCTTCTTGTGGTTATAGTTGTGCCTGTTTTAGAATTTCATATAAGTGGAATCATAGAGTATGATGTCTTTTTATATGGCTTTCAATTAGGATAAAATTTCTAAGGTTCATCCATGCTGTTCGTATCAGTATTTTATTCCGTTTAAAAAAGATATATCACAAAATGTGCTAGAAGACAGACATCTGAATGGCTTCTGCTTTTAATCCCTATGAGTAGTGCTACTGTGAACATTTGCGTACAGTTCTTTGTGTGGACCTGTGTGTTTGCTTTTCCTTGGTAAATATCTAGGAGTGGGACTGCTGGGTCGTATGAAAATGCTAAACTGTTTCCCACCATCGTCTCGTGAGGTTCCAGTTGCTCCACATGCTACTAGCCCTTGGTCATATTAATGTTAGTCATGCTGGCGGGTGTGGTGGTATCTCACTGCAGTCTTCACTTGCACTTTCCTCGTGACTAATTGTGTTGAGCTACTTTTTGCCGTGTTTGTTAGCAATCTGTGTATCTTCCTTCGTGAAATGCCTGAGTGCTTGGCCCATCTTTAAAATTGGGTAGTTCGTCTTATTCAGTTGTAAGAATTCTTTATTTTTATTTATTTTATTTTATTTTATTTTATTTTATTTTTTAAAGAAAACCAATGAGGCAGGCATTGGACTTCTTTTTTTTTTTTTTTTTTTTTTTTATATATTTGACTGAGAGAGACGAAGCGAGAGAGGAACACAAGCAGGAAGAGTGGGAGAGGGAGAAGCAGGCTTCCCGCCTGAGCAGGGAGCCTGACGCAGGGCTCGATCCCAGGACCCTGGGATCATGACCTGAGCCCAGGGCAGACACTCAATGACTGAGCCACCCAGGCACCCCGTAAGAGTTCTTTATAAGTTCTGGATAAAAGTCCTTTGTCAGATACACTTTTCAGATATTTTCTCCTACTCTGTGGCCCACCTTTTTGATTACTTAGCTGTTTTTTCTCTACGAAAAAAACTAAATGTAATGAAGTCCATCCTCCCTGTTATTTGCAAACTCCATAAGGGGAGGGATCCTGAGTTACGCCTCCTGAGTGCATAGCACATCATAGGTACCTGTAAATATAGGATAATAAGACTGGAAACTAATTATGCAGTGGGCACTATGATTAGTGTTTCATATGTTTCTTTGTATTTAATTGTCACACAGTCGTAGGTGGACATTCTTTTCCTCATTTTGATGCTGAGGAAATGAAGGCACAGAGAGGTTTAGTAACTTCATCAGTTAAAGGACTCGAAAGCGAGGGGGCTAGAATTCAAACCTGGGTCTGTCTGACTTTAAAGTCCATGTCCTTCGACACATTATGATGCCCCCCTTCGTTGGATGACTAGATCAATGAATTGATGAATGCTGCCTTATTAGTTCTTAAAGATTATGTGTGTGTGTGTTTGTGTGTATTAGTATTTGCCTTTATGTGCATTAAAAACTCTGCAACAATACAAAGGACTGAAGATAATTGTTAGCCATGATGATAAGGGAATGTTGAGGAAACAAAGTAGGAAAAAAAGTTCACGTGTTTTGTATCTTTTATTTTTGAACCAGGTGAATGTATTATGTACTACATCAAAGTATTAAGTAAAAAGAAAAATGAAGCCCCATATTTAGGACAATGGTATATATTAGAAATCAATAGAAAAATAGTTTACCCATTTATTAAGGAAATGGTTACTCATGATTCTGCAAAAGATGATTCTGCATTTCTGGGTCTCAAGAGTAGAGGATCCTCTTACAACTAAACTTTAAAATTCAAAGCCTCCACACATGACTATAGACACGCGAGCAAATCTAGGCCAGGGGCGAGCGCCATGACTTTAGACTTCCCTCTTCATTCACTGTATTAGTTCTCATGTCCGGCAGCCAAGCCCATCTGCCTGTGCACTTTTGACTCTCAACAGGGAAAGAGTCAATTACTCTTGAAAGCTTTGGGTTACGAACATAGAATTTGTACCTGTAGTTGATTGCTGCCCAGACTCACAGAGGGACAAATTATAATGAATTTTGAAAGACTCCTCTGCAGTTCATGAAAACACAATTTATAACAGACCTTACTAACCCTAATGAGAAGGTCTGAGATCAATTTAATTACTGGGTCAGGCAACGCCCACCTGAGATGCTCTTCAGTTTCACAACTTGTAAGCGCCCACGTGGATTCGGTTGAGTGTGGACATGTGGAAGCTATTCGTCATTCTGAAGTTTCATTACAGCTGTGACAGAAACCGTGCACTCCCTCATCACTGGTTGGCTATCTCGCTCTGCTCCTAAGAAGGCAGCTTCCTGAAAGAGCAGGTGAAACAGCAGCAGTGTGTCTCTTGTCTTCTCCCTCCAGCTCCCTGGCGGCCTGGATCACAGCATGCATCATCTGGGGATCGAAGGCAAGACTCTTAATCCAGAAGGTTGGATGCGAAGGTGAATGAGGCCACAGCCGGCACCAGGGACACGTGTAGAATGAGCTAGGTGGAGAGGAGCTAAGGAGGAAAGGGAGATTTAGGGGTAGGTGTAGGAAGAACAATGGTGGGCGTATTTACGTAGAAGGGATGCATGGTGAAGTCATTATTAATGATTCTGAGAAGCAGACACAGAGAGAGAGAGAGAGACCACTGCAAGTACCCCCCCCCCCCAGGACAACCCAGGACCTACGCCTACGCCATAGAGAGCACCGTCTGCATGTACAGTATACTTTGTTGCTAGGAAGCTCTGTGCAAAAGTCCCAAAGCGATTCCTTAAAAGTCCTCTCTCATCATGGGTTTAGAAAGATCTAGACATGGAAATGTGGCAATGGCTGTAATGGGTATAATAAACCCCATTGGCAGGCCTGGGTTTGAACTCCCTACAATGGTGGTCCTGAGCAACCTTGTCCCTCCTTAAGTGTTTATAGAATTATCTTATTATAAAGTAATAATAGCCTGCACAATGCTGAAAAGAATAGTGGAAGATAAAGGCCCACAAGTAGTGAGGGGGCAGTAATTAACAGTCCAGGCTCTGGGAAAAAAATCTCAGCTCTGTCACTTTCTAACCTTAAAGTGATGGAAGCCAAATAATCACTTTGCACCCCAATCTTCTCATCTCAAAAATAGACTAATAATGGTAATAATAGTATTTGCCTCGATAATGTTGCTGGGGAGGAGAAACAAAGTAAGTATATAGCGTGTTCAGCATGATCCTGGGAAATAGGAAGCTCCCAATAAACTCTAGCTGTCATTGTGATTACCATCGTTGTTGCCATCATTATTAATATTATTATGACTCTAGTTTATCTTCCACTTCCCATATTTAATCTGTTGACAAATCACACAGTACAAAATCTGATGTCCTGTTTGGCTCAGATTTTTGTCATCTTGACTGAAAATACATATGCTCATTGGTCCCCAGCCGCATTCTTCTGCATCTCAGACTTTTGACCAGGTGTATATCTGGAGGTAAGTAAGGATATGGCAAATACACTTATCATTTACATTATCTGAGAGTGTGAGTATTTGCTTCCTAGGAGCCTGATATTGAAAACACATAGCACTTCTAAAAGCATTAAGTAAAATAGAGTTGATATAGCTACACTAATCCGTGCTTTCTAAATTTACCGATGGAGGTGAAGAAAATAAGTTGGCATGGATTTTGTACAATTTCTGGATCACACTAACCTAAATGCAAACAGTGCATTCAGCTAAAAATATTGTTTCCTCCCACGAGGTTCCCAGTTTTGCAGAGAAAAATGCCTCTGTGAAGTACATTACTTGAGACAGTGAGTGGTCTTGCATTCTGGAGGAGAAATTACACGAGAACGTTACCACCACATTCTCCAGAAGTCAAGATTCTCTGGCACTGAGTCAAAACCAACATGGGGTTCCCAGAAGGACAAGACAGATGACACCAGTGAAGCCAGCCTCGGGAGAGTGGACAGTAGAGAGTGTGCTTGCATGGTCAATGTGGACTTCCTGTTTATGGCCTGGCCCACTGAGATGGGAGTAACAGAAGGCAGGAAAGAAACCAGACCCACAATTGACGGATTGGCCAGCTCCAAAGAGAAAATAACCACCTGAGAAACTTCACAGAAAATATTTGCCTCTGAGGCTCTTCCTTAGAAAGATGTTGAGGGTTGTTAAATGTATTCTAATGTTAAGAAAATGAGAATTTTACTTTTTTCTTATACGGAAAGAAAAACCAAGCAGAAAAGCACTGCTCTTAAGAACAGTTTATTCAGGGGTGCCTGGGTGGCTCAGTGGGTTAAAGCCCCTGCCTTCAGCTCAGGTCATGATCTCAGGGTCCTGGGATCGAGCCCCGCATCAGGCTCTCTGCTTAGCAGGGAGCCCGCTTCCCCCTCTCTCTCTGCCTGCCTCTCTGCCTACTTGTGATCTCTCTCTCTCTGTCAAATAAATAAATAAATACATCTAAAAAAAAAAAAAGAACAGTTTATTCATTATAAAAGTAGAAACCTGTTTCTTTCCAAGACTTACATTGAACTTCCTTCATCATCCCATATGCAACCTTGTGGATTTAAGGTTGGATTGGTTGTTTTAGTCCTTAGGATCACCTGTACACATCCTCGTGTGCTCCCTTTGTTCAAAAGGAAGACATTTGAAGCCACATGTGTGTCCACTTCCCTTCTGTAAGGTGTAGGCTAGTGTCACACACTTTGTAGGCAACTCAGGAGATATTGATGGAATTAACGTTTTAAAATGAAACATCAGCTCCGCTGTTACCATCATCCTTATTTCAATTTACTGACCTTTATACTGAAGCCAAGTACATTATCATCTTTACACTTTGTTAGAGCCATCTATGTAAAGTTGGCAGAAAAACCTACAGCAAACTAGAGTTAGTAACGGTCTCCACGTGTATTTTATTTTTTTAACCCCAAATCTCAAAGCATTTTAGAAAGAAACACCGTTGCATCTTTTTTTTAATGGGAAAAATAAAATAATCATAAAAAAATCAATGCAATCTAAATAATAGACAATAAAAAGTTAATAAATGATGGTAATTGATAAAATGATATACTATATAGTCATTAAAATTATGGCATAGCTCTTTATTAACAGAACGCTATCCTTGGAAATTTTTTTATTTTAAAAAATAAAAGCAGCAGAAAATATGTAAAATATGATAACTTTATTGTAAAAATATGTATGGTTATATGTGTAAAAATATGTATTGGTATGTGTGTTTGTAGCTCAGAAAGTAATTAAAGGGTATTTAACATTGGTTTTCTACCATGCATGGGGGGGCACGTTACAACTGATTCTTGTTTTTGTATTTTATATATTACCACATTTTCTGTTTTTATAACAAGGGAGAAGTATTATTTTACACACAGAAAAAATATATAGCCAATTTAAAAGAATATGAGGCAATAATATTAAAGAAAGTATTTTTTAATTATTCAAAATCTCATCACCAATAATTATTTAAAATTATTTTTCATGCTAGGTGTAATGTTTTGCAACAAAGCACACAAAATTCACTGCCTTAAAATGCTCATCTATTATTATTATACCTGATGAATCTGTTTGACACTTGAGGATTCCCTGATCTAGGCTGAGTTTGGTTGCTGTTATGGGCTGAATTGCATCCCCTCAAAATTCATCTGTTGAAGTCCTGACCCCTAGTACCTCAGAATGTGACTGTATTTGGAGAAAGGCTCTTTAAAGAAGTAATTAAGTTAAAATTAGGTCATTATAGTGGGCCTAATCCAGTATGATTGGTGTCCTTACAAGAAGAGGAAATTTGGACACAGACATGCCTACGGAAAGAATGCTATGTGTACATGAAGATGCCCAACCTGCAAGCCAAGAAGAGGAGCCCCAGAAGAAACCAAACCTGTCAACTCCTCTTGATCTCAGACTTCTAGACTCCAGAACTGTGAAAAAATAAACGTCTCTTGTTTAAGCCTCGTAGTCTGTGGCATTCAGTCATGGCAGCTCTGGCAAACTAATAGAGCCGACAGGAGCTGGGCTCCAGCTATAGGTTGGCTGGGAGCTCTGCTCTAGGCCAAGTTTGACTAAGTTGCTTTAGCAGGGGCAACTCACCTCCACATGTCTAAATTCCTTTTGCCAACAACTGGCTAACCCTGGGCCTCTTATTCATGGATGGCAGGAACACAAGGGGGAAAGTGGAAATATGCAAAATCCCTTAAAGCTTAATTCTGGAGCTAGCACACTATCACTTCTGCCTCATTCTATTGGCCAAGGCAATTCATGTGACTAAGCCAAAGGTAGAGATCAAATACAATGTAAATTATAGTCCATAAGAAGTCTGTCTACTACGGGAGGGCATTGCAAAGTGGCATGGCACAGAGTATGGATATGCCAGCAGGAAAGGGGGGTGGAGGGAACTGGGGCAAATAAATCACATACTATACTTATATATTTCCAATGTTATTTAATGTTTAATCTTATTCCACATTTTTAATAGGATTAATAATTTTAAATTTCATTGGATATATAATACACCATATTAAACCCACTCTTTATTAATCAGGACTGTACAGGTACAGAATCAATTGTAGAGTAGGTTAGCGAGGAACTAGAATAAAGAAAAGCAAATTGATGTGGTGCCTGGGTGGCTCAGTGGGTTAAAGACTCTGCCTTCGGCTGAGGTCATGATCTCAGGGTCCTGGGATCTAGCCCCACATTGGGCTCTCTGCTCAGCAGGGAGCCTGCTTCCCCCTCTCTCTCTGCCTGCCTCTCTGCCTACTTGTGATCTCTCTCTGTCAAATAAATAAATAAAATCTTAAAAAAAAAAAAAAGAAAAAGAAAAGCAAATTGAAAATTTGCTTCTAACCATCTGTCTATGAAATTAACACATAAGTTAACCAATATACAAGTTTAATTCAAATGGAAAGTCCATAATTCAAAACAGTATAATGTTTTGTACATAGTTGAGCATTCAATATATATTTGCTGAGTAGATTCTTTGTAAATTCATTTTGAACGTGAGAACTGTTGCTAAAACAACACATTAAAAATGTGAGAAATCTCATTTTTTAAGCAAAGGAAAACAAAAAAAAATACACAGAAAGTACTGATGACAGTATTAACTGCAAAACATTACAATTTGGGATGCCTGGGTGGCTCCGTCGTTAAGCGTCTGCCTTCGGCTCAGGTCATGATCCCACAGTCCTGGGATCGAGCCCCACATCGGGCTCTTTGCTCAGCAGGAAGCCTGCTTCTCCCTCTCCCTCTCCCACTCCCCCTGCTTGTGTTCCCTCTCTCTGTGTCTCTCTCTGTCAAATAATAAATAAAAGCTTTAAAAAAATAAAAAACCAAACAAAAAGCATTACAGTTTGGTATCCACCATCAACTTTCTGGTTAGTAATATGTGGAAACATTTTATGGAACTGCTAAAACTTTTTATTTACTTGGATGGAAGACTGACTAAAATTTAGCAATCCTGATAGCAATTATTTTTAACTACGATATTATTTCACCTTCCAAAAACAGTCCTACATTTATGCAAAAGGAATGCAAGAAATTAGCAGAAAATTTTGTTTTCTGAAGACTAATAAGCCTCATTTTTCTAAAAGGATCAAAGAACGACAAATCTTTATTGAAGTTTCCTTTCTAAGAGAAAGTAAATCTTGGCTCTAAGTTCATTTTCCCAATCAGGAAGCAGAAAAATTTTTTTAGGAAAGTATTGAACCTGAGAAGTAGAAAAAAAAATTTTCCACTGGTTAATTATTTTTATAATTTGGTTCTAAAAACATTACCACTATACATATTCCTAAAAAAGATTTTAGTGTTTCATGTAATCAGTAATGCAGTCACTTAAAAAGCATGTGGAAATTGCAGAGCTAAATAGCAGACATACATTTATTATATTTGGTACATGCCCATACTCTAGGGATAGCTAAATGTGTGTCTATAGTACTCCTTTGTCTCCTCTTGGAAACCCCTCTAGAGCTCTGTTATGAATTATATTGTTTAAATATGTCCACACTCAGTTTCAGGGGAGTTATTCCCAAGTCACTTTCAAACGGAACACATGTTGCATCTGTTTTCTGTTTGTGAATACTCAGTGCTTGGCGCTTTAATTGGGATATTTTCCTTTGGAATGAAATAATTTCAAATATTTGCTTAATCAAAACATCAGTTCCCTTTTCCAGTTTCCATCACGGATTGTTGGTAGGTTTCCCAGACTCAGTCTCTTGTGCAATGGAGAAGGACCCACCTCTCCTTGGTGTGTAGGGGGCAACAGAGGGAAATCAGGCAAGAGCCGGACCATTAGCTCATCCCTTCTCCATATCCTGCCCCTTTCTAGATTCCACCCGCCTCATATTCAAATACTCTTGAAAGCTAGAACTGTCTCACCTTTTCCCGATATTTATAATCTTTTTTTTTTTCCTTGAAAGTTTTAACGGCAGCAGAAAAATTTTTCACACAGGTTGAATTCTGTGACGTCACTGAAAACTCACAGCTCCCTCCCCTGCCAGATTCAATCAAGCACAAGTTCTTGGGGCCCTTGATCTTTGGGATACATGTGTGTAAGAGAAATTAGCCTGGCAGCAGGGACACGACAGAGCTGGGGAAATCGAAAGAGACTGGAGGGAAGAAAGACACACTGTTGCTGTTGTCCATGGGGAAAACGAGAAAGGTCATTGAAGTAGAACTGAAATGCGCTCCTGGGAAAAGCAGGTACTTCAAGGACTTGAAGCAAAACTCAGTCACTTAGGAGCCGCTTGACCCAATCCCTCTACGCCTCAGTTTCTCTACTTAGAAAACAGATGTGAAATTACCATTTGTAATTGTTTTAAAAACTAAATTATAAAGCTCTTTAAATGCTTAGTATTTTTTTTATTAACATATAATGTATTATTTGTTTCCGGGGTACAGATCTGTGATTTATCAGTCTTAACACAATTCACAGCACTCACCATATTAAATGCCTCGTATTTAATAGAAGCTCAATGTTAGTATATGATTTTAAATGGACACTTTTGAAAAAGACTGGGAAGGGAGAAACAAATGAATGCTAGCGGATCAAATACAGGAAAGGACAAAGAAAGATTTACAAAGATGGGAAGGTATCTAGCCCACCGGCACACATTTCTCTACTTTATTGACCAGAGGACAATTTTTTTTCCCCACAAGGAATCTCAGAGGACACTGGTTAGAGACGTGCGAACATGATAGCTTTTCAGGAGATCACCAAGCACAGCTTCACATTCCAGGCTCCGTGCAGGAGCTCCTGAAAATAAATTTGTCGACATTGAATCCAAAGGCTTCCCCAAACTATTTGAGCGTGCAACATTTTTCTTGTTTTATCAACTGTTAATATACCATGGAACTAGAGTCTGCAGAACAGACTATGGGAGACAAGGGTTTAAATGTGGATCCCAGGCTTTGTTATGGATTTTCAGCTTGTCCTAAATGAAATTCAGATCAACTAACAGGAAGGCAGTCCCTGGAGATTGGTCTGCAGCCTCTCCAAAGGGAAGGTCAGAAACCCACTTGCGTCCTTTGTTCTGTGGCAAGTCTTCATCACGCTGGCTCAACTACAGGTTCTGGGCTCTCCGTACGTGTTCTTTTGGATTTCTTTAAGATTCTAGTTGAAAATAAATAAAAGGACTCTCAAAGTTTGCTTCTCTGTGGGGATTTTTTTACCTCTAGCTTTCCCTCCATTATCAGAAAGCTAGAAAATGTTAACAATATTTCAGTGGTAGCAAGTGAAATTAATCACATTTTGCAGTGAGTCATTTTAAGAAACCATTTTATCAAAATAATGTATATTTTCATTGTAGAAAAGTTCAAAAATAGAAATAAACAGGAGAAATTAAAAATCACGTTAATCCCATCATACAGAAACAATCACTGTTAATATTTTTACTTTTGTCCTTCCAGACTCTGTACCTGTGTATTTCTCACTCGAACAAAAATGTAGCGATGTTATGTATTTGTTATGTAACCTGCTTCCCCCTCACTAATTAATACCTCTAAACATCTTTCCATGTCAAGAATACAGATTTAGATCATCATTTTGATGGAATAATAAATATTCTGGTGAATTAATAAACTATAATCCCTTACAGAAATTTATAAGAATGATTGTTTAGGTTGTTATTATAAACAACACTACAATGAACATCTTGGAACTAATTTTGTCATGTTTGCCAACAGTTTTTTTTAAATCAGGCTTAAAACCACTTATAAAATTTACAGTTTCACACATTTTTCATACTTATAAGCACCATTCTTGGGGAGCATGACACAAGAAGATTACTTAGTCATCATACTTCTGATCAAAGAAGGAAAAGGGATGAGCCTTCTCCTTCTCCTCAGCTGTGTTTTCCCTGTATATTTAAGGCACTCTGGAGCCAATATCGCTGGGGAGGATGATACATAATGGCCAAAATGCTGTCATCAAAACCTTGCAGCTTGCTTTCAAAGTACCTTCATACCTTCATTCACTAACTCTTGTCTTCAATTCGATTGTTTGGAGACAAGTTTATTTTAACCTGTGACAAGATGTGCAAATTTCCAAATCATGATATATTTCATTTTTAAAAATTAAAATCGTTCTAACAACGATGAATCTCTACATTGGTATACTATTAAAAAATTAAGCAAACCCAGAAATCACAGATTACCATTAATTGCCAAACCCCCTGGCTCAAGCTCTCTCCCTCGAATAAATAAATAAAATCTTTAAAAAAAAGGAAAAAATGGACCTGTTCTGAATATTTTATATAAATGCAGTCATAAAACAGGTGACTTTTTGTGTCTGGCTTCTTTAACTCAGTGTAATGTTTTCAAGGTTTGTCCGTGCTGTAGTATGTATCAGTATTTCATTCCATTTTATGTCTGAGTAATATGTCATATATACATAAGAAGTTCATCTATAGTTTTTTCTTGTGGCATCTTCATCTGGCTTTGGTATCAAGAAATGACTGGCCTCAGTAAGTGAGTTAGGAAGTGTTCCTTCCTCACCTACTCTTTAGGAAGAGTTTGAGGATTGGTGTTAACCCTTTAAATGATAGACTTCACCAGTGAAGCCATCTTGTCCTGGACTTTTCTTTGTTGGGAAGTTTTTATTAAAGATTCAATCCCTTTACTTCTTATAGGTCTATTGAGATTTTTCTATTTCTTTTTGAGTCATTTGGTAATTTGTGTATTTCTGAGAAGTTCTCCACTTCATCTAGGTTTTCAAATCGCTGGCACACAATTCTTCATTGTATTCTCTTATATTCCTTTATTTCTGTAACGTTAGTGGTAATATCCCCACTTCCATTACTGATTTTAGTTATTTACGCATCCTTTCTTTTTCTTAGCCTAGCTAAAAGTTTGTCAGTTTTATTAATCTCCAAATAATTCCCAAATTTGATGAAAATATATGAATCTACAAACCCATGAAGCTCAGTGAACTCAAGAATTATGACTTCACGGGGCACCTGGCTGGCTCAGTCAGTGAAATATGGGACACCTGATCTTGGTGTTGTAGGTTCAAGACCCACACTGAGTGTAGAGATTACATAAAAATAAAAAAATTGTAAAAATTATGAGTCCGCAAAGAGATTTACACTCAGTAGGGTCTCAGTTTGGTATGAAGGCTTTCATTTTCTCAATGTGTCACCTCACCTCCTGTATTTCTGAGCCCAGAACCAGTCTGGTTCAATTTCTGCAGAGGGCAAACCTCTACTAATTGGGGTGGGGAGGGGTGCCCCCCAGGCTTCGCAGGGCAGAGAAAGGTATCTAGGGATCTAATCGCTCCTCTTAAAGACATCAACCAATCTTCGCATTTTCACCTCTGATCAGCACTGCAGCTTTCATGATGCCTCCCATTCTAAGCCTTTCGGAAGTTCTGGCAGGGAACTGACTGCTTCCTGGCTTCCTTGCAAGAGTAGGTTTCAGTTACCACTTGCTTGTAACTTTCCAAATTGATCATTTCTCTTCTCTGCTATAGTATCCTCTTATATTCCCCTTCTGGATTTATTTTTATTCCTTTTTAATATACTAGGAGAGCTTTGGGAAGGATCAGAGATAGAGTCATATCTCGCTTAATCTTTATATCTATCTGAAATTGAAATTATCCCCCATTTCATAGAGGAGGAAACTGAGGCTCAGAGAGTTTAGAAAACTTGTCCAAAGTCACAAAGATAGTAAATAATGGATCCCAGTTTCAGTGGCCTTTATACTACCTTCTGTAGTTTCATCAAGCGTAAGTAGACACAATCTGCTCCAATGTCATCTGGCTCCAGCAAGTGTCTAAAACAAGTGTTGTTTTAGGGTTCCCTATGTTCTCTAAGTAAAGTTCAACAAGTTTATCCTCCTAGTGCTCATACCCCAAGACTAGACAGGTTCATTATTTTAACCTTCACCCATACTCAATGCTCCTAGACACAGGAATCCTGTTAGGCAATTACCAGCAACGGTTCAAAAGTCAGTAAAGAGGAAACCAACTCGTGGTGAGAGTGGCTGAGAGAGATGCTAGATAGTCATGCAGGAAAAAAAAAAACAAAACCCCAAAACCAAAAACAATGGATTTACTTTTAAGGAATGGAGGGCAAGGCAAAAGTGACTCGTTGGGCAACCCGAGTCCACAGATAATGGTTGATGATTTACTACTCTACGGCACACAATAGCTAACACCAAAGAGTCCTTTGGAGAGAGGAACAGGCCAGTTATCAGTGTATTTGCCTCTCAGCTCCAAACACGTGGCTGCACTGCAATGTGAGAGTTCAATCTTTCAAATGGCGCAATACTCTGTTATAGAGTATAACTCTATACTCTATACGCAATACTCTGTTATAGAGTTATAGAGTATAACTATAAACTCTGTTAGTAGAGGGCGCTAGAGAGTGCCGTGGCTTCTCTTCTCTGGTTCTGCTGCGCTCTTCTCGGTAGGTCTTTGCAGGTGCGTGGCTTCTCTAGCACCTAATGCCCAGAGCCTGGGCAACTCCTCTAGCTCTTGGCTTCTGAATCACCAGTCAGCTCTCTAGCACCTGACCCCTGTAGTGTATGATCAGCAGCAGCCAGCAGCTAGTAGTTTCACCTGTACCTAGCCAGGCAGCTCGAGCACTTTCATGGCTGAGTCCCTTCCGCAAGATACCTTTCTATGAGTAGTTTTCGCTCGAACCCTACAGGGAGGATTTCTGGCAAGTATCGGAGGGTGGATTTCCAGTAAGTCCCACCTATGCAGTACCCCAGTGGCTTCTCTGCCATCCAGTGAGCCATCAATGTGCCTCTTTAGAGTCTTGGGTAGGGAAGGTGGCTCTTCTTTGGGTACTCTCAGCGCTAGGGGTAGTGGCTGCTCCTTACATCTGTTATTCCTGTATTTTTTAAAAAAATATATTCTCTTCATTTTTTACTAGGCAATCCCTCATTACTTTAATTCTGTTATAATTAATGGTAGAAGGATGATAGAATGGTCATTCAGAAAGCCCAATGCTTTACCATTTACTTAAAGATTTATGTTAATTTGATTTTCAAACAGATTTTAAAAGGGTATTCACCATTGAAGGGAATAGCATAGAAATTATATCTAAGCCTACATGCATGTAAATCTTAAACTATACAAATAAATGTGCCTGAAGATAATACCTTCTTTTACTTCACCAAAAAGAAGTTTTATTTGCATTTGATTGATAGGGAGGATAGTAGCTAATAATGGTTTGGACTGTGGATCGTAGAGAAAAGTCTTTTCCAGGAAAATACTGTATTTCCTTTTTTTTTTTTTTTTTTTTTGAAAATACTGTATTTCCACTTGAGGCAGATCCTATGGCGATGAGAAATCCAGCCCATTTAGAAGAGGCCTGAAACGCTGAGATGAGTGCTCCCATTCTTGCCTCTAGAGGGCCGTTGTGCACCACTGGAGCGCACAAGGGGTACCCTTGAGCATCTCAGTCTCACTTGCAATCTAGTCAGTCAACAAAGTTTGAACTTTCCTGCTATCCTGCAAAATAATGAGATTTTTGAAGTCTTTCCCACTTAAAACATGCATAAATACAATTTAAAAAGGCTGAAGATGATTATGACAAATGAGAAAAAAAGGCAAAAGAAGAAATTCTTATCTCTTCAAATCAAACATTCAGTTTATTGGTTACCAGGCCGTCATGACCTTTTGTTACTATCTGTTAAGCAGAAGGAATTTTGATAATGGATCCTCTTTTAGCTTGGAAATTCCTGTCTATAATTGCCTATACATCAGCCTATTAAGTATAGACCACATGATTGGAGGTCACCCTTAAAATGTTGATTTCCACCAGAATTTATTAATGATCCTAATCATAACTCTGTAAAGTACCAAAGATCAAAGAGGTTAGGTAGTTTAGAGACAGAAGTTGTAGAACAAGAATCCAATGCCCCCGCCCCCACATACTACCTTCACTGTACTAAGCTACATTTTTTTTTTAAAGATTTTATTTATTTATTTGACAGAGAGAGATCACAAGTAGGCAGAGAGGCAGGCAGAGAGGGGGGTGGGGGGAAGCAGGCTCCTTGCTGAGCAGAGAGCCGGATGCGGGGCTCGATCCCAGGACCCTGAGATCATGACCTGAGCCGAAGGCAGAGGCTTTAACCCACTGAGCCACCCAGGCGCCCCACTAAGCTACATTTCTTACAAATAACTTTCAATTCTCCTTTTCTACTGTGTATATTAAATGATTAAACCCCCATGAAAAATAGAAAATTCTTCTTCTTCTAATTCATTTCTATTCTCTTTTTTACGAGAGAAGTCATGATTTACTACCAGATATATTCTCTTGCGTATTATGGATATAAAGCTCAGGAATTAGTGTTATAATTTAATTGTTCGACTTAAAGAAAAGCCCAAATAAGTACACCAAATTGTAGCTTAATTCAAATAGTATTGAATCCAATACTGCATCCAAAAGAGCCTGTTAGTATGTGTTACTCTGCTTATTAAATGGACCAAGTGACTAGAGGAGAAAATGCACAAATAGAAGAGCATTTAAACAATGGAATATATGCCATCTTGTGGTGAGGCGAGGAAATGCAGCAATTGTTCCGCAGTTTTAAATACTGTAATCTCTTCACATTAACATTGCTACTCATGTGAATAGCCAATAATAATATAAGTCCCATTTTTTCTATAACCCATTCACAACAATTTTGCTTGACAGATTATCCTTAAGTAAACTGCAGGAGCATTAAGATGCTCCTAAATTTGACAAATCTTACTAGCTTCCTTGCTAAAATCAGTTCTCAAAAGATTGCTTCTCTATCCACCATGACCTAGGAGTTTTAAAAGGCATCAGACTGCACCAAAAGGCTCAAAGGCAACCCACGTAATGTTTAAAGAATACCTAAAGGGCTCCTGAGTGGCTTAGGTGGTTGGGTGTCTGCCTTTGGCTCAGTCCTAGGATCAAGTTCCACATGTGGCTCCCTGCTCAGCGGAGAGACTGCTTCTCCCTCTCCCTCTTTCCCTCCCCCTCTTCTCTCTCTGAAATAAATAAAATCTTTAAAAAAAAAAAAAAAGGAATACCTGAAGATCTAAGACTTTCCCCCTGAATCACTTTGGCCCCATCTATCACTCTTTACCTGACATGGTAACAATAGCAGCTGACACTTATTGATTCCTGTATTTCTTTAAGTAATCTCTACACCCAATGTGGGGCTCGAACTCACGACCCCCAAACCAAATCACATGCTCTATGGACTGAGCTAGCCAGGCTTCCTTAACAGCAGCAGATAACACTTATTGAACATTATGTATCAACTCAATCCTTGCAATAACCCTATGACATAAGGATGACTATCATCCTCCTCATTTAAATTAAAAAGGAACGGAGGCACAGAGAGGTTAGTAAACCCAAGATTATGGTGAAGAAAAAGATCTTACACTTTGAAATGCACAAAGTTTTTTATTTAAACCTTGGAAACCCACGTCATTTATATCGCCATATAAGTAAGAAATATTATGAATCCCAGAGAACGGAGAAGCTTCAGAAAGATTTTTACTGAAGGCACTGGAACCAGAAGTCGCAGGTAAATTACTTCAATGTAAGACCTTCAAAAACGCTCCTCTATTGACAAAATGCTAGTAGCTTTGGTAGAAGGACAAAGATTAATTATTATATAACTACCTTATAAGTACCAATGCTGACTTGGAACAAGCATTCACCTGTCATGACGAAATGTGAAAAATTAAGAACAATGCAACATCTTCATTAAAGGACCGTTTTTGTTTTGTTTTTCCCTGAGTTGAGGTCTTAATTTTTAAAGTGCATTTTTAAAAAATGAAATGCTAGTGATAGTTGATAGCTACTCTATCCTTATCAAGAACATGATTCTCCCGGATAGTTTATATCTCATTTTAGGCTCAATGCCTTAGGCTCAATGGCTTTTAGCCACATGGCACACCTTCCTTCTCCTTCAAAGAAATGAGACTAAGATAGTCACTATTGCCCCAGCAACTGAACTGTATGAATCTGCTAGTCATTCCAAAGGATGATTTGAGACATGGAAAAGGGAGCCGTAAGGTTGTATAAAATTTCTATCCCTTTGACTAGAAATTACCTGCTTGTGTTTTTTAATCAACATTTTTGTGTAATGTTCACACGGTCCAACATTCAAATCTCCATGAAAAGAGCCAATGCTCCAGTGTTGCATTTCATTATCATCTTTGCTAGATATTACCATCAATTTTGTCCTTTTCTTTTTACACACACAAAAAGGTAGTATGTCATGTATTCCATCTCTTCCTTCTTTCCCTTAATGGTAGATCTTGAGATCTTTGCAGATGTAGTATGTACTTCTCATACTTGCTGCGGCTGTATTCTTTCATAACTTATCATTCAACCTCCTCTACATTTAAGTCATTTTAATCTTTTATTTCAAATAATGTTGCATAATGATTTCTGAGTCATTTGCACATGTTAAATTTCTCAAAATGGAATTTTGAATCAGATTTTTATTTGTAATTTTTAAAAAAGATTTGAGTATGCCGAGCGAGAGGGGGAGGAGCAGAGGGAGAGGGAAAGCACAGGGCTCTGTCTCACAACCCTGAGATCATGACCTGAGCCAAAACCTAGTCAGTCACTTAACCGACTGTGCCACTCAGGCACTCGATTTTTATTTGTAATTTTGATATAGGATGTTAAATTAAGTCATTATAGATTATAGTGACTCTCACTCTCTACTAGTGTATGATAATCTCCTCGTCCTCTGTATTTAATTAACATATAATGTATCATTTGCCCCAGGGGTACAAGTCTGTGAATCATCAGGCTTACACATTTCACAGCACTCACCATAGCACATACCCTCCCCAATGTCCATAACCCAACCACCCTATCCCTACCCTCCCTCCAGCAACCCTGTTTGTTTCGTGAGATTAAGGTTTTGTCTCTTAAGGTTTGTCTCCCTCCCGATCCCATCTTGTTCCTCATCCTCTTGCCAACACTTGTTTTTCAAATTTACGATAGGTTTAAAAAATAAGGTCAAAAAATTAAAAATTATCTTCATAGATTTTAATTTGCATATCCTAAGTGTTTCAAGATCTTTCTGTATTTAATAACTATTTGTATTTCTTTCCCAGTGTTCGTACCCTTCATGTACTTTTTCAGTCTTTCTTTACTAGCTTTTTAACTGTGGCCACGTTGCAATTCTTTCTGCACACTGCCCCATCATGTTATTTCCCTCAACTTAGAGCTATTTTGTTAGCCTCAATTTTTTTGTCAAATGTATCGTTTCTTCTGTAGTTTGGAGTCAGACTTTCTCTACTCCAATTTTTTAAGTCTCTTAAACAGTTTCTAGTACTTATGGTCTCATTTCCCCTTTCCAATTTAAATTTGATTCTTCTAGTGGAAGGTATAAAACTTTTCCCATTTGACTACCCATTATCCCAACACTACTTAATAACCCTCTTTTCTTCCTTCACCAATCTGAAATATTTATCCATTATTTTCAAATGTATATTGATATTTATCTACGGTTACTCTGATTTTTCTCATTATACACCAGAACTGTAACTTCTCTACACTTTTATTTCTAGAAATTGTTATTGCTGTTGTAAACAGGGCCCTTGTTCTTTCCATGGTTGTTTGGAGGTTGTACCAAGTCACTTGGGCTGAATGTGCTTGTTTCATAATTCTCTTCAAGCTTCAGTTATATATAATGCTTACCTGTAAATAGGAAAACAAAAGGTAAATGTGCCCAAGGAGGTTCATTACAGTACTGAAACAGATGTTTGGTGGGTCCTTACAACAGAAGAGTAATACAGTTAAAATGAACTACACTTGTTCAACACGGTAAATCACAATATAAGAACCAAGTTACAGAGGTGTACGTATGCGATACTTCTTGTCTTTCACAAACACTAAATACATTATTTTAGTCCCTTAATGAAGGGCTGAGTTAATGCCTAATGTCATAAAGGCTTAGATGCTGATGGATTTGCAGCAAGAGTAAAAACATGGATTAAAATATCAGTGAACTTCAGAGAAACGGTTACTTCTGAAAAATGGGAAAGGGAGTTAAATGGCAGTGTATAAAGAAGTCTTTAAACTGGTATAATATGTTTAAAGGGAAAAAAAACCACTTGAAGCAAATATGGCAAAAGTGAAAAAAACATCTGTTAAATCTGAGTGGGTACATGGCTGTTCATTACCTAAATCTGGGTGCTTCTGTGAATGTCTGAAATATTTCTTAGCACAGGGGCTTACAGAGAAACATCTTCCACATCATCATCTTCTAGAATTTTATGATTTTTTTTTTAAAGATTTTTATTTATTTATTTGAGGGAGAGAGAGAGAGTGAGAGAGAGCATGAGAGAGGAGAAGTTCAGAGTGAGAAGCAGACTCCCAGTGGAGCTGGGAGCCCGATGTTGGACTCGATCCCAGGACTCCGGGATCATGACCTGAGCCGAAGGCAGTCGCTTAACCAACTGAGCCACCCAGGCACCCTAGAATTTTATGATTTTTATTTCAAAACAATCACTTTAGGTCTGGCAAAAAAGTAATTTCACTCATTTTCCAAGTTCCTAAAACGTTTTATTTTTTCTGTTGCATATCCTAGAGTAAGTATAAATTACCCACTTGTCTGCTTTCTACCACTAGAATGTAGGCTGTGGCTGCAGGCATTTTTCCATTATCTTCAGTTGCATACCCAAGGCATTTTAAAATGAACAAATACTCAAACCGAAAAATAAATTAATTCTTTATGTGTTTATTTCCTTGGTTTGGAAACTGTGTGCAATAGTGGAACCTGGATGCTATGCAAAATGCAGTAAAAGGACCAGGTTTTGTCTAAATAGGTTTTATTTTAGATGGACTTAATATGAATACAGGAAAATTCTGGTCAAACACAACCATACAATTCCTTTTCTACATGGTACACAGTGGGGTTGGCAACAAAGTTACATATTGCTCAGTATGGAAGACCGTTTCCTTCTCTGATTAGGACTTCTTTCAATTCAGAATTTTCATTTCCAATTTTTGGGACTCTTTGGTTCAGCTCAAATATAATTCCTGATTTCAATTGCATAGTTTATATTATTAATTTAGAGATAAATTATTATAATGAGATTCCAATCTGCACTGGTGACTGGCCAAACTATAAAAAACAAGACAGTAGAACTGCTATTACATTAAGAAATAAGTACTGTAAAATACTCTTTCCTGAACAGTAAATGGATGCCCTTGAAGTTGTAATCAGTTATCTTTGACTCCTAGTTTATTCTAATTGTACAGAAAGTTATTAGCCCCCCAAAAAGGATTTCATGTTGTAATAAAGACAAAAGACAAGCCAAGTACAATTTTTTAATAAAGATAATTACAAAAGATGGAAAAAATCAGCTCAGAAAGGCCAATTACTTCTTTAATAGATCAGTTTTTGACATAATAACACATCAATTTTAAATACTATCACATAAAGCATGGTGGAGAAAAGAAATTTTGCTTCATAATTAGAAAACTCACAATAAAACTTGCCAAGAAAAACAAAAACAAAAAAAAGCCATTTTGAAAATAAATACAGTCCATGCCAAAGTAGTATAAAATGAAGCCAGAAGTCTTCAAAAAGAAAAAATTTTTTCTTCCCAATATTTTCTCACTCTTTTACGGTTTCTGAAATTGGTGAGACACTCAAATTCAAGGGTTGCTGAGCTGTTCTGATTTGGCTCTGTTAAAAGAGGCAACACAAAATATCAGGGTCCTCTAGGGTCATGCCCAGAAACACATGATAATGCCTTGTTTTTGGAGTACTGATTCCCTTAATCTTTCCAGTGATTTTACAATCTCCAAGTTATCCTATAAAGGCTAGCACAAAATTAGATGTGGTCAAGTATTTATATGCTTTCTGACGATAAAAATCTCAATTATGATTTTGCTAAACATAATTGCATTATGAATTGTGTTATGCTAGCCCAGTGTTTAAATTTATCCATCCCCCAACACTAAACAAATTCACATATACAGAAATTAAAAGAACCATGAAAAGACCACATAAAGTTACTAGCAAAAGGTCTCAGATACATTATGTACAAGAATACAAACTAATTTATGTTCAGCTACACAATATTATTACTAGTCTTTTTCATTTTTTAAGGCAAGCTATATAAGTAACAGATCAACCGCCAACACATAAACTGGATGGTTAAGATGGCATATATTACCTTACACACCAACATGGACTAAAATTTAGAGCACCTCATACAACTTACTGATGCTCTCAAGCAAGTTCAGTCCAGCACTTCTCAAAAGAATACACACCCGAAGTAAATTTATTTATTATTTTTATAGTAAAAGAATATAATTTACCCTTTGGTATCTGTTTTTTCACCACTACTGTCCTTGGATTTATCTTCTTCCTTAACATCTAAAAACAAAAATTGGGAAGAGATTGAAGCCTATTTTAAAATACAAAATATATACATTTTAAAATATACTTTACTTAAAATACAAAAAGCTGTCATATCCAATCTTACTATTCAAGAATTCGGTAACTACAGAAGCTCTGCTAAATGACAGAGGTTCAAGGGGTCTGTGTAACAACACAGGTCCTGCCCTTTTGAAGTTTTGTTTCACTTACACTACAGTATTCCAGCTGGGTGCGTGCTGTGGAGAAGTTCAGCCTACAGACATGTGCACAGCACCGAGGGGGGTTGGAAGAGGTTATCACAGAGAAGTGACATTTGAGAGATGTCCTAAGAATGAACAGCTTTTGGGTGGGAAAAGGGATGAAGCATCCTGAACAGAAGGAAAACTTAAAAGGACTTTGAGGCAAGACAGAATTTTTTTTTAAAGATTTTATTTATTCATGAGAGAGAGAGAGAAAGAGAGAGGGAGGGAGGCAGAGGGAGATCCTGGAATCACAACCTAAGCCAAAGGCAGACACTTAACCAAGACTGAGCCACCCAGGCGCCCCAGGTTAGACAGAACGAACAGGTTAGAAGGAAGAACTGGAAGACCACTGGGAATGACGCATTGTGAGAAGAGAGAATTAGGTAAAATAAGCCCAGAGGCACAGTAGAGGCTAAATCCTACTGCTTCCACCATTCACTTTTAATCCTCACTGTTTAAGTCTTGAAACTTTACCATTCTAATAAAAATCAATAAAATAGTAACATTAACACTACAAACTCAAGATTACTAAAACAAATTGGCCCAAATGTGCTGAATTTCTTCAAGGAGGCATATGAACCGAAGTTTTGAAGCAATGACCTGACAACAAAGAGAACTTGATTATAAACATTGTTATTAAGCATACTACATAGACATTTCAGGGGACTGGTCTGACTTACAATACAAACGTGTGTGACAATAAGGATACTATGACTTTTTTTTTTTGATTACTGGCTTAACTTTGGATATGTAAACTTAGAAATTCAAAGTGCCGAAATGGAACTGGGAAAGGGAGGAAGAAAAAAGAAATAGCCCCAACTTTAGGTTTTGATTTACAGATTTTCAAAAAAAGTTTTCTGTAGTAATATTTCTTTACATCTAAGACAAGGGATTTTAAACAAATGAAAGACCTTATAAGAAGCACCCCACCACAAAATAAGTTTTTTAAATTATTATTATCAACAGCAAAAGTTCTGAGGAACTAAATTCTAAGACATTAATCCACAACAAGGTCATTAAGCCAGATCATTTTTAGCTAGAACAGCAATGAAAGACAAGCAGCACCCTAGTGAAGGTGCTTTCCCATTTGAGGGGAAAAAAAGCACAAAAAAACTAAAGATTTTTAAAATGAGAAGAAACTTCAAAAATGACAAGAATAGGGGCGCCTGGGTGGCTCAGTGGGTTAAAGCCTCTGCCTTCGGCTCAGGTCATGATCTCGGTGTCCTGGGGTCGAGCCCCGCGTTGGGCTCTCTGCTCAGTGGGAAGCCTGCTTCCCCCTCTCTCTGCCTACTTGTGATCTCTCTCTCCGTCAAATAAATAAAATCTCAAAAAAAAAAAAAAAAAATCATCTGAAACCTTCTTTAAAAAAAAAATGACAAGAATATGTACTGATGGTGAAAGAATGAAAAATACTACAAAAACAATACAGCTAAAGCTAAGCCCTCCTTACCTCAAACATAAGTGGAATTTCTGGATGTCAATCAGTACGTAAGAGCAGACTGGAGCGATCATTGTGATACATTCGAAACTTAGAATTATAAAATGGTAGAGAATGGTAGGTAGCCTACAGAGGAGTGAGTCACAAGTAAAGGAACAGAACTGCAAGTGTTAGATATGCTGGGGAATCCTAACCTTTCTAGTAAAAAAGAAAAAAGAACATGATAGCCAGCTTACTCATGAAACTTCAATGTGACAGGTATAAGGAAAAGGATGCTGGCCAAGTATGTCTATCACAGTTTTCCACATGCTACAGGGTCTAAATTAACAGCCAACTAAAACTCATGTTCATCACCATTACTTGTATACAGGTATCAGGTATCCTGTATCCATTCAATCAAGAAACACACCAAGTGTTAAGAATATAGATATTTAAGATACTGTGATCCCTAGCCATAAACAGCTCAATCTAGCATGGAGGTACATAAAATTCTGTAACGAGGCATTATAATATATGTTAAATAAAATGACCAACGTATATATAAGTACTCTGGGAACTCAGATAAAAGATTAATAGATTCTGGTAGTAAATTTACTGCCTAAAGCTTCAGTTTGTCAAAAGGTAAGCTACCAGCATTTTTAAGTTATGGCATCAAAGTATTATACTTCCCCCCTCCAACCCAGCTTCCAAATACCTTCCTATCTTTCCTCAGAGTTTTTATGTTTTCATCAAACAATTTCTGAGCAAAGCCTACTCTCTCAGCTTTTTCACAATGGTGAAACTGGTCTAAGGGTAACTCTTTTTTTGTATGTCTTATTCACGTCAAATAAATGTTAGGTAGTTAAAAACTATCTTAGAATTTGAGCTCTGCTCATAGACTACAAATGGATCTATAATCACTTTGTCTTCTTACCCAATCTGTATCATAGTGTGATGTCTGCTGTTCTATGCCTATGTCAGCAAGAGAAAGTTAAGAAGGTTTTCTGTATTACAAGAGCAAATGTGACTAGTAACATTAACAGAGCTTTAAATAAAAGATTTAAAAGATAAGCACCATTTATCACATGGAAAAAAGTCATCTACCTAGCATAACCACCCCTTTAATACATGCAAAACTGACTTCAGGATTTCATTAAAAAATTGCAGTGAAGCTCATTTTAAAAACTTACAATTAAAACACAATTACCAAAAAATAAATCTGACCTGCTTTTTTGTCCTCTGTCTCTTTCTTGTCTTCTTCAATTCTAGCTTTCTTTGCTCCTTTCTTATGATCAGCCACATTTCTACGTCCTCCTTCTCCTTCATCCTCAGAATCTGAGAATTCTTCATCACAAGCTATTCGTTTGTCTGATGCTCTAACTGATTATATAAAGATTTTAATGTAAGTTGACAAGGCAGTCACAGGTTTTATAATTGTTGTAACACACTCATGTACAAAAATGTACCAACCAATTTCCACATCTAAAAGTACAAGGTAACAAATGCTTAATAGTCTTAAGATTAGAACTGAATGCATGGTTTGTTCAATAATGAAAATTTAGATCTGATCTAGGAAGAAGTAATTCAAAGAAACATGAAAAACATTTGGGGAGCTCACCAAAAAAAACTTGGGAGGGAAAAACTATGTTTTACTAGTAGGAGGAAGGGGGGATTAAAGAGTGACCATTTATTTCAGAGCTAAAAGGAGATGTAGACAGACAACATTAAAAATATCATTAATACCAAGTATGTTAGAAGGTCTACAAGAGATACCATTATGCTACAACTCTAGCAATCAATATTAAGTGGAATGAGAGACAAGAGAATCAAACAGAAGGTGCTTAATGTTACTGAACTCATTCTCATTTGGATAAATGGCATTACTTCCCAATTCCTTCCCAAATATACATTAAACTTTTATTGAGAGCGTGCATGCACACATGATGTGTGTGTGTGGGAGGGGTAGAGAGAGAGGGAGAGAGAATCCCAAGCAGGCTCCACACCCAGTGCAGGGTCCAATGCGGGGCTCGATCTCATGACCCTGAAATCATGACCTGAGCCAAAATCAAGAGTCAGACGCTTAACCAACTGAGCCACTTAAGCTTTCCTTGATCATATATATATATATATATAGAGTCACATGAACTAAAAACGGTGACACTCAAAGGAGGCTTTAAGACACAAGAGGGCCACCTGGGTGGCTCAGTTGGTTAAGTATCTGCCTTTGGCTCAGGTCATGATCCCGGGGTCCTGGGATTGAACCCCGCATCAGGCTCCCTGCTCTGTGGGGAGCCTGCTTCTCCCTCTGGCTCCCCCTGCTTGTGCTCTCTCTCTTAACAAAAAAACAAAACAAAACCAGAAAACAAAAGTCAAATCTATGTAAGATTAAAAATGGGAAAAAAGGACAATAATAATAGTGTCCTCATGGAACATGACCCATAGTGAAATTCCTGGACCACCAAAACCTTTAATTTGTAGTGATATTTTTAACAAATCAGAAGAATGTAATAGAATACACATCAAGGCATTATCTTACTAGAAATTCTCTTGTCTGGATCTTCTCCATCTTCATCTCCGCTGTCTTCATGAACAGCATCTTCTGGAATAGCTTGCATCTGGACGCCAGGTGCATGAGGTAACATGCGTAAATTTTCAAATAAACGCTGTCTAAATTACACATGCAAATTTATTAGACAAAATTCATTTCTTTTCAAGTTCCTCTTAAACGTAAGAGGAAATGTTAAGCAAAAATTTCATCTTTTATCTGACTTAACCTAGGAGTTAAAATAACATAAAAGCATGATACTTCACAGACTATCATTAACCCATCTAATCCTCAAAATTTTCAACAAAGGTAGTATTTCATCCCCCATTTCAATGATGAGAAAATGTAAGCCTAAAGGCAAATTAACCTGGCAAATGTCACAAACCTAGTTGTATAGCAGAGAGAGAGGACACAAACTTGGTCTGTGTACTACAATAGCCCCCTAAACACTTTGCTCTTGGAGATAAAGTTTACCAAAATGTTTCGAGAAGGAAAATTTCACTTTCAAGTAAGGCAAGAAAGTACGCAATTTACAGTGCCCTCTAAAATTTAAAAATCCATTTTAAAAGAAAATGGAAATATTTTTGAGCTATGAAGCACATACATTTTCATTATCTCAGAAAATAATCAGTAATCTTAAGGTTTCAAATGCTTTTGAAAAAGACAATGGAAATATCTGATATATAAAAATAAATATAAAATGTTTATCAAATCAATTCAATGATCTCTTACTTTATCTTTTCCATATATTCTGGAGTGTTCTGGTTTGTCATGTTTGAAGGACTAATATGCAGTTTGAAGTCCGGGCCAAAATACTCAAAGTAATCATTATATGGCAATTCTATTAAAAACAATGAAATAAAGTAACATATTAAAAGCTCAAGTTTTCACACAAACCCATGCCAAAATCCAGGTTCAAGCTGTGAAATAGCCCCCAAGAAAACTTTTAAAAGTGACTGCTCTCCTACTTACATGGTTTGGAATCTAATCATCCACCTATCCATTTGTATATACTGACAGTCCCATCCGATAAAGATATAATATGAATACTTACCATTGGGAATCTCACAATCCAGGGCAACTGCAGTCTCATATGTCCAACACCGAGCAACATTACGAATTGTGTATCCACCTCCCCCAAGCATTAGTAATGGTAAATTGAAAGTTTTCACAACTTCTACACATTTAGCATGACCTGAGACAAAAAAAGATTTGGGTAACAACAAATCTAAATTATTTTAACAGTTTGAAAAATAAGTTTTAAAAAGATAATGAATGCAAACAAAAAGTTTTACTCAACCAAAATGGCTAAGTATTTAAAGAGTATGTAAAAATTTCAAATTTCTAGTCTAAAATTTTTTAATTAAATATCTTTCACACAATGATAGGTAGAACACAGTAAGATATAAGTGGCTATTTTAACAAGTGTCCCTAATAGAAAAATTAATTATACAACTAAATTAAGATTAAAAATATGAACAGAATACTTATTTTTATTAACAAAGGAAGACATTATGTGGCATGAAGATTCTATGTTCATGTGACATTATATGGGGAAAAAAAGGTTATAATGAAACATGAACAATCTAAATTTTACCATTTTCCATATAAATATATGCAGACAAATTATGAAAAGCTATACAACAAAGTTAAACTGTAGGTTATCTTCAGGTAGCAATACTATGAATAATTTTCTTAAGATTATAAAATTATTCTCTATTGCTATTAAGAAATACTTCAACAAACATCGATGTGTAGAAATTTGAATAGAAAGTAAACCTAATATAAAAACAAAACCTTTTCTTTGGATAAATGTGACTGTTTAATAATTAATTATAAGTTAGTTACCAGTATTAATGATATATTCAGGCATACAAATCAATCTTTAAAGAAAAAAATCCTTCAATTATGGAAGAAATCCATGCTTACTGAAGAGTATTTGGAAAAATCAAAAGTACAAAGAAAAAACTGTTTAAAACTCCATTATGGAAAGATAGTTTTTAAAGTATTTCCTTGCGATTCCTTCTGAGTTAGTAAGATTCAATGATTTTTTTGATGTAATTATATATTTGTGAGCATTTCCATTGACTATTCTTCAACTGTTGCAATATAAAATTCATAACCCGATTTCTTCTATTACTGCTACTAGAAAAACATGAGCTTCTTATAATAGATAAAAAAAAAAACACTTCAATATTTTTAAAGACAAAATAAACAAAAAGTTAACTCATAGACTTCTGAGTAAAGATAGCTGACTAAACAGAAACACTTTTCCTTCTTCTTAAAACCCGATAAAAATGACTATAACAGAGGGCGCCTGTGTGGCTCAGTTGGTTAAGTGAATGCCTTCGGCTCAGGTCATGATCCTGGAGTCCCGGGATCGAGTCCAGCATCGGGCTCCCAGCTCAATGGGGAGTCTGCTTCTCCCTCTGACCTTCTCCCCTCTCATGCTCTCTCTCAAGTAAATAAATAAAATCTTAAAAAAAAAAAAAAAAAAGCCTATAACGGAATTTTTTAAAGGCTAAAACTGAAACCTATAAAAAAATGAAGAATGTTAGAGAACACACAGTAACAACATAAATGAAGGTAGAAAAGAGATGGACAAGAGGTAATGGACTTTAAAAGACCTGAGAAATCTAAATTGAAGCTGGCAGTGGAGAAAACTTAGAATCAAGTTTAAGATCTGGAATTGCGAATATCCTTAACACTTTATACAACTGAAATTCTAACAGTAGAAACGTAATTATTATAAAAGTAAAATACTACAGTTTATGATTATGAATCCTATTACTTTTAACTATGAAAACATCAAAGCATTTTCAGAGTGCTAGGACATGAAAACGGACAGTTAATACCCATTTTGTACATTAGGAAGATCATATCCATTTTGAAGCCAACAGATGGTTATCAACACATTAAGTTCAACAATATGAAACTGCTATTTGACCACTACTGACCTACGAAGAAAAGGGGCAATCAAGTTTGTATGGTTCGGCCAAATAAAAGTAGAACAGATTATACCATTAATTCTAATGCTAACTGGTATAGACGCAATCATAACATTAAATAAAAGACTTTAATATCTGGATCTAGTTATTTAATTCCATTTAACCCAAGTCATTTTAGAAAAGTTCTATTTGAGAATTCTTCCCATCTTATGAGGCAATTCAATGCAAGAACATCCGTTTACTGAAAATTCAGAAGGCAAACAACTATAAAATCATGTACAATATTCATCATTACTGATCCCCATATAACAAATTTTAAAAACTTATTAAATAAAATTTAAGATTTATTCTTATACCCTAGAAGTTCATTCCATGATGGTGATCTTTCACTTTGGTCTGGGACTTATATCGCATGTTAATTTCAACACTGGATCAAATTTAAATTTTTGGTGCTATACTCCTAATCCCCCACACATCTTTTCTCAGAAAGCTACTTGAGAATGTGCTCTACCAAAATGAGACAAAAATTAAGAGGAAGACAGAGGAAAGAACAATGGGGGAGGGAGGACATATAAAAGAGAAAGAGCTCCTTTTCTACCAAGTCTATAGGAGATATTCATCCAAACAGTAACAGTTCAGAAGGCTATTCTTCAAAAAGGTAAAAATGATGGAATACTTGATGCACCTAACATTTGAAGCTATTTAGATAATGATGATTTAATAATGAGTAAAGAGAAAACTAAGTAATGAAAAAAATTAGGCAAGAAAAACAACTTATATAATGAAGAAAAATTTGATGAGCTGAAAAGTGCTTTAATGTTGATGATGCTGTAAACATGATCGCCACACCAAAATTCTAGTATAATTACCAGATTTAAACTATAAAATGAAGATACTGGAAGGGTGTATGCATGAAGATACTGGAAGGGTGTACGCTGTAAACATGAATGCCACACCAAAATTCTAGTATAATTACCAGATTTAAACTATAAAAAGGAAGATACTGGAAGGCTGTATGCATTTTCACCATGTTGGAGACAAAGTGGTAAAAAAGAGCTAAATCCTTCTTCTTCCATGATGGGAAGTGAATATGCAAAGCTAAAATTGAAAGTAACAAAGTTTGGGACACTTGGCTGGCTCAGTTGAAGGAACATGCAACTCATTTTTTTTTTGAAGGTTTATTTATTTGAGAGAGAGAGATAGAGAGAGAGAACATGAACCAGAGGAGGGGGAGAGTCTCGAGCAGACTCCCCATTAAGCAGAGCCCAGCGCAGGGCTCAATCCCAAGACGCTGAGATCATGACCTGAGGTGAAATCAAGAGTCACATGCTCAAACTCCCGAGCCAGCCAGATGCCCTGAGGAACATGCAACTCTTGATCTCAGGGTTTTGAGTTTAAGCCCCATGTTGGGTGCAGAGATTACTTAAAAATAAAATAAAATAAAAATAAAAACAAAAACAAAAATAAAAGAAAGTTTGCATGTTATTTGAGAAAGATAAACACCAAAAGGAGCAACCAAAAACACTGAAAATGGCTGCCTTGGTTGGGACTGCAAGAAGCTTTATGAAACTATTCACATATGAATGTAACAACAAAATAAAAAACCCAATTTACTGAAACAGCATTAATTATAGTTATAAAGATCAATTCCAAATGCATACATACATTCGACAAAAACCAATGAAAAATACAAAACGTGTTTCTGTATTAATATAGTAGAGGCAAAATATAATAATGATGACTTTAATGGGAAGTTCTCGGAGAAGAATAAAAAAACACAACACGTTCCTGGGACTATCACCCATTGAACCACTTACCTTTGACTGTCAGATTAAAGCACCCAAGCCTATCACCAGAAAGTGAGTCTGCACCACACTGTAGCACCACAGCACTAGGCTGATACATCTCCATCACCTTTGAGATAATCTATGTACAAGATAACAAATGTTAATATCTGTAAAATTATTTCAAAATTCCATTTTGATTTTGAAAATAATAATACTTACAGGCTTAAATATCTGCCCATAGGACTCATCATCTATACCATCTCTCATTGGAAAATTGACAGCATAGTATTTGCCTTTTCCTGCACCAATATCCTAAAATACACAATTAAACAGCTCTTAGAGAATATTTCATAGTAAAAATGCTTGACATGCTTGTTAGAAGAATTTTTTTTACAAGATTAAAAAACTAGGTAACAATATCCAATTCTGAATTCATCTTTTAGGTTAAATACAGAGCAAGTGTAAATTCCAATATTAATGGATTGTTTTATTACCCTGAACAGAACTAATTCCAATTAATCTGTAATAGTTATTTTGGGGAGAAAAGAAATTTAACAATTAAAGGCAATATTACATTAGACCAAAAAATTAATCATGAACAGAATATATAAGACAACGTTACGAGTAAAACTACAGAAAATATATACTTTAAGCCAAAGAATCATACAGGACAATTGTCTCTATAATGCAGAATCCTTCTTGTGGCTCACATTCTGGTATAAATTTATTTATGATGAAAGAAAAGCTCCAATTTCCCTCAAGTTTTGACAACTGCAGACGAAAGCACCAAAATCTGCTCTTTAATTGGGCTTGAAATAAATTTTGTTTCTATTTATTGAATAAGTACCACTCTAGGCATTAATACTTCCCAAAGAAGCAAGAGAAACTGAGAGCTGGGTTCAGCAATATATACACACTTAAAAAATATACATATACCCACATACTACATTTACCATTTGTATATTTATTATGCATGCGTAGATGCATCTGCGTAAAGGTACCTGAGTGTGCACGCACATAAAATTCCTAGAAGAAATGGTATAGCACAAAAATTGCTATAGAACAGTTCCTTAACTGCAACACCAAAGAACTGGTAACTGATTCTTAATGTGTTTGAAATTATGTCTCAGTAGACATGAACCATTAGGACTACTACTGCTTTTGTACAAGAGTCCCTTTATCTCTCATTTAATGATCTGAGTTTGATTCATTTTAAAAAAGCATAGTTTATCCTTCAATATTAGAGTTATCATGACCCAACTTCCAATGAAGAAAAAGTTTATCTCCCCAACAATTTTTCTTGAAGAAATCTAAATGTTTATATATAACTAAATACAAACCATTCAGATGTGGATAAACTAAAGCACTGTGAATCCCTAAAATCCTGCACTAAAAACTAACTCTGGTTATATACTTTGACACTAAGATTTCTGAATACAGAAAGCTGGTCAGCACTTCTCACTTGAGCCAAAAGCTGGCCCCTCAGCTGATGCCCTTGTTGCACCCAGCTTTATCCCTTCTAGTTCTTACTCCTGAACTGCTACTTTATCATACCCTTTCTTCCTCTACTTAGACTCCTGCTCTAATAGAGCCAAGCAGTTTTAACAATGACCTAAGCTCAGTAGCTTTCTTTTCTAATTTAGAATGAACTGGTAGGTAGAAAAGGGAATGCAAAGATACAAGTTTTATGAAATTCCAAATATAACTCCATGTATAATGACTGACTCTGATTTCCTTACAAAATTTTGGGGACACCTTTATAATAACCAAAGGGAAATTATATGATGACATTTCATATAGTAAGTGTAAAATCTTTAATGAGTAAAAGAGAAATTTAAACTCATTCTAAAATCTTTAAAAAACACCCATTCTCCAATACTTTCTAATGACTCCAAACAATCATAAGAGTACTGTCAGAAATAAACGCAGAGGCCATGTTTTACCATTTCTGACATTAATTAGGATTATACTGAAAAGAGATTTTCTTTAAGCTTAAAACTAGGAAGGCTTTGCTCAATTTCCACTGAGTACAATGGCCGTAGACCAAGGAATTCTACCAGTTTAGAGTAGTGGTTCTCAAATGTTGGTGTGCAGAATCAGTTTCGGAGGCCTGACAGGATGCTCCCAGTGATACTGCTAGTTTAAGAGTCATACGCTAAGAATCACTGCATGTAAGTTAAGACCAAGAGGGAAAGGCACCGAAGGAGCTAACAGGCATGGAACTGAAAATATACACTTGCAATTTTTAAAGCCACATAAACTCAAATAAATTAAACTATTGACCTTCTACCCATTTATAAGTAAAGAAAGATTTCACCATCACAACTCTTACTGAAAGAGCACCATCTTGTGGTCAAATAAAAAAACTCACATATTTGAAAAATAAGGCCACTCTTCAAACTTTTGGTTGCTGAACAGCTCTAACTACATACCACAGATATGAAAAAAAACCTTAATAAAAAAACTTAGAATACTGAATGCCATGATCAAAGAAATGTCCCATATAATCCAGGCTGAATTAAAAACGGCTATTTAAATTTTTGAATAAATTTCAACACGCACATAGTTTGGTTTAAGAAAAACCAGTGAAGCAAAAAAACTTCATGAACTTTGTACAAACAAGATTTGACCAATGGTTTTCACATTCATAAAATAAAAAGCACTACATGGAAGAAGATAACAGAAGTATAAAAGAAATAAATGCACTTAATGTAACAGGCAGGCAGGATAAGCTATGGTATTCTTTCTCTCTCCAAATGGTAGAGACTATAAATTTCAGAAGCCTAAAGAAAAACAGATTAAAATTAGGCCTATTAAATCAAGACTTACCATAAAAGGAGGGCAGTACAAGAACCTAAAAAAGAGTTATCTTCTTCCCCCAATCTTTACAATCAACAGCAATGTTGGGTACTATCAAGTAGGTTTTAAAGATACAAATAAACATCTAAAAACTTCTTCGTGCTTCATAGATGTTCAAAAATAATTACTCGACCACAGAAATTATAGTTGAGCAAAAGAAAGTCCTCTCAGTTCTCACTAAATTTTTGCTTTTAGTCAACAAAAGCGAATTCTAACAAATGGTACATAGCATATAAAATGACTCAAAACTGCATACAAGTTTCAAATGAATGACTGAAGAACAGTATTGGTTTAGATATGATTATTAGCTTCCTCAGTTCTCCTAATTTTTATATCATAATACTTATTCAGACAGAAATTCAGTCTTACCCTCAAGTCTCCTGTTCCGGGAAAGTATTCCCCATATTTATGGAATGATACAGTCATTACACGATCTGTCGTATAAAAAGCTTCTTCAACACCATCACCATGATGGATATCAATATCAATATATAAGACTCTCTGATGATACCTGAAAACAATGCCATCAGTTAAATTTTTAAAAGGTTTTAAAAGATGGGAAGAACCACCACGGGTTCAGAAAACCCATTTTTGAGCTCTTGCATTTCAGAATGTTTAATCCCCTTTCTTATTTTATTTCCAGCCTAAAAAACCATTCAAACATCTAAAGTTACAAGTTTGAGCCTTAGATCTTTAAGTCCTTCCTTTAGCCCCACTCTAAGTAAGAAAATGTATTTATTCTCCCTGTGAAATCTGTCCAGTTCTACAGGTTTTAAAAACATACTACATATTTCTATATATTAACAACTGAAGATTATACTGTACTTACAGGATTATTACTTTAGAACATCTCTCTAGTAAATTTTCAATGTTATAAAACAGTGGTTGGCAATCTATTTCATAGCCCAAATCTGACCAACGAAGTCTTTTTGTAAAAGCCTTGAGCTAAGAATAGTTTTTACATTTTTAAACCACTGAAAAGTAAAATTAAAACAAGAATATTTTATATGTGACAAAGGAATGCAAATTTCAGTGTCCATAAATAAAGTGTTACTGAAACACGACCATGCTTATTTGTTTACAAATTATCTATGGCTTCTTTTGTGCTTTCAACTGCAAAGTAGAGTAGTTGTGACAGAAACCACATCTGGTACTTTCATCGTTTCCTAGTGCTGCCTGGAGCACTACAAATTGTTGTGATACAGTTATAGCTCAAATATATTTTAGGAGTCATGTATATCACTATACTGTGACATCTTTTTACCAGTACATACCCATGTCAAAACAGAGAAAAGGAAATGAACTTTGAATGTCATACTTTTATGGCATGGTGAACTGAGGATTATTTTGTTATTAAATTAAATGGCAGAACTTTGTGTGTTTATTATATACTGATACCACCACTACATTAAAAGAAAATAATATAAACTGACATTATCAAACTAAGCACTCATTAGAATATTCTCAACTCACAGGAAAGCATCATTCAGCAAAGTTACAAAAAAAAAAGCAGAATGTCTCATCATAGTAGACTTTCTTCAGAAAAATAATAAATAAAGCTGTTAGCCAAGTAAGTGGTTTATAAGTTGCTTATCAACAGTCAATTAAATTATGACTGTTCACACCAGTTAAAGAAATATGTCTACACAAATTAAAACTTGTTTAAGGCTATAAGCATGTGGGCAAGAACTGCTGCCCAGAGATGAAGACACAAGAACCAAAATCAACAGTGAATTAAAAACCAAGGCAAATAATTTCAAGTAGTTTTCCTTGGCTCTGAATGAGTTATTAACTGAAACATTTTAGTT
The DNA here is from genome assembly GCA_028534135.1 of Potos flavus. Lineage (NCBI taxonomy): Eukaryota > Metazoa > Chordata > Mammalia > Carnivora > Procyonidae > Potos > Potos flavus. The sequence goes on along the minus strand of CM052886.1, from coordinate 42,593,201 downwards.
GTTCATCTGAGGAATCAATACCAAATTTTAAATGACTGAAAAAGCACCCCTATAAATAGAGGAATATGGAATAACTACAGGCAAGAATATTTTTGATACTGAGAAAAAACTAATTCACTACAATCTGAAGTGGCATCTGCTAACACGTTACAACTGATAATGGTTAAAAAAAAAAACAAAAACAAAACCTGTGTATATTTCCAAAATTTTAAGTCCCTCTATGGATATCTCTCTCAAACTGCAGTCAAGGATAACTTTACAGCTAATTCCTTTAGTAATTTAGCAGAGAACAAAGCCTCATTCCATGAGGAAACTAGGCGATTAGCTAGACTCATTCCATGAACAAATTTCCTTTAACACAAGTTTTCAAATTTTGGCCTTCAAAAGTTAAAACTTACAAAATGTTAGAACATAAACTTTCAGGGTCCTGTCACCTTTCATTAGCTGAAACTGTAACTCAAATCTAAATCTCCAAACTACGTTTGGTCTTTTTTAAAAGGGTATTTAATGGGAGTTTTAAACATGTATATGCATTTCCCATTCTTATTAATCCAAGGAATGGGAATATGTCCCGTATTTCTACAATGGTTTTAATGAATCCACAGGAGATTCACCACTGAACTATTTTTAACCTACTGTTCCCTTGATATTTTTTTAAAGTTATAGATTTCTATCATTTTAATTAAAACTTTTTCGTAAGAAAAATAGCAACATAAATTAACTTACTTTAGTAATTCAAGGATGGCAAGTACAATATCATTAACGTAACAGAATCCTGATGCTTCTGATTTCTTAGCATGATGTAATCCTCCAGCCCAATTAACAGCCATATCAGTTTGTTGTCGATTTAACTTCACAGCCCCAGCTAAAAGACAAGACACGACAAGACTTCGAAAGTGTTTAAAATAAAAACGTTAATATAACTAGACAAAAGCCCTATAGGAAAGAGAATGCCATGTACAAGTAAAAGAGTTTAAAATTACAAAAAAATAAGGATCATTGTCTGGGACACTGACAACAGTTTTTCCTTAAATGTTATTCTATAGCTATGTTCTGATTTAAATAAGAGTATATATGGAAAGTGGTAGAAGAGAGATAGAGGAGAGAAATCTCTATGTGAAAATGCAACAGAAGTAAGAAACAAAAAGTTCAAGTCATTATGATCATAAAGCATGGGGTTTATTTATTTATTTTTAAAGAAAGAAGGTAACTACTTTTATTTATTATTTTTTTAAAAGTGAGCTCTACGCCCAATGTGGGGCTTGACCTCACGACTCCCAGATTGAGTCACATGCTCTACCAACTGAGTCAGTCAGGTGCCCCAAACGTGGATTTTTAAAGACCATCGTACTACTATAAACCTAGAGACTACTTTTCGTTATCAAAATCCACTACCACTAAAAACTTTTGCTTTAAACAAATAACCCAAAAGTTACATACCGAATTTAATTCAATTTTTAGAACTGAATCAGGACACTTACCAACTGAGCCACCAGTTGAGAGCTGACAAAACTCAAAGAGTCCATCGAACACTGGACAATCCTCTCCAACATTAACTGTAAAAGATGGGATTTCAGTTAGAATCCACTCTATGAATTAATAAAAGGCTTGCTTCCAAAAACTATTTCTTACAAATACTTTTTTATTTGATGCAATCACAGAACGCATATCATAGAAGAAATCTAAACTTTGATATTTAAAAATATAATTTATCATTTTACCCAAGGTAATTGAAGTGGTATGTATGAAAAACTACCACCAAATCTTATCAGGATTATTTGTAAAACATCTTTGCTCTATTACTAAAAAAAATTAATAGCCATCAAAATATAAAAGGCATTTAATTAAAACATGCACTTAAATTTTAGGCATTTCTCCTTAAACATGCAATAAATTAATCAGGATTCTAAAAAATTTAAGCAACTTTAATCCCTTTATGATTTACTTTCTCTAAAAATCCCAAAATGCACAGAACGTCCATTAACTTTAAAATGTATTTTAATGAGTACTAAAAAAATAAAGCAGCTGGTTGCCTACCCAATCTTGAAGGATGGTAAGAATTAACTAGGTTCATAACAGCCAAGACATAGGAGGAAGGGGTATACACAGCACAAGGAAACGACACATAGATACATGACACGTCCCAATATATTTAGTTCCTTAGTACTGACAGGATAAAAGGGACATATTATGTACATGACCCATTCTCAGCCTCCTCCCACCCCCCAAATTATAACCTCTTAAAAAATAAGGGTAATTATTTTACATAGCTTTGTATACCATAATTTATTAGCACTATAATGAATGTATTTGAGTTCCCTACTCCTCAGATATAATCATAATCTTTTTTTTTTTAAGATTTTATTTATTTATTTGACAGAGAGAGAGGGGGAAGCAGGCGCCCTGCTTAGCAGAGAGCCTGATGTGGGGCTCGATCCCAGGACCCTGAGATCATGACCTGAGCAGAAGGCAGAGGCCTCAACCCACTAAGCCACCCAGATGCCCCGATATAATCATTTTAATTTAATTCAGTATTACATATTAAATCAATCCTGTTAATTAATTTGCCCAATCTACCTATAACTTTTAGTCTAAGCCTGATTCTCCATCAAAAAACCAGGGATAAATAATATGTTCTATTTACATTATAGCATTTTACTGAGTAAATGAAATAATCTATAGTAGAAATGCATACAAAGTTCTATAAATGTATACAATGTCTAGCAACCACACTTTAGCATTATAAAAATTGTTCTTTTTAAAAAAAATCATCGCTGAAGACTATAGAAGTTTACTCTACAGAACAGAAACACTGATGAGAATGAACTTCAGTGTCAAGCTTTAAAAAAACTCTGTTCCAAACATTTTAGGATGACACTTTGCATTCCACTTTCAAGTCAACCAACTGCTAATAATAAAATACTTTCTATCTATATAAAAGAGAGTACCATATAGAAGAAAATCAAAAACTTCATGAACAAAGGGAAGCAACATATTACAATCCACATTAACTAAAGCACACAAATAGAAGATGAGAAATACATATACCAGGCTAAGGCCAATCGAAGTATAATTACTTTTTTTCTTTATTTTTTTAAAGCAGGGGAGTAATGTCTCCCCACCAATATCCATTATCCCAAAGTTAAAAAGGGACAAAAACAAAGAATAGAGGAACATCCAAATAGCTTTTTGGCAGTTTGGCAGACCAATTGGCTTCAGTTAAGATTTTTTTTTTTTAATTCTTTATTTATTTGAGAGAGAGAGTGAGGGAGAGAGAAAATCTCAAGTTGACTCTGTGCTGAGTGCAGAGCCTGATGCAGGGTTCGATCTTAAGACTCTGAGATCATGACCTGAGCTGAAATCAAGAGTCAGACACTTAACCAATTGAGCCCCAAGCACCCTTGTTTTTTTTTAATTTAAAATAGCTCTGAGGGGCGCATCTAGGTGGCTCAGTTGGCAAAGCGTCTGCCTTCAGCTCAGATCATGATCTCAGGGTCCTGGGATCGAGCCCTGCATCAGGCTTCCTGCTCAGCGGGGACTGTCTGCTGGTCCCTCTGCTTGTACTCTCTCTCGTCTGTCAAATAAATTAAAAAAATCTTTAAAAAAATTTTTTTTAAGAATAACGTAGCTTTAGTATTTTTACACTGACTTTTCAAACCAACGATTAATTTAAAAAAGTATGTTAGATCAGGCAGAATACCTAGATTTGGATAACTAATTATAAGCTTCTAAAAATACTCATTTATACTTATCAATACTAATATATATACTTTTAACACAGAAACGTACATCTCTGCATCTGCTTACTATACTCAGACATGTTATCTGGTCTTATTGAACGTAGAAATTTGATGTACTCATCACTGTGGTATTTTGTCATTTCTTCAGCAGTGGCTTTATGGGGCCTCTGTGAAGAAAAACATATGTCAGAATTGTGGAACTACAACTGGTTATATAGAGTTACTAAACACAAAGTATACAATTTCCCCAATTTCCTCTCAGGAACTAGGTCTGCCAGAACAAAATAAATTCCAAAGCTAATCCAAATTTATTTGGATTAGATTGTGTTTTAGAAAATAGTAATCAATTCCAAAGCTAATTCCTACTCCTTTGAAAGCATTAGACAGGTCTGACTCCAACTTTATATTAATTACTCCTTTTATTTTAGCGGAAATCGGTCAACACTTACAAAGTTGAATCTATGTTCAGAAACTACTTTCCCTTTTTCCGTCACAAACCTTCTGTTCTATATCCAGTGAGAATGAAACTCATTCTCAATTTTAAGTCTCTGTTCACAATCTCTCTTCCTTTCCTTTGCCCGTCCTAATTACCCTTGTTTCCAAGAGCTCAATTCCATTTACGACACACTTCTCCCAGGAGGCTTCCAGGAAGACCTATCCAACTCCTCTTCTGTAAATGTTTATATTTGAAAGAAAGTAACTCATAGACGCCCAGTATTGCTAACTGCTTCAAGTCTTTTCTCTTGTTGTGTTTTTCTTTAAAAAAAAAAAGCAGGGGAGTTAAGGTCTCCCCACCAATATCCATTATCCATCCCAAAGTTAATATATAATTCCATCAGTGCAAAAACATTTAAGGCAGTTGTATCCTTAATGTTAGCTGTACTGTGCAAGACCACTAACACATTGTCCCATATGCCAATAAATATTTGTACAATTTTCTACATAGTTCTTTCTCGTAATAGTCCCAGATCAACTCTTCAGCAGCACAGCCAGGTCAACCACTACTTTAACAAAGATATTTAGTATGCTAAACTGAGCTGTTCTCTAGAATGTGAAAAGGTGGGGTATGAGAAACTTTTAAAAAATGGTTGAGGAAGAGGGACAAGAGAGGTCATAGCTCCCATACTCTCAGTTTTCTCTGAAGAGTAAAAAAGAGGATTTTCTGTTTTCTTCCAGAACCCTTCATCAGCTAAATGCAATTCAAAGGGAATAATAAAGTCTCAAAGCAGATTAAGAAAAAAAACCACTGCTGAGTATTTATCAAAAGGTATACTCACATATATTTCCATTTTTCTATATAAGCCATAATTTAGCAGCAAGTTATGGGTCATGCGGATTCTATGAGGTTTCATGGGATGACCCTGTCCATAATAATAATTTCCAATATCACCTAAAATAGAAAAAAGACAAACTGAACAATACAGATAAGAGAATCTTCACAAACGATCTAAATTTATGTATATTCATCATTAGAAGGCACTTACCACCTAAACAAGATTTAAAACCTTAAACAATGATTTTAGATTTTTCAACTTTCAAACTGTATTAGAAAACCAAGATACTGTGTACACGTTTACATGTGATAACTCCATTAATATATATGATGTTTGTTTATAAATTAAAGCAAGCAAGCTTTTCTGATTTTCAGTTTACCAAAATTTCCGATTAGCCTTAATAAAATACTCTATATTCACTTACAAAAGTAGTTTTAGTTACTTAAATTGATAATTTTTTTTCGTTATTTATGGGCAAATTCAGATGCCTAAAGTAAATTCCGAGTTTCTCTGTTATTATTTAAAAATTTTACAGCAAATACTGTTTCTCGAATATTTACTGGCATCCCAGAAATTCCTTATAGCTGGAATTATGGGGGTTAAAACGTTCTACACATCCATCACAGTCTATACGAGAAAATTTTTGGTAAATGAAACTTAGATCCTAAATAAAGTTTTGCTCTGGTAAGACATATTCATGACATTTAAGATAGTAAGCATATTTTGTCTCATTCTTCGTGATTAAAAGTTGTAACTACCAGCCTGTCTTTCTATGACATCTTATATACCAGTGTTTTTGTTTTTTTTTAAAGATTTTATTTATTTATTTGACAGAGAGAGACACAGTGAGAGAGGGAACACAAGCAGAGGGAGAGGGAGTGGGAGAGGGAACACAAGCAGAGGGAGTGGGAGAGCGGAGCAGGGAGCCGGATGCGGGGCTCGATCCCAGGACCCTGGGATCATGACCTGAGCCGAAGGCAGACGCCCAACGACTGAGTCACCCAGGCGCCCCATATACCAGTGTTTTAAACCAAATTTTCATCTATCGATTTTCAATGAAATCAATACTTTTAGGTAAAGACCCAGTGTTTTTATAAAGTAATATTAAGGAAACCCTTAAAAATATACTATTTTTTCAATGTAACAAGCACTTTTTGCAACAACCTGTATTATATTAGATTACTTTTAGTATTAATTCTAGTCTTAAATAAGTAATTCCAAAATTTTATTAGGTCAAGCTGATTTTAATGGCTTGAAATTAATCACTTCAACACAAGTTTATATAAAAGCATCAGGATCAAAAAAATCTTTCAAAATCCTGCCTAAATACACCCTTTTTTTGTTTAATAGAAACTGAGAACTCAAAAAACTGTGTTTCCCTCTCTTCCATATATTTGATAATAGTCTAGGATGAACATTCCTATTTCATTATCTTTATAGCCTATTTTATAATCTACCTATTTCGAATTACCACTACTGCTTGAGTTTGCTGGTATACCACTAATTTACTTAATTCTTCATTTCCAACCCAAACTGTCTTCTGAAAACAACTAATATATACACAGTCATTTTAAGGGAAAGCCACCTTTCTTAAAACAGAGCCAACAACAAGAATAAGACAATACAGACAAGTAGCTAATAAGCAGGGCTAAGGGGAGGTACAACATTCCTGTATTTACCACAATTCGGGTTAGGGTTATGTGCAAAGCTGCAAAGCTCCTCTCTATATGATTGGCACTACACATAGTTCCTTGAAAGCAGCCGGGTTTCAAATTCTTAAGGTATGGAAAGCCCACTGGAATTACAAGGCATCATGTACCTAAGTTAATGCAAGGGAGGTATTTCTAGGTTATCATCACTACCAGAAGAAATCATGAGAGTTGGAATAAAGAAACTAGTCTTCAAAGAACTTCCAAATGCCTATGTGTAAGATTTACTAACATGGAATGTCTCTAACATCTATCACATTTTATAAGATCAAATATTCTAGTTATAGACATACTGAGAATCCAGTGGAAAACCACAAATAATATAATATGAAAGATGTCAACCTACAGAAGGGAGACTACAGTTGGAATTTCTCAGCAAGCCTGTTTAAAAAAAAAAAAACGACAATAGCGGTAATTAACATTTATTGCGTGTTCACTAGAAGGTTCTATTCTAAGCACTTCACATGTATTATCTGTTTATCTTCTCAACCCTATGATGTAGGTATTATTACAATTGTTCCTATAGTGAAGAAAGGTGAGATGCAGCTGAGTCAGGTAACATTGCCAAAGTAACCTAACTAGCAAGCCAGAGGAGCTAGATTCAGACACACGCAGAGCAATACAATCTTAAGCAGTAGCTACTAGGAAAGCAATGGCATTTTCAGTCGCTAGAAAGAAATGGTAGGGGAAAGCCTAGCAAGAAAAGGATGTAATATGTAATACAAATATTTTAATAAAGGTTTAGGATCTTTGTTAATTTAGAGAAAATGAATATTAAGAAACTACCTATTCAATTCATGAAAGTAACTCACTTTTTTTTTTTTT
>CM052886.1:42497334-42585153 GCA_028534135.1 Potos flavus | reverse complement strand
GATGTGGGACTTGATCCCAGGATCCTGAGCCACAAGGCAGACACTTGAAGGCAGACACAACCGAGCTACCCAGGTGCCCCTTTATACTTTAACATCTAAATCTGACCTCATCTATGTTTCAATGCTATTATTCCCTAAGAGATTACCAGTTCCAACTATTTCCTTAAGCATTTGTCAACTGAAGCATTTACGAGTTTTTGTTAGGAAAAAGAAATAATAACTTAATACTTCTTTTTTATATCAGTGGAAAGAGTTCCACTCTTGTGTTACCAAAAGAAAGAAGAGGGCGCCTGGGTGGCTCAGTTGGTTAAGCGACTGCCTTTGGTTCAGGTCATGATCCCGGAGTCCCACATCGGGCTCCCAGCTCCATGGGGAGTCTGCTTCTCCCTCTGACCTTCTCCCCTCTCATGCTGTCTCTCACTCTCTCTCTCTCTAATAAATAAATAAAAAAATCTTTAAAAAAAAAAAGAAAGAAGAAAAATCTTTAGGTGTGAGGTACTGACCTCTTCTTGGACATTAAAACCAGTCAGTGCGGTAAAGGATAAGGAGTGGACCGAGGTCAAACGGGGATACTAATCTATTTTCATCTGTAAAATAGACAAAATGCCACTGATCCTACCTGTCTGTAACTCAGAGTGGTTGTAAGAAGCAGAGAGTGTCATATAAAAGTGCTCGATCCATAAAGATAAGGTACAAATCATTTATTCACCAATACTTCAAAAAAACCTTTAGTTTTTAGTTAGATGGTAGAGATACAGACGTAAGCAAAACAGACTCTGTCCTCATGAAGTTTATATGCCAGTGAGGAGGACACAATTTAGGCATTAGATATAGGATAATAGTACAAGTCACAAGGAGAAAAGCAGTAATGAGGATAAAGGTAATAGGAAAAAAGTCTGATTAGGTGAAATCTGAAGGAAATGAATAGTAAAGAAGAGCTGGGGAAGAGGACCCAAGTATAAGAAAAGCTGTTTTATTTGAGCATTACACCCTACTATGTTTAAACAACGATGTGCAATTAAGACTATTGGTATTTAGGTGGCACCTGGGTGATTCAGTTGGGTGAGGGTCAACTCTTGATTTCGGCTGAGGTCATGATCTCGGGGTTGTGGGATCGAGCCCTGCATCAGACTCTGCTCAGTGCAGAGTCTGCTTGTCCCTCTCCCTCTGCTCCTTCTGCCCCACTTGCTAGCTCTCTCTGTCACTCGAATAAATAAATAAAATCTTAAAAAAAAAAAACAAAAAACACTACTGGTATTTTTGAACTGCTGTAATTCATTCAGCACTCTGATTTGCTGATTACCTATTTTGGAAGAAATGATTACCTATTTTACGGATAATATTTATACTACAGCTAAGAACACATGCAATTTTATTAAAGGCTATCTACCAAAAAACTTTGGCACCGCTGTTACAAATAAAGGTCTAAGATAATCTGTCAGTTAGATGGCTGCCAAATAAATTCTTATAATCTCCTAAACTACAGGTATACTGGGAGGCATAATTTTGGTAACTTTTATATTCTTTGAATAATGTTGAGTGTTTTTCGCTGCACCACTGGTCTCCAAACATTTTGATGCACCCTATCAAAAGAGGAAAAAACAAGAGCACAGAGCAATATCTATACAATTACGTAAATTATGTTTATATACAACCCTATTATATTGTATACATTATAAAACAGGCACTAAATGTGACTGGCCTAAAGCGTAATTCAAAATAAAGTACACTTAACATTTCTAGATAAAGTATTATAAATTATTTTTTTAATAAAGATTTTATTTATGTGTGAGAGAGAGCGAGAGCAGGAGCAAGGGAAGGAGCAGAGGGAGAGGGAAAATCTCTGGCAGACTCTGCTAAGCACAGAGCCAGATGCAGGGCTCCATCTCAAGACCCTAAGATCCCAATCTGAGCTGAATTCAACAGTCTGACACTTAACGAACTGCTCCACCCAGGTGCCCCCTAGATAAAAATATTACAATTGTTGAGTACTATAATAGGGGACTAACACAGTTGGTTTGCTAATTACATTTAAGTACGGAATTCACATCATTTTATAGTCAGAAGGGATCTCAGCCACTAGGTATATCATTTTACAGAGTACCGATAATCGTGCAATATATACAAGATGATCAAGATTTAGAATTAAGTTTTTGAAAACTTTGGTGGTATGGGTCAATATCTACAGTAAGAAAAGTGAACTTCTCTTACTTTCCTCAAAGGTTTAAGGATACCTCCTCATCCATCAATGCCTGAAGGTTCAGCTGGAACCAGCATTCCAGTCATGTAAAGGGTGTAATACTGAACACTGTAAAGCGTACAGAGAAAAATACATGTCTTTAGACGTTCATTTGCTAAATATTCTGTGTTGTCAAGAGTGTGTCTAATGGTCCCACTAAGCCTAAAGGTAGGATCCTATGGTTATAGAATCCACTACTTCTTCATGCCTGTTATTTCTTTCTTGTACTTTCTTTACCAAGTTAAAATGAAATAATTCAGGCTAGCAGGTTTTTATTTTACCTTTTTAAAAGATTTTATTTATTTGACAGAGAGTACAAGCAGGGGGAGTGGCAGGCAGAGGGAAAAGCAGGCTCCCCGCTCAGCTTTTCAGTCCAATGTGGGACTCGATCCCAGGACCCTGGGATCATGTACTGAGCTGAAGGCAGCTGCTTAACTGAGCCACCCAGGCGCCCTAGGCTAGCAGATTTTTAGTTCTAACCCAATCCACATTGTATACCTCCAAATCTCCCAATTCTTTGGTGCAGAAACTGCTTTACTTGCATCTTCTTTCCTCCCCAAAACAGAAAAAAAAAAAAAAAAAAAAATACCACTACCTTTTTAAGGTGAAATGTAAGCTTTTGGAATTGTTCAAAGTTCAGTATATATACTATCACACACTAATAATTAGCATAATGATACCCAACCCATTTAATAATTTCTACGAAACAATTTTATTAGTCCCCCCTCCAAAACCCAAAGAATATTCCAAATGAAAGCAACTAAAAATTCCATTCTGAAAATGAGGCATGAGCCTTAGACAAAAGGCATATAACCTAATGAAAGATTTCCAAATATTCAGTTATACACAGTGCTGGCCATCAGTAAAGCAGCTGAATGGTCTATAGTAAAGTATTAAGTGACAATCATTGGACTTGAATATTTCCACTCTACCTATCAAGTCCGTTTCCTGCCCTGGGCACCCCATTCCCTCAGCAAAGGCTCATCACAAAGGGGCCCAGAAACAAACAGTTGTTCATAAAACTGCTACTTAAGTGTACCTCTGGGTTCTACAATTCAAGTCTGGTGACAAGAAGTTACAAGCAGCTTACTTCATCAGAGCCTGTCACTGTCAATAGCAACTAACAGCTGTAGGAAGAGCCTTAGCACCAGCTTCCCCAACTTTTTAAAACTTTTTCTTTTACCCCAATGCCTGACAAGAACAAATCTCTAAACCTTAGGAACAGTATCTTTTTAAAAATTAACTCAAACACACAGTTATTTACTTTTCAATTTGATCAGGGAATGCAGGGCTTGGGTTTTACCATTGTCTCAAAATATGTGTGAAAACTTAAAGAATGATTTCACCAAATATAATTCATATTAAATTAAAATGTACTCTTTAGTCCTCCAGGATGGAATAATTTCAATTTGTATTACACATATATGTAGCGCTCTCAAAAAATATTTTAAAAATACAGCTATTAACTATTTAGTACTAGCCATTAAATATCAAACAACTTAGATATCTTCTGTATGACTTTAAGTTCTTTCACAAATGACACAAGTGGTCATTTTATAGTCAGGCATTAAAAGATTCATCTTTGTTAACTGAAGTAATATGGTATGGCCATTTTCAAATTAAAATCAGATTTATTTGACCTAGACCTCTAAGGTCTTTCCATCTCTCTAAGATTTGTAATATACAGATAATACACCATATGTAGGAAACAACTTCCAAGATGTGTGTTGCTTCAAACAGATCAAATAGGACTTGCAGGTCATTGAGCCTAGCTTCTTTGTAAAATTTTCAAAATCCTTCTCTCCAGAGTAACCCAGTAGAAACTATTTACCAAATTAACGTCTTTGTGAAATCTGCCAAAACAGGTTACTCACAGGAAACAGGATTCAAGAGATTTAATGTTACTGCTCAAATTTCAAATCAGAGAACCCCTAAAATTACATTATCCGACTTTCATAATTTACTGCACCGCAAGCTTAAGCTTACCTGATTATTCAGTACTTCTGCATTACTCCTCCAAGTTTTCCTACACCAAAACTCCCAACACCTAGAAACAGCTTTCACAAACAAGATGCCAATGCTCTCCTAAACCTCCAAAGCAGAGTCTATTTCCTGATCTAACAAAGGGCAACAAAGAAGTGGGTGGTAACCGCCTCTCACAGAGGCAAGCCAGAACCCATCGAGTCCGATCTACAACACAAGCAGTAACAACTCCACGTTTCCCTAACACCGTCACATTTCCCGCGAAGACTAACTACCTCAAACTCGAAAACCCCAATTTTTATAGAGGAAGTGAAGCCTTTTCATTTGAATCCTGAGAAAGTGGCGCTCAAAGAACCGGCGAACAAAGGAATGGACCCCGGGAGAAACCGCAGAGTCTGTGTGTCCCAAGGCGGAAGTAGGCCCCCACCCTTGGTAACTACTGTCCAGCCTGGACCCGGTCGAGGGGTCCGGGCTGAAGGCAGAGAAAGGAACAGAGCGGCCGGCCAGCCCGAGACCTAGAAGAAGGGAAGGGCGGGGCGGGAGCGAGCGGTGACGGGGGGGGGAGGAGGGTAGGGAGAGACGGGGGCTGGGGGCGGGGCTCTCGCAGCCGCGGGGCTTTGTGCGAAGTCCTCGCCGGGGTTGATATTTTGATTCAGGGGGGAGGGTCGGGGCCGAAGCAGGGCACCCTCACACGTCCGCCCTCGCAAGTGGCAAGCAGGAGAAGAGAGAGGGCAGGCCATCCCCTTGGCCACCTCCACGAAGACAGGGTAGGCCGGCACCGTCCCACAGGCAGCCGCCTTCGGGACGGCGGACCGTACTGGGGGAGGGAGAGCGGCAGGAGGGAAAAGGGGGCGTCCACCTGGCTCCCGCCGCAGAACCTGCTGGGACCGCTCGCCACGGAGGGGCTCCCCCTGACGGCGTCGGGCTGGGAATGGGTTAAGATGCGGCCAGACGTCGGTCCCTCCTCCTTCTCACCCCTCAGCACCCGCGCCCACTCGTGTCGGCGGCCGCGGAACCCGGCGCGGCTCCGGGCCTGGCTCCCCAGCCCTGCCCACCCACCCTCCTGCTGGCCGGGCCTCTCACCATCGTAGTAGTAGCAGACTTTCTTCTTGCCGCCTCCCTGACTGTACGCCATGGGCTCCCCGGCCACCGCCGCCTCCCGGCTCCGGCTCCTCCTCCTGCTGCTGCTGCTGCTGCCGCCGCGGCTCGGCGGAGAGAGAAAAGGGCTGGGCGAAGGTGGTGGTGACAGTCCCCCAGAGAAGGGCTGGCCGGAGGGAGGAGAGGAGGGGAGGCCGGGAGGACTCGGTACCGCCCGGCCGAGGGGCCGAGAGCTCGGAGCTGGGGGTGGCAGCGGCGCCAACTCGCGACACTGGGGAGGGGGAGGGGGCAGCCAAACCACCTCCGGAGGCCGAGGGGAGGTGGGACGTGTCCACTGTAGCCTTCGCGGGGGAGAAAGGGCTCCGACTAGAAAAAGAGGTTTCTCAATCTTGAGATTAGAGACCTTCTCTTGGTGAACAACTTGCAGAGGGCGACGCCAAATGCATTCGTGAGATGAAACAAAGGTTAGGCTAGTGCTCCGCAAGTAGATAGAAGAAGCGTAGAGTCGAGTGAACGCTCTCCCCCTCTGGATCTTCGCGCTGTGGTTGCGCCTATCCGGAGCCTGCGCAGTCGCGTCTTCCCAACCGTAGCCTTGGCCGACTAGACCACCTCCGCGTAGTCCCACGCCGTTCCCCTCCCCCACTGTCGCGAAGCTCCCGCCCGAGCGGACCACGTGCTGCAAACCGGGCGGGGAGAGACCACTATTGCACCCCTTCCGGCCTCCTCGAACACGCCAGGGTGTAGCCCACGGTCCCTGTGCCGGGTCGCTTCAGGTTTCTCGTTTGTTCATTTGTTCTTTCATTTTTTTGGTGATAATTGCTCCGAGATTCTGACCTACTAAGGGGACCTATTACAGATAATGTGTTGTAGAGTGTACTGCCTGGGTTTGAATGAGTATTTATAGAACGCATTTGCATTGGGGCGTAAAGCACCGTTCTGAGCATTTGCATTTATAGTATTTTCATTGATACCTATATATGATAGGTACTTGTTAACTCATTTAAGACTCCGAAACTCCGGGATGTATTATTTCTATTCCTTCTTTATAAATGGGGGCAGATTAAGGAACTTGGTCCTCTCAACTGTTGAGGATCTGGGGTTTGAATTCATTCAGTCTTTCCCTCAAATTCACACGCCCTTACTCCATTACACTACTGCTGCTGGCTGGACACTGGAAGATTGGTGCAGAAAGCTAAAAAAAAAAGCGCTTTCAAAACTCGTGGAAGTTAAAAATACCTATGTCTGATCAAGTCAACAAACATTTATCAAGCAGCTATTCTAAGCCAACCACATTGCACGTGAAGAGTGGGGGGACTGACAGCTTGCAATATAGTACTCTTATCCCTACCATATCTTTAATAATTTTCCCTAAAGACCCGAATACACATTCTCTTCCATACCCATCCAAAAAAAAAAAGAGCGAGAGAAAAAAAATCTTGAAGCAGGAGCCATTGGAGCCAGTACCAAAAATACCTTCTTTATTGTGCTATTTGACTTCAAGATCCCCAAGGTGTTTATAGTTAAAGCAGCAATTTTCTTGGATCTCACCCCAAAAAGTTTAAGAAAAGTCCGAAGTAACCCCTTCCCCACCTCCTGCCAAGTCTTTATTTTTAACAAGGACCCCATGTAACTGATGCAGTTGGTACAGGAGCAGTAGTGTGAGAAACACTGGCTTAAAGTTAATTAGGAGGTATTAACTTTCACAGTTCTACTCTATCAAGTCCCAAATCAACTTGGTTGATTCTGAGAAAAAACTAATATTCTCAGAACCAACATAGTGAAGTCTGAAATGATACTTTATTTACTTCAGGAAAATTTCCCTGCCTCTGGGTACCACCCTGGCCCCAGGTCTGTTTCTTTGTCCTTCACCGTCGTCTGTCCTTGGGACTAGTAGTGCTCCAGCTCAACACCACGTTAAGGTTGCTCACAACTCCTCTGAACTTCTCATTAGAATAGTTTAACAAGAGGAGGGACTATGTTTGTCTTGGATATAATTGTATCTCTATGCCTAGAACATGGGACAAGTCACTTAAACTTTTTTGGTCTGAATTGCCTTATCTGTAAAATGAGGCAATATTATTTGAAGAATATTTCCTTATATGAATATTGACTGGCTCAAAATATGGAGTTATTATTAAACAATGAAAAACTATGTAAGTATAAGGAATTATTATGATTATTGTTACAATATTAGTAATAATAATTATTGTTTGCATCCACAGTAGCTAACCTTGAACATGCGAGAAGAGCCTGGGCATATATTTTGATTGTTGAACTCGTTATTTATTTATTTTATTTATTTTATTTATTTTAAGATTTTATTTATTTATTTGACAGAGAGAGAGAGGGAGAGTACAAGCAGGGGAAGGGGCAGAGGGAGAGGGAAAAGCAGGCTCCCTGCTGAGCAGGGCGCCCAATGCAGGACTGGATCCCAGGTTCCTGGGATCCTGACCTGAGCCAAAGGCAGTTGCTTAACCGACTGAGCCACTCAGGTGCCCTTATTTAATAATTTTAAACTATTAGAAACAACTATTTCAGCCTTAGAAACTGGCATTAGAGACGGATATTTTACTGGGAATGGGAGCAGGCCAAGAGAATTATGTGCCTAAACATCTATGATGAACTTTAAATTATCAGTTATTGAAACCTAATGACAAGTTCTAATTTCATTTACCATATTCAGACTCGTCTCTATCAAACCTTTTCACCGTTAGAAAAAAAGAGTTTTAAACAAATACAGGGAAAGGAAACAAGTTGAGAGCGTGGTTAATTCATAGAATGCATAGTTGAGGATTGTCTTTATTCTTAAATTGTTTTTCTTCTCTATATGAATTTAGAATCTCGAAGATGTTTAGTGCTTTGGGATTCAATGAAAGGATCTGTTAAACATAAAAGGATTATTTAGACTATATAGAACTGATTATTTAGAAACTGTTTAGAAACTGATTGCCTCAGCTTATGCTAAAAATGAAACCCTGATACCAACTGCAGCAGATAGTCTAATTTTTAGTTACTGTAAAGGAATTGTTCATAGTAGCTTGTTTCTACTCTAACGAAATTTAGATTTCTTGGTGTTAAATTCTGTGTAGCAATTCCATAAGGTAATACAGAAGGTGGAGAAGTATAATAACTAACACTAGGGTATTGTCACAAACTAAACCAGCCTCAAGCTGAATTTTGATTTCCTCAGAAGCATGATTCCTATTTTTACCCTGTACTATAAGCCATAACTCATTCATCTGAACAGTAGCACCGAACAAGAAAGATTAGAGTGCTATTTGAACTGTGCATTTGTGTAATAAAATTTAAAACTTCCAAATTTTATTAAAAACACATTTTTGGGTTTTTTTGTTTTTTAAGATTCATTTATTTGAGAGAGAGAGTGTGTGCCCGTGGTGGGGGCGGGGGCAGGGAGTAGGGGCAGAGGGAGAGGGAATCTTAAGCAGACTCTTCTGACCTGAGCTGAAATCAAGAGTCAGACGCTTAATTGACTGAGCCACCCAGGAGCCCCCAAAACACATTTTTAAATCACAGCTTATTTACTGAATTATTCAGTGACATTGAACTTTTCAAGTCACCCCTGTTAGCTTGTTAACTAATGAATGGTTTGTTCCTGTCCCTTAAAACAAAGTATTCCTTTGATCCAGACCATCTACTTAAACAACTTTTCTAGTAAAATTCTACACCATTCTGTGTCTGGGAAAAATCTACATGCTAGTGTCTCCCAGTCACCCTACATATGTATCTTAATTCCTCATTTTTCCTAACTCAAATTTTTTTAACTTTCCTTCAAATGTGATAATTACTTCTTTCAACTGAGCACCAGCTCTATAAATGGAGGGGGAGTATGCATGTTGGGACCATCAGGTGAAAAGCTAAATGATGAAGATGGTGAAGCAGGAGGATAGGGACCTGGGTCCTTGCAGACTTCATTTATATCTGTACTAGACCTGTACTGTCCACCTCTGGACTTCTGGTTACCTGCCGGGGGAAAAAAACAATTCAAAACAAACATTTGCTTAAACCACTGTAGTCAGAATTTTGTTAAATGCAGTTGAGTACAATCCTACCTCATGTGAAATAGGAATTAGAGATTAGTGGCTTCTTGTAATTTCCACTAAGAAATTACAGATTTCTGTTGAAAGATAGCACTCTAAGAGTTTTTTAATATCTTGAGGGTGGAGATACTGAATGCCCTTTATTTCCAAACAGTCTATTCAAAGGTGTTTGTATAGTGGACAGCTTTGGAAGATAGAGAAAATGGCTTCTTCTGGAGCAAAGGTAGGGCATGCTTACTACCCATTGTAAAAGATTCAATTTCTCTAAATTCAGGGTTCATTTCTTATAATGCAATGTACTACAAGTGTAGGAACTAAGGCTTGGCAGCACAAAAAATAATATACTTCTGGTCACTGCTATGGTTATGAATAATAAATTATCTTTGGCTTTAGCACAGGAGTCTTGTGTCTTTTTTTTTTTTTTTAAAGAATTTATTTATTTATTTGTCAGAGAGAGAGTGAGAGAGAGATCACAAGTAGGCAGAGAGGCAAGCAGAGGCAGAGGGAAGAAGCAGGCTCCCTGCTGAGCAAGGAGCCTAACGCGGGACTCGATCCCAGGACCCTGGGATCATGACCTGAGCCGAAGGCAGCCCCTTAACCAACTGAGCCACCCAGGCGTCCCAGGAGTCTTGTGTCTTATACTAGCATCTGTGAAACTGTGGTTGGCTGGCTTGTTAGCTTGCAAATAGAGTAAAATCTAAGACCCTTCCCATCTCTTCATGGTTTTTGGTGATGAGGTTAGGATGCTGAGAAAGACATAGCTTTCTAAAAATGGAAAGATAAGAGCCTTGTCAACCAATGGAAGTTGAGGGAAGTCCATGGGAATTGGTGGCAAAGATCTGACCAAGTTGTATAATCAACTGGGAATTAAATGGCCCTATACTGTATTGCGTGTTAATGAGGAGGAAATGAGGGGTTTGAGGCTGAATACCAGGAAATAAGTTTGCTGTTGTTGTTTAAAGATTTATTTATTTTAAGGGGGGAGAGGGGCAGTCAGAGAGGGAGGGAGAATCTCAAGCAGACTCCGGGAGATGTGGGGCTTGATCATACAACCCTGAAATCATGACCTGAGACAAAACTAAGAGTCGGACGCTTAACTGACTGCACCACCCAGGCATCCCAACCAGGAAGTAGGTTTAAAGACAGATGGCTGGACTGTATCCTGCTTGTGTAACTTTCCTCCCGGCGGGGGGTACTTCTTCACCATGTTGGAGACACTGTCAACCTGACCTGTGCTTTGAGACTTAGGGTGGTTCCACTAGGGATCCCCAACAATTGTAATCAGCACTTTCTTTCTGGGGATACCCTGTTCACTCCCAGAATTGTACTTCTGGTATGGAAGCCAGGCATTAATTTTACTGCTTCCAAGATCTCAGTAACTTGCACCCTAACTGTAGTCATAAGAGATTTTCAAGTTATTTAGGGACCCACCAATAGATGGCATAGGCTCCAGATGACAGTGGAGATCTCTCTGAAATAGAACCACCCGTAGTTACTTGGAGGAACTCCCCAGAGGGATAACTGACTCATTTATGTGCACTCTGTGGTTGGTTATCCTGATGATGTGAGCCAGTCAGTTAGAAAAGATGGTAAGAAAAAAAAAAAAAAAAAATAAGAAAAAAAAAAATAAGAAAAAAAATAAGAAAAAAAAAATAAGAAAAAAAAAAAATAAGAAAAAAAAAAATAAGAAAAAAAAAAAAAAAAGAAAAGATGGTAAGAGATTTGTCTCTGAGTTGAGCTAGAGTATTGCCACCTGAGCCTTAGAAGGCAGGTCTGCCTCAACTCACTGGTCAGAGTTGTTCTAGATACTAGAATTGCCGTACATGCCAGATTTTGAACCATCCTTAATATATCAGCTGAACCTGGATTAATGGCTCAGACCAGACAGGAAGGAGAAATCAGAGCCATAAGGAGAAAGTCAGTGGCCTTCTAAGGTAGACCCTGATGGTATATGAGATTCCAGGAGCCCAGGGGCATGATTGAGGTCAATATGACAGATTAATCTCATCCTGCCACTTGGCTGTTGGTGACAGGGCCTTAATTAAATGCTGTATGAGACAAATTGAATGAAGCCTCTGCCAGTCAGATTAATCAGCGTGCTCAACAGGGTTATATACCTGTGTGAAAATTTCAGTTCTTTTAAGAACATGTATGGTGGATTATTAGAAGAGGCTGGTCCCTGCACATTCTTGCTGAATATGCTAGATTGCAAGGCTTCTCTGTTTCCTGAGACTGAGCAGTTTCTAAAGCTAGTCATAATAGATGCCTAACTAGGATGGTGACCATATCCTGACTAATGTGTAGCTACTAACTATTCACTCTCAGGGTAGGAGAGACTGGCTTCTGGTTGCTTGCTAAGAAATCTGGGCCTTTGGTCCTGGGTTTCTCTTTTGCAGTACAACCCACTGTGTGTGCACATTGTCCTCTGGGTCCATGATGTATTCTTTCTGGGACTTAGGGGAGCAAAAGCAACAGACACAAATTGATGTCTGTTGCAGCTCATGCAACTTGATGCTCATGCAGTTTGCTGTACTGTGAGCAGTAAAGTACTTTGTGTCAGATCCAGGAATCTCCTGACTTTAGCCAGAGTCCATGAAACTAACAAGTTAACTTAATTCGCTTGCAAGAGGGGATAAAATCTCCATGGTGCAACAGTTTGTGACCAATATAAAGTGTTGTTAGCAATGAGAAATGTTTCCTTATACTGTGAACCCACAGATATATCCTGCTTAGGGTGAATTCTAGATAGTTCTTTTCCATCTTGAGGGGGAAATGTAAGAATTCCTGAAAGACTGCACATTAGCTTCAGATGGGCTTAATTGGGAAATTGCATCAGATTGGTGGTTAGCAGAGGAAAATTGATACGCTTTTATCTCATTTGTGCTAATGTGAATACAAAGAAGTTGAGGTATTAAACAAAAGCACTTAAATAGAACCACGAATTATTGAAGATTCAGTATCTTTTTCCTATGAACCTGGACAGGGAATGCTAACAATCTAGAACAGATATTATGTAGGAGCAGTGAAGGTTAGATTATGCCAACTGATTTTTTCTTCACCTTCTCTTGCTCTTTTCTAACTGACCTTTTTTCTTTTTTCTAGTTTCATTGAGCTATAATGGACCTATGACCTTTTTTTTCTTTTTTTTAAACACACTCTTAGCTCGTGTTTTTTTTTTTTTAAGATTTTATTTATTTATTTGACAGAGAGATCACAAGTAGGCAGAGGCAGGCGGGGGGGGGGGGGGAAGCAGGCTCCCTGCTGAGCAGAGAGCCCGATGTAGGGCTCGATGTAGGGCTCGATCCCAGGACCCTGAGACCATGAGCTGAGCCAAAGGCAGAGGCTTTAACCCACTGAGCCACCCAGGTGCCGCCCCCCATTACCTTTTTCATCCAAATTTTGCATTGCCATGCCCCAAGAGATTACCACACTTCCCTTAACATCACAGTGACCTCCACCTAAGTGCGCATAATGGCAGAGACTGCATTGTTTAGTGCTGTTCTTTTCTCTACAATGAAGTCTCACTTTCTAAAGCATTAAACTATCCCTACAGACTCTGGTCTTAGATGAGCTAGTGGCAAATTTGCTTCATAGGAAGTTCACAGTTGAGGGCCTGGTATCAAATTTTGCCACCTTGCTTTACAGGAGTAAGTTGATACTAGTTTATAGTTTATCTGTTGATATAATACATATTTACATTTATTGGTATATTAATATGTTAAAAAATTCATCAGGCAGAACTTTAAAAACAGGATGTTAAGGCTTGATGGTTTGGTTTTTTTTTTTCCTTCTTTTCCCTCCATCGGTTGCTTTATAATTTGCTTTTATTGCATTTCATGTATGATGGCATTTTAATTAGCCAAACACATTTTCATTTTTCTTAAGCTTAAGCAACCAGTATTTATATGAGGTTTGGCTCAAGAAAAGATCTTGCTCAAAAATAAGACAAATAATATCTAAATTCATATAGCATTTTCCTAACCCTTCTTCCCTAACTCTCCACCTTTATCCTCCACCATCCTGTGTATAATTTATATCTTAGGATCTGTATTTTTTTTATTCATATTTATCTCTCTTTACAAAATTGTAAGATCCTTCAGGGCATGTGTATTAGTTACTAGAGCTGCCATAACAAAATACCATGGACTAGATGGCTTAAACAATAGCAATTTATTTTCTCACAGTTTTGAAGGCTAGAAGTCCAAGATTAAGGTGTTGGTAGGTTTGGTTTCTTCTGAAGCCTCTCTCCTTGGCTTGCAGGTGGCTTCCTTCTTGCTGTGTCCTCACATGGTCATCCCTTTGTTTCTGCATGTCCTAACATCCTCTTCTTTTGTAAGGACACCAGTCATATTGGGTTAGGACCAACCCTAATAGCCACATTTTAACTCAATCACCTCTCTAAAGGCCCTAGCTCCAAATATAGTCGCATTTAGAATTTCTAGGAGTTAGGGCTTCAGAATTTTGAGGCAACACAAGTCAGTTCACAACAGGAGGGAATCTTGTCTTATATGTCTGTGGATTTTGGATAACTGACGTAAATGTACACATCATTATATTCTAAAATTAATCCAGGCTTTGTAGTGCATCAGAATAGCCCCCGCTTTATGCTATAACTGCTCCATAAAATATATCAAAACAATTTTCCTTTGAAAGTTCCTAGACAAGGGGATTACATTGGTCAGAATTCTTGGTTGCCAATTCTGGTTACAATAAACAAAAAGAAATGCACTAGGAGGGTATAGGTGGTTCACAAAGTTGATGAGAAAGCCAGAGGACAGGCTTGGAAAATTGACAGAAATCAACCAGTAAGACAGATGATAAAACATAGCTAAATATCTTCATGAGAGGGGTCTGGTTACAATGTTGCTTCCTCAATGGGCATTGGAAACTGTCGTTGCTAGCATACCAGTGCCAGCTCAAGACCCTGGAATCAGCTGCCACAGTCATGCCAGGGTCATGCATTTTCTCTGCCTTCTCTCTTTGTTTGCTTCAATACAAAAGTCATGAGGAGGAGGAGCATCCAATAAGTGGTTCTTAGGTTATATGCTCTAGCTGTCAGGAATCAATGGGAGCCAAGTGTGTCATTTTCGGTGGAAGATGGGAGCTTGGCTTCCATTAAAATACACGAGGGGCAGACTGCCCAAACATAAGAAGAGGGTCAAAATGCTGGTCACCCCAAAAGTGTCCACCTCAGATGTTAGCCTCTTGATAACAAATGACATATAATTAACTCCGATGGTTTTCTCTTATACTGAAGGTCTTGTCTTTCTTTTCGTAAAATAACTTGGAAAACTTAATTTTAATTTTCGTGTCAACTTAGGGCCACAGGGTGCCCAGATATTTGGTTAAACATTATTCTGGGTCTTTCTGTGAGGGTGTTTCAAGATGGGATTAACATTTGAATCAGTCGATTGAGGAAAGCAGATTGCCCTCCATAATGTGGGTGGGCCTCATCCAATTAGTTGAAATTTCTAAATGACAGTATAGACTGACTTCCTCCTGAGCAAGGGGAATTCTGCCTTCAGATGGCCTTTAGACTTGAGCTGCAATATTGACTCCTTCTGGTCTCTAGTCTGATGGCCTTTGGACTTTAAATACAGCATCAACTCTTCCCTGGGTCTCCAGCCTGCTGACCCACCCTGCAGATTTTGCACATGCCAGCCTCCATGATTGCAGGAGCTAACTTCTTAAAATAAGTCTCTTTTTATAGATACACACATCTTATTCATTCTCTTTCTCTGGAGAAGCCTGACTAATAAACTCATAAAGATAGAATGAGTCCTGTGTCACTGAAGAATAAGCTGTGTGTTGCATAACTGAAATCTGGCCAACCACAACTCTCTTATGTTGATGCTTTTATTTATTTATTTATTTATGTATTTATTTATTATTAACATATAATGTATTATTTGCCCCAGGGTACATGTCTGTGAATCATCAGGCTTACACATTTCACAGCACTTACTATACTGTTGATGCTTTCTTTAAGCTATTAGGACACTAATAGAAACTAAAGGAGAAAATAACTGAACAGATAATTCAGTTTTTATATTTTGCTGAGTTTCCCTCTACACTGTGTTTCCAAGTACTTTAAAAGTACTTATAACAGGCAATAAAGATTTTTGCTACTCCCAATGGAAAAATTATTCAGTATCTTTATAATAAAGATTTATCAGAAATTAGCTTAGCTCATTTTGTTCTATTAAACACATTTTTCCCATTAAATTATTTCCTTAATTACTCACTGCTCTCCGTTACATTACTTGGAAATACTCATTGGCTAGGTAGAATGGTAGCAGGGTTAATTATTTACCTTGCTTTTATTTCTTCATTTAATTATTATTCTACTAAAATTTTAAAATAATAGGAAATAACCTAAAATTGTAGATTCCCCTAATGTTAACTTGCAGATTGAACTTTGGCATATTAAAATTGTATATTAAATAATTTAAAAAGTAACCTTGATGGCATTTTCTGGTTATAAAAGTGCTTGCCCCAGGAACTTAGTTGGCACCTAGCAAAATTCTAGTGAATTTTTCCTTCCCTCTTTGTTCCTTCCTCCTTTCTTTCTTTTTCTCTTTCTTTCTGAATTATATATTCTTTCAAGGCTGTTTTGCTAACATCATAGTTATGATCCTGGAATGATTTCTATAATGTGAATTTTTGTGCATTTTATGAATTTTGATCCCTAAAAATTTGGAATGTATTCTACTGGGAAAAAAATGTTAAAGCCCTTTGTGTAATGTGATTATTCATCTTTTCAAATCAAAGATGTTTAATGACAACTTTATAATTTTCTGATTAGTGCTCCTGTTAGAAAAAAGAACTGTGCTATTGATAATAATCATAATATAAAGGCCCTGGGATGTATGACAATCCTCTCTTGTCAGTACAATTTCAATTTCTTTCTTTTTTTTTTTTTAAGGTTTTATTCATTTATTTGAGAGAGAGACAGAGAGACAGAGAGCACAAGCAGGGCAAGTGGCAGAGGGAGAGGTAGAAGCAGGCTCCTTGCTGAACTGGGAACCTGATGCAGGACTCTATCCCAGGACCTTCAGATCATGACCTGAGCCAAAGGCAGATGCTTAACCAACTGAACCACCCAGGTACCCCAGCACAATTATAATTTCTTATTGACCAAATCACTTAGTCCAAATTAACCAGGTAAACTAGTGAGGCCTGACACCTACCTGTTGCCACCGTTGTGAGAGTGCCTCCAGGCCCCATGCTGGTTTGAAATGGATTAGAACTTGCAACTAAAGTTGATGCATAAAACTTTGAATTATATAAAATTTAAGCTTTATTTTACATGTAGTCCTATAAAAAAATAAGAAAATATAAACAGCCCCCCCAAAAATCATCTATCATTCATCTCTTTCTAGCCTGAAATAACCCTTCGTAACATTTTGTTGCATATACTGTCCTACTTTATAAATAAATGCACATGAAGCTATGTAAGCAGGTAAGAAAATACATTATAAAACAAAAATAGTTTTATCAAATAAAACTGTTGATATACTGTTTTATACATATATACTGTTTTAAACTTATCTTTTCCCTCTCAGTAATACATTTGTATACAAATAAATGCAAAGCTATTTCATGAATAAAGTAAGATTTGTTTAACCAAACCTCTATTAGATTTTTAAAAATCTTTGGCTCTTATAAAACTGTGCCTTATTTAAATCTATTATAACGGATCTTTGTGTATTTGTTCAGTATTTACCTTAAAGAGCTTTTGATACATGGTTATCTATGTTTAGGTCCATTAGAATTACATTATAAAACTCTGCCTTTATCAAACAGGGGGGGTTTTTAGCTATGGTTTTTGTATGTACCACATTTTTCCTTTTTTCTTCTGGTTCTTTAAGTGAACTACACCTCGTAACAACCTACTCTGTCCCCCATCTTGGGCCATGATCCTGGAAGGGTTATAAGTCACATGGCTTCCCTCCTCCCTTCCCAGGCATGTGCTTGTGATCCAAATTGGACGAGACTATTACCCCAGACATTGCTGATAGAGCAAATTGAGACACTTACTCTGTCTGCTCTTGGCTGTCTTCCCTGGCATTAAGGAGAAGGCTGTTTGTACAAAGAGTGACTGAGAGAAATAAAGAGGGAAACAGAAAAGTGATAGATGATAGATAGGAAGGAAGGGAGGAAGGAAAGAAGGAAGGAAGCAAGGGAGGGAGGGAAGGAAGGAGGGGGAAAGGAAGAAAATATTTGAGCCTCTATATCTAGCCATGCCTGAGAGTTAGAACTATCTCTTGGACTCTCCAGCTGTATAAGGCAATAAATTCCTTTTTTGTTTTGTTTTTTGCTTAAACTAGTTGATTTGGATCTTTTTCACTTTATAACCAAAACAGTCTTGACAATACATGAAGCATTATAAAAAATAAAAGTTATAAAGATTTATCACTCTTATCAATAAATTATCTTAATAGCTATACACACATTTCTTTTCTATCATGTGCTCCACTATTTTAAAACACAGAATTTCTGCTGTCAGACTTACATGACTTATCACCAGTCTCTATCTATTTAAATATCTGACTTTGCAGGAATACTGCCCTTTACAGAAATGTGATTTTTTCAGAGACTGGAAATTCGGCTTACAAAACTAGAAAGTTTGTATGTTTTCACATTTCAAAATGTTATTCTGTAATATTCTTTTAAATGCTTCTCAGTGCAGTGAAAATATGATTTCAATTATAAAAATTCAGTTTACTCATAACTTTTCAAGAACACAACATCATGCCAAAGGACTATTACATAACTTTGTTTTGCAGTTGCATTTTTCCCATTCATGAGAACTTATCCAGTTGTGTTCTCATCATCTTTTTTTGGCACTTGCTTTGCTGTGCTTTGGCACAGTTGTTGCACAGGAGCATATAAAGCTAAGGATTGGTATAACTCAGGATATGAACACTGTTACATCTCTTTCTTTCCCACTTTCTAGTTTGAAAACTCACCGACCATATTTAATAGGAAACGTAATGTCTCCTTAAGGTCTTTTCTCCCAAATTGTTCCTGAACTGTGGGAGATGACTGAGTTCAGAGGTTGTTAATCCTGGCAAATAGAGATGGCACTGAAGTCTGCAGTAGCTCTTTATTGCCACACGGTGTCACAAAAGGAAGAGCTTGCACACACTGATCCCTGCCCCGGGAGTCCCGTGCTGGTCCAAACCCCTGTCCAGAATCCATGATATCCTCTGTAGTTTATCCCCATTCCCTGACGATCACCCATTGTTTCCTAAAGCACAACCAGCCTGTAAGTGTTGTTGGGATTCAGAGAAGCTTCTAGAAGCAAGTCTTGCCTGTGCCCAGACCAGCCCCATCCCCTAAACATTTATGTCCTTCTCTTCTTTGGAGGGGGTTTTCCAAGAAGAGCTTTGTATTTTGACATAATTTCAAACTTTCAGAATAGTTGCAAGGATATAATGAGAAACTTCTCAAATACCGTTCTTCCAAATTTGCCAATTATTCCTACATACATTTTTCTTTTTCTGAACCATTTAAAAGTAGATTGGAAACATTCCTGTCTGTATTTCCTAAGGACTAAGAATTCCCCTACACAACTAAAGTAGAATTATCAAAATTAGGAGCTAACAATAGTTATGTAATGCTATTATATAATTCAGCATCTATGTTAAAATTTCTACAACTATCTCAATAATATTTTTATAGTTATTCCCCCATACCTCCCTGCCGCAGTTTAAGATGCAATCCAGGATCATATATAGCAGTTAGTTGAAATGCCTGTTTTATTTCCTTTAATTCAAAACAGTTTTTCAGCCTTGTTTTGTCTGTCAACTTGCCATTTTTGAGTACAGACCAGTTATTTTATAGAATGTCTTTCTCTTTATGTTTATCTGATGTTTCTTGTTACTAAATTTAATTTTTTTTTTTTTTTTTTTTTGCAGAAATACCACTGAAGTGATGTTGTGTCTTTGTCAAGTGCATTATATCTGGAGACACGTCATATCTATTTTCCTCATTACTGGTCATGTTAACTGGTTTGTTAACTTGGCTGACGGAATGTCCACCAGGTTTATTTACTATATAGTTTTTATTTTTCCCCCTTGTAAGTAAGTTATTTGTGAGGAGGTAGTTTGAGATTCTCCCTGTGGCTGCTTGGTGTTTCTCATAGCATAGTGGCTGAGTTCTATGAATGAACATACCAAGACAACAAAGGAAAAAAAATGACATTTTTATGATTTTACAGCAACTTGCATGAGACAGTCACAAAAGTGCACCCCTATTCAAGGTTAGGAGATGTAGAGTCCCCTACACAATGGGTAGAATGTCAAGGTCACCTTTAAGACAAAAATGGATTACAAGTGTTAGCAGCCATTTTTGAAAGATGCTGTCTGGCACACTAGGCAGCACCATGCCTACTGACTCGTAGCCCTTTCACCAAGCAGTACCAGCCCTCCCACTGTGTGGTCAGTCAGTTTAGGCCTCTGAGAACCCTGGCCTTAACCTCCAGTGGATTTGGGGACCCAGTCATCTTGTGTGCCCTTTGCTGCCACTCAGTGCAGCCATCCAGATGGGAGGTGGCACACTCCTGTGAGCCATGTTGGCAAAGAAGAGAACACAGACTAAAAAGGACCTCCCTCTTGCTTTCTATCCCAGAGCCACATACAAAGAATGGTTGCTATTTAATCTCCTTGCTTCAGTTCCTGTCATATGCCACATTTATGCTCCGGTGCTGGGATCTGTGCATATCTAACAGTTGACTTCCTCCACCTTCCTGCCGCAGGCCCTTCTAAGTTCTATGCTGTGAGATTCCTAAAGCAGTGGAAGCTTTTGGAGGAAATTGGGAAAGTTTCATCCCATTCAAGGCATAGAACATAGGTCAAAACTTATCAAATTGTATACTTTGAATATATACAGTTTGTCGTGCATCGATTAATATCTCTGTTAAGTGGAAAATAAAGAGTACTATGTACTCTAATGTATATTTCCATTACACTTGTTTATAATATGAATAGGTTTTAATTCACTGGTTAGGGGATAAAAATGGCCTAGAAAAGCATTGCTGTTAATTGATAACATAATTCAATATTAAATAACCCTAAAAGAGGGCCACCACCTAAATTTCCTTTTACTGAAAACTTTTTCTTCTTTTTTCTTTTTCTTTTTTTTTTTTTCTGAGGGAAGATTCCGACTAACTCTACAGTCAATCAATAATCATCGTTCTCTATAATCCTTAAAATCCTAGGCTGTAGCATCTATCACAGATTTAAGGTGACCTCAAACTAATCTCAGAGGACAATGGATGGTTACTATCTAGCTTTATCGTTGTGTAAATAATTCCCTGAAGTTTTCCAAAATGAATGGCAGCAAACCCAAATGTAATGGTGTCTTCATCTCCAGGAACAAAAACTGCCATTAGCTGCACAAAAGGCCATTCCCTGGCTGAAAAGTAAATATTTTAACAAGTTTTCCTTGAAGAAGCGTCACACACTACAGGGTCAGAAATTTGGAACTGGCCTTGGGACTGGCGGAGGATCATGCTGCCTGTACCTTCAACTGATGGAATTCAGAGGTCCTCGTGAAGTTTCCCAGAACCTGTCCCATCCCAGTCACCCTTCCCCAGGGTCAGGTGCTGTGTGTATGCTAAATTCCAGGTGCTGAGTCAGGAGTGGAGCAGAACCTAGTTAATGGGCTAAGGGGAGCCCAGTGGTTTGCAGAGCTCCGAAGCTCTTAAATGTTACTAATACTAAAAATAAAAACAAAGGCAGTAGGCAGAGTTTGTAAGAATGAGCTAGCCGCTGCCGGGAGTCCTCCTCATGCCTTAGTGGGCTGCTTCCAGATAAATTCAGTTGGCAGAGAAGAGGAAGGAGTTCCTCTTAAGTGAATGCAGGGCTGGAAATGTGTGTGTGCCGCCATTTGTCACCCAGAGTTGCCTCCAAATAAAGGGCCAGTGTGAATTCTGCTTTAAAACTGCATTGTTATGGTTCCAGCCACTCTTCGGTGTTGTGTGTGAGCTCAGTGCACCGCTCTTTTCGGGCACACATTCTTCTGCTGGGGCCCATGGTGGGGCCGGAACCCGTCGCCTGTCCTCTGTCACTTAGGAGAGGCTTCCAAATGGTGGTGGTAAAGGGGGTTCTCAGGAATTCCCCGGCCGCCTGTTCCATGAATTCAGCTTCCATTCCTGCCCAAACATTTGGAGGATGATGCCAGCAGCAGGCAGAAGAAGAGCCTGGAGAGCCGTGGGCAGCTTACGAAGATGCTCCCCTGTGCCTGCCCTGCTGCCTTCTTCCTATCTGCCGCCACCGTGTGCTTGTGCCACCTTCGAGAAGGTCATGTCATCAGAGGAAGCACAGTCAGTCATGGGCCATCTAAAGGGCAGGGATTCCTATGTCCTCACAGTTACTGAGTTCCATGAACTTAAATCTTTTTATGCAGGTACGGCATTTCCAGGAGGGAGCTCCCCCTAGCCTACCCAAGGAAGCAGTTTACACAGACCGTGGATCTGTGGCTCCCAGCGGTTCATGCCCTGAAATGATCCAGACCTACGGAAGGACACTGAGTCCACCAAAAAGAAAACCGGAATCTAAATGAGGCAAAGATGGAGCAGTCTTCAGTTAGAAATCTTTGCCAGGGGAGGGTTAATGAGGATCTGAGAAGAACCTGAAAACCCAAATGTAAACCCTTGCAACTATCTGAGTTCTGTGGCCCATAACATGGATTACTTAAGTCACGTGTAACACTTTGCATTTCCCAGTCCAGAATTCATGAATTACAGTGTTTGAAAATCTATAAAATAGAACAAGACACTGAATTAGGATGCTTTGTGTTGGATGTAACTGAAATCCTAACCCAAAAAATAGTTTAAACAGTAAACGCATTTATTATCCCTCCCTAAACAGGGAGTCCCGAAAAGGGCACACTTCAGGGTTGGTCGATTCAGCAGCTCAGCCATTTGTTGAGAGACCAGGCTCCTTCCATCACTTTCTCCGCCATCCACTGATCTGGCCCCATCCTAAGGCTGGCATCAACTTGGGCAGTGGGCTTCCTTTCTCTCATCCGGTGGGAGAGAGAAAGACGCAATGGGGTGTAAAGCTTTCTCAGCTTTCTAGGCCAGACTTGATCACAGGCCCACCCTGAACTGGTAATGTAGCCATGGAAAACACCTATGCTTCTTGGTTTAGAGTCTCAAGCTTCTCACTTTGTGCTGAGAATGGGTCGAGTGTAGAGCTCTAGATCCCTTCAGGCCCTGAGGCTGCCATTTATTCCTGCCTGGAAGCCACGGTCGCATCTGGCCGTTCATCTCCAGCCAGAGTGGACTGTTGCCTTTATCCCGCAGTGGCAAACACTATCCTTTTTCATATTTGTCATGTCATGAAAAAAATGAAATAATCTGATGAGTTTGTCCATTTCCACATGATATAAAATAAGCCTATATGTGGTTAGCGCTCATGTACTTCCATTTTAATATCTTCAATAAAGTATTTAGATTTTCATTTTTTATGAGTAGTTAATACTAAGAAGCACTTGTCCATGTCAGGCAATAACTATATTCATTTAATCTTCACAGTGGGCCCATGAGGAGTTACTACTATTTTAGATTTTATTTGTTTATTAGAGACTGTGTGTGAGAGAGAGAGAGAGAGCACAAGCAGCGGGGAGGGGTAGAGGGAGAATCAGACTCCCCAGCTGAGCAGGGAGCCCCATGCGATGGGGCTCGATCCCAGGACCCTGAGATCATGACCTGAGCCAAAAGCAGATGCTTAACCAACTGAGCCACCCACGCGCCCAGGAGTTATATTTTTATACCCATTTTACAGTTATCATTTTTATACCCATTTTATACCCATGAAAAAAATTGAGAAGTAGAGTGGTAAAGTACTTTGTCCAAGAAAACACACTAGTCAGCACTAGGGAGCTTGTGGTTGAATTCCTAAATCTTTCCTCTTAAAGTTTGATTTGGGATTCTCTGGAAAAGATAGTGGCCTAATCCAGTCAGTACTCTACTTTTGTCTATGATGTATCTATCAGCTCATAATAAAAAAAAATAAAATGCTAATTGTGACCCAATGCACATACACTAAAAAAAAAAATCTTAATACTTACTAGGGAGGCAAGCATTCTGCTATTTCTACTCCATTCTATGCTCCTCCATTCTTTTTGTTTGTTTTTTTAAGAGAGGGAGAGGGAAGGGCAGAGAGAGAGGGAGAGAGAATATCAAGCAGGCTCCACACCCAACGTGTAGCCCAACGCAGGGCTCTGTCTCACAACTGTGAGATTATGACCTGAGCTGAAATCAAGAGTTGGATGCTTAACCGACTGAGCCACTCAGACACCCCTATGTTCTTCTGTAGAACAACTATAGAAGTTGTAACTCTCAAGTTAATTCTAGTCCTAATAATAGGTCATGATCCACAGTTTTTAATACTCTGGTAATATAATGGGATTGATTACAGTGATGACTTTAGATGCTCAGTAACCATATCTGAGCCAGGGCTCCAGTTCTTCAGGAGAAGCAGGAGGACACAGGCAGAAGGGTAAAGGGATAACTGTAGTTCATGTAAATTAATCTCAAGGTTCTGCTGGAACCTTGAAGGTTTTGCGTTGTGACAATAGCTGGAGATGCAGATCTGGGAGTCTAGTTGAAAGCCGGTCAAATCCACAAGGATGAAGTCATGGGGAAAGAACCTGCAAAGTGAGAAGACAAGAGGCCCAGGACAGAATGGTAAGGAGCACCAGTATTTATGAAAGGAGCGAAGAGGGGCCTGCAGGAGCAGTTGGACAAGCAGGAAGCCACAGGACAGTGTGGTCTTGGAGGAGCTGAGGAAGCCAGGAGGGGCTAGAGAGATTGATGTTGTGGGACGTAGCAATCACACGTGAAGGACCCGGTGGAGTGTCCGGTGGATCTATAGTTATGATTCAATAGCTGGTGCTTCTTCTGACCTAAGTGTTCTATTTGAGTTTCTAACCCCTGCTGTTTTAGACCACATACCTGGCTAGCAGCCTTGATTCTTTTCTTGATTTCTGATCTTTCTACAAGGTAGGTTCTGCCCGGAATCCAGGCTGGATTGACACCTGCATGCCACCAAGCCCTGTCATGTGCTGGAGATGAAGATACACTCAGTGTCAGCCGTGGGCCAGGCGTACATTCGTCCCTTCAGGTAATCTCAACCCCAGTTCTGTGAAAGCAAGAATATTTTCCCTCCTTTTACAGATCAGAAAACTGAGGCTCCCAGAGGCAAAATCACTTGTGCCAAGTCTCACCAGAGGTGAATGGTGGGCCCAAGAGAGGAACCCCAGTCTTTCTGGCTCCAAAGCTAGTGCTTCTACTTTACTCATCTGCTTGCTGAGCCCCCAAAGCCCATCATGCCTTTAACAGCCCCTCTCAGCTGGTCAGGCCTGGAGCTCCTTCCCCAAACCCTGTTGGCTGCTGGCTAGGTTTTTCGATTTTAATGGGCCCCTGGACTACAGAGTGGTTAGCTAAGTGACTCCAGCTCTTGGAGATATTGGATTTACCTGCTGCAGTTTTCCTCTTGATAGATCTGTTCAATGTTCAGACCCCTACACTGACTCCAAGTTTCCTGTGCTCTGCTCCTGTGCCCTCTGCCATTTGGTACCCTCCCCCCCCCCCATTCTACTTTCTCACTAGCCCACCGATGACGTCCAGCATATTCTGGGCTAATATCCTCAAGGAGTATGACATTTAAGGTCTAAACTGGCCACAAAACTCAATGTGAGATGAAGATATGAAGTAGCTACCAGAAAAGTGAATGCAATTATAGGCTGCATTAATAAAAAATTGTGTCTGGTGAAGGTTTGGAGTATTGAACTTCTGAGCCATTCATAAATAATTCTAAAACAGTGTAGACTGTGTCTCAAGGAGTCACAAAGTAAAAATGGGAAACTGCTGACTCCCAAAAGGCTGCGAGGAGTTGATCTTTGAAATGGGCCCTAAAATATTGGTAGAACTGATAGGTGGAGACGGAGGTCAGACGTTCCAGGCTAAGTTAATGGTAGGATCAAAGAAATAGAGGAAAAATTCATGGCCTCTGTGTGCAACAGAAAGTGGGATACATGGGAGGAAATCAAGGCTTAATAAAAAAAAAAAATGAGGTCAGGTCATTAAAGACTTTTAAAACCACCATTATTTACTGGGTTGGCAATTAAGAAGTTGGCATTCTGGATTTTCTTGCTTAGCAGTCAGTCATTTGTGAGTTTGGAAGATCGTCTCAATCCTCAGAGCCTGTTCAGGTCTGGATGAGCTGAAAGGATCAACATTCCCATGTGTAAGGCTGAGAGTCAGATCAGGAGTTGTGGCCACCTCAGGGGTGTGCTATGAGCCTGCCTCAGGTGTCCTCCCGGGGAAGGGTCCGATGTGAGTCCATCGGACAGAGCGTCTAGCTAGGCAGCCAACCCCTCCTTTTCTTTTCTTTTTTTTTTTTTTTTTTAACCCCCTCCTTTTCTACCTAGTGGTCAGCTCCAGGCAAGGAGTGCTTTCCCCAAACGTTTCTTAGTAGTTAGGGCTTCTTTACTCTAAGTAACAGGGGCTTCTGCTAAAGAAGAATTTATTAAAAGAATTCAGGGGTGTGTCACAAACCAAAGGGCCAGCTGCAGTCCTGTTTTAGGAATATATCGGGATCAAGGATGGCGGGGACAGGAGCAAGGATTAGGGCTTCCTCATCTCATTGTTTTCTTCAAGTCTGCCTCAGTCATCTCTGTCTGAAGACTGGCCTCTTCTGCCTCTCCCATCCCCCTGCGGGAAACACGGCCAGCCACAGCTCCTGGATCCACCCGTAGAGAGACTGATTCTCTGTCATTTGCCCAGTATCTAGGAGAGGACACTGACTGGCTCATTTTGGTACAGGGCTCACGCCAGATTTAATCAGCCATGGACAACAAAGAGGAAAAATCCTTTGAACCTGGCTGTGCAGAGCCACCTGAGCAAGCTTGTGGTGGGAGAAAGGCGAGGCCAGTGAAGACAACATGGGAGCTGCCCATCACACCCCCCACCCCCCGAGCCAGGCTGTGCAGGACATGGACACTGGCCACATGTGAGTCACTGTAAATGTACATTTCTCAGAATTAAAATTAAAAATTCAGGTCCGTGGTCACATTGGCCTCATTTCAAGTGCTCAGTTGCCTCCTGTGACTAGTGGCTACTGTATTTGGCAGCACACATGGAATATTTCCATCTTTGTAGACATTTCTGTTGGACATGTGTCATCTAGAATGTGGCCATTTCCTGTCCTAGCAGCAAAAGCCTTAAGCGCTCCAGCCACTGCAAACAGCCAATTTTTTCAAGAAATGAACAATTGAAGAACTACTTCTCTCTTATAATCTGGAAAGAAGTTCTTTGAAAACCCGGAACTAGTTCTTGATTACATTCCGCTTGAACATCCAGCAACATCTCCTAAACCTCATCATACCTGAATTCACAGTCTTGCCCCAAAATGTCAACGGTAATTAATTTAATCATGCATTGCATCTTTGTTATGAAAAACCACCAGGGAAATGTCATTCCATTCAGTTAACTGTCTTGCCCAGTTCCCACAATGTTCTCTGCTTCTTTGGTTGCTATTTTCCTGCTCAGTCCTGTCTGTTGTGCCCTCTCAAACCTTTGTGTGGTAGAGATGGCCAACTGCTCCCCAGCACTCAGTTCTCTTTCATTGGGTAGAGATGTCACTGGGAGGTGGCTGTCAAGCCAGGAACTGTATCCCCTAGCCTTTCCTGCATCCAGATGTGGCCATGTAACTAGTTCTCACCAATGGAATAAGAGACTTATGTCACCTCACAGGTGGTATTCAAAAAGCAATCTGCACCTTCCCTACTCTCTTACTCCCACCTGAATGGGAGGGTTCTGTAGTTTTAGGGATTGGCAGAGCCACAAGATACAGGGAGCTTGGATCTGTCAACAACCACACAATGTAAAGTTATAGCCAATGACAATAATCTGCAATGGACTGGATGTGGGAAAACTAGCCACTGACATTTTCAAGCTGATTTGTTACGGCATTTGTCTAGCGTCCTTCTAATGGATACCTAATTAACTTCCTTACATCCTCAACCTCCTTGCCTTAAATTCACTCTCCTGCTCTTCCCTTAAGGGTCCAATTCTGTAGCCTCTGGAAGAGGCTGCTCGTTGGCCTGCCGTCCAGAGACCAGGGGGCTGAGAGACGGCATTGGCATTTTCTTAACTCCTCATTGTATCTTTCGGACCACTTCACCTTTGAAATTAATGCCATCCAACTTTTCATAGTGATTAACACATACGTTTGGCGTTGACCTTGTTATATAGTCTGTGTGTGCTCAGGGAGAGAGAATGTGTGGATGAAAGGGTATATCAGCACTGGGTCAGTGTCTATGGCAACTGTAAGAAACGTATGAAGTGGGGTGCACATCAAATTCTCTGATTACCAAGAGGAAAAACACTAATTCCCTCCCAGACCAATCTCTCTTGTTAGTCTCTGCTTTTCTCTCCACTCACTTATTGCCTCAGGTACTGCCTCAGCCATACCATTGCTAGAGAGGGTAGCCAAGGGAGATGCAGCATATGACATCAAGGCTGAAAAGCCTTCCCCCAAAAGACCAAAGACCCAATGTAGCAAAAGTCTCTAATGTTTACATATCTCCAAGGTTTAACGTTTGTGTTTAAACCTCCCAATTATGTGATAATTTACTGGTGATCCACTTTAGATCTTTGAAAAAGATACTTTCATATTTTTGTATCTGTGTTTCTGAAAAGTCCTAAAATTCAATAGTCTTCTTGCATATCTCGACTATTACCCTGTGATTGCTGATTTTAGGTCTGCACATTTTTTTGCAGGCTGTCTAAAGAAACTTACTTTTCTATAAAACCATCTAAGTTTCTTGGCCACTTATTAGATTTATAGCTGATTCTTTCAGAGCTGACTTTCACCGTGACCTGCAGACAATAGCAGAATATGAAATTTTTGGAAGGCAGTAGCGCTGTCTTTCCTGGACGAAGTCTAGCTTTTCTACCAAGAACAACCTAAGAAATGTTGCAAATCTGGTGCATATGGTTAAAGTAACTCCCATACAACCTTTTTTTCTTTTTTCCTTTCTTTTGATTTGTTTCTCTTGTCTCTAGCAGTTATTAAATCTTGTGCCACTCATATCCTCCATCTGATCACAAAAAAATGTGTCTTGCAAGATGGTGTTCTTGTGCTGTGGTAAAACCTATCTTTAGACAGACACTCTGAGGTCCACAGTGACGCAACGGGTAGAGTGGACACCAAAAAAGATAAGCATTCCCGAGTGGCAGAAACCAGGTGGGAAATGGCAGTCATTATATATAGCGAATCCTTTGGAGAACAATTATTTCTTCAAGGTTCTGTGCAGGCATTTCAAACAGTGGCTATCAGGCAGGCTCATCATAGTTTAGGCTCAATTATAGCTCAGATTATTTTTATTTTTATTTCTGAGTAACTGAGAGAAACAGGAATTGGGTATCTCTCTCTTTTTTAAAGATGTTATTTATTTCAGACAGAGAGAGAGAGAGCACAGGTGGGGTTGGGGGTGGCAGAGGGATAAGCAGGCTCCCCACTGAGCAGGGAGCCTGATGCGGGGCTGGATCCCAGGATGCTGGGACCATGACTTGATCCTAAGGCAGATGCTTAACCAACTGAGCCACCCGGGTGCCCCTGGTATCTCTCTTCATGTGCATTTTACTTTTTCAGAATGGAACAGCAACAAAGATAAGTAACTGCTATAACAGCAGAGAGCATGGTTTCTTCTAAAATGAGGGTCATAGGGGTGCCTGGGTGGCACCCCTCTCATACTCTCTCATACTCTCTCTCTCAAATAAATAAAATCTTTTTTTTAAAGATTTTATCTATTTATTTGACAGAGAGAGACAGATCACAAGCAGGCAGAGAGGCAGGCAGAGAGAGGGGGAAGCAGGCTCCCCACTGAGCAGAGAGCCTGATGCGGGGATCGATCCCAGGACCCTGAGATCATGACTTGAGCCGAAGGCAGAGGCTTTAACCCACTGAGCCACCCAGGCGCCCCAAGAAATAAAATCTTAAAAAAAAATAAAACACAAAGATCATATTTAGAGCATCTCAAATCACGACAGACGGTCTGACAAAAGGTCAGAATACCAGAAAATGGAAGTATCTTAATTAAATAGCCCCTACATAATTTAATTTCATGGGTAAGCAGTATTTTTTAAAGGATTCAAAGGAAGCCAGATCCCTATGTAGAAATACGCAGTCCTGTCACTTACACAGTTGTCACCATCTTTGTGTCCTACAGTCCTAGATGCTGCACACTCCAGCCGGGGATGTTGACAGTGTGGCTCCTGGCCTAGCTGCATCAGAATCACTTGTGTCGATGATATAAAATAAAGATTCCCAGGCCTCAAGAGTCTGGAGGTGTGGTTCGGGGGATCTGAATTTTTAAGCAGTTGATCTGATTCTTCTGCTCACTCATGTCTGAGAACACCCGCCCTCCACTCTTTCTGGAAAGGCAACAGTCCTTTGAAGAGCACTGAAGCACGGCTCTCCACTGGAGAGACCTCTCATTTCTCCCAGCCGAGGTCACCCTCCACCTGCTTCGTTTAACTGCTGGCTCCCCGCCTGCTGTCTGTCCGCAGCTCTGCTCTCTGCTCACACAGTGGAGACCAGCCGGGGGCACCTGTGGGCTCCAGCTCCTCCATTCCCGAGGCCGGGCTTTGGTTCTGCATTTACGTTTTTGCAAGCATGCCCTCTTTTTCTTAGAGAGTGCAACCATTTCAAATCTCACACTAAAACAAAAAATCACCTCCACCGAACTCTACCAAAGCAGCTTATAACTAGCTTTTTTAGCCACTGATTCAGACAACAAAAAGGTCAGCAGCAGCTGGATGCTTGCCAG
This sequence comes from Potos flavus, assembly GCA_028534135.1. Lineage (NCBI taxonomy): Eukaryota > Metazoa > Chordata > Mammalia > Carnivora > Procyonidae > Potos > Potos flavus. The sequence goes on along the minus strand of CM052886.1, from coordinate 42,554,925 downwards.
TGGGGCTTTTTTGTGCTTTCATGCTTAAAGAGAAACACCATTGCGCTAACATGCCGATGTTACTTTTTTTATTAAAAAAAAAAAAAAAAAACGAGAGCTCTATCTAACTAACAAAACTAAACCACTTTTGTTCTTGGAGTTTCATTCTTATGGCATTTATAGAAATTTGTTGAGAAGTTACTGAATTATAAGGTTTATCAATTGGTTATCATTGTGGAATAGTTTATTTTGTAATAAGTATATAATTGAGAAACCTGGTGTGATTTCAGCTCCAAAAAAATAATTAATAAGGGCACTTGGATTTTGGATCTCCACCCGTATCTAACGTGAATCACTAAAAATAGACCACAATCTAGGAGTTAGGATTTCTGGACCAGCTTCAACTGATTACCTTTGTCTTGATATTTACGGAACTAGTCATTTCCCAAATATTTCAGCTCCGCTCTTCCAGTCTTTAGAAGAAAAAAGAAAATAACAGTGATGATGATAGAATCTCATCCCCTCCAGAGAATTAGCGGGGAAATGAGAGACGGAAGAAAGCAAATGGAAATGTTCGAATTGGGGAAAATGTAATGAAAAGCCAAACGGGAATGGGAATAGCAGTTGGCAAGAGGGGAAAGGTGGTGTAGAGGACAAGTGTGTCGCTGGGGAACGTGGAAACTGAGCAGCACGCTGACTCTTAAGAAACGTTTCAAGTCAGTTTCAATAGTGGCTAAGATAAGAATATTGACACATTACAGAAGGGGACATGCCAAGCCTCTGAATAAATTTTAATGAAAATAGAAATGGATTACCTTCTGTTATCACATCAGGGGCCACAGAACTCCAGGAAGCAGATCCTTCACTAGAAGGAGATTCTTCACAGCCTCTTTCAAGACGACACACACATACTTCACTCTATATTAAATTTCAAACACAAAAATAAATTAGAATGAAATTCGTTTCTATACTCACAACCTGACACCCTTAGAAATCTGAATCTTATGCCAACCTAGAGAAAAAAGGAAAACTGGAGAATTGTGGAGTAAGAAAAGACGATGAGGAAAGAAGACCGAAGAGGGTCCACAGAAGGAAAGCCTCCTGGTGCATATATGGAAGCACAGTTTAATCCATAGCCTATGTTAATTAACCACCATCTGTAAGGGGAGACCCCAGTCTAGTTGATGTGGTGATAGTTCTTTTCTGTGGCAGCAGCTTTTTTTTCTTTCTTTTTTAGAAATTTCCTTTCTTTCCTTTCTAGTTATAGAGGGAAACGGAAGCCCGCTGGCAGAACACATCTTTCCTCAGGACTTTGACACAGGAGTCTGCATTTCCCAGTCTACACCACCGGAGAGGTATTTTTCATTGCCTTCCGGAGACAAAAGAGCCTCGGGGATAATCAGTCAAGATCCTAACATGGCGGCAGGCAGTCTTCTTTGGAACTTGGAGTTCTATCTCCAATCACCCACAGGGTAGTTCCAATAAAACACTTGGCCAGCATTTGGGAGAGACCCTGGGGGCATGTCTTTCTCTTTTCCTTTGCATTTCATTGCCTGTTGTCACTTGTGGAAGGAGCATGGCGGGATGAAGGCATCACCGTCTGGTGTTGCTGCCCATAGGGAAGATGTTGGGTCTTGAGCCTAGCTCCCCAGTTTATAGCCCTGTATGTACTTACGCTCCTCTTCTGTTCTCTCAGGTTTGCTGCCTGGGGGAAAGCAGTGTTTGCTATGCAGGAAGTGGCTGTGGCAACCATTTGGATGTAACCTGGGGCCATTAGGGACACATCCCTCTGTCAGGCCTGTGGGAGGAAGGAACAGAAGTCAGTCGAGGTAGCAGCTCTGATGGGGGGTGCCTTAGAACAGATGTTTGAATTGCCCGGTCCTCTGGGTGGTGTGACATAGAGCTGGGCAGTGTTGGTATCGAGTGAGAGAGTGAGAGAGGGGGGCTTTGTCTTTGCAGCCTTTTCTTCTGTGGCTTGTTGCAGTGGTCTGAAGAGCGTGGATTTTATTTTATTTTTATTTTTTATTTTTTGAAAAGATTTTAGTTTCATTCTTAATCTTTTTTTTTCCTTGGATTTTATTTTTTTTTAAAGGGAATTTAGCAATTTGTGGAATTTCTCCAGTATCGAGCACCTTGATAATAGCTCAACTGCAAAGGGAAAGTTCCACTGTGAGTTGTCTCATTTTGTAAGAAAGCAGAACAGCATCGATTTATTATTTTGCTCTATTTTAGGGATCCTCCCTCTCTAGAGATTCATTTTTAGGTGTCACGCTTTCTCTCTCCGTCTCTGTCGGGTGTGAGGGAAGCTTTGCAATATGTTTCTGTGAGACTTCTCAAAAGTGATAAATGAGATTTTCAATCTTCTCATTCAAATGGTAACTGCTTGAAAAGCCAAGAAGTGGAGTGAGGGGGTGGAGCTGAAGGTGACAGATTGATGAAGATAAGGAGAAATGCATTTGGAAAGAGAGGGAGGAGCAAACCGAGCAAGAGTTGTAAAAACTAGAAAAGCAGTTCTAAATTGGATTTAGAAATGGCAGAATGACAAAGTGAAGTTTTCTATAGGGAGAAAGTTGCTAGGCTGCCACATTTGAGACAGCCTGGAAAATTTGAGAAGTGAGAATTCAAAAAAGCCAGAGAAGGGTGATTATTTCGTAAGAGGCAGGCATTGATCAGAGTATCTGAAGAGACAAGGCTGGGCCGGCTCCTCTGGAGACGTTTCCTGGATTCCTTGTTGTGATTTGATCAAAATAGCTTGTGTGTTTGGAGAGGATTAATCGCACATCAATTATGTGAGTAATACTTAGTCGTAGAGAGCTGACCGCAGGAGCCCTGGCATGAATCTGGGATTTCTAAAGACCCCTCATTCTTGTCTTCCTCAGGGTGCCTTCCTTCAGGCTCTGTGGCTTGTATTATCTCAATCTCCGCTGGCTCCTGAAAACTGCTTGGAAAGGAGAGATCCAAATGATCCACCCCCTTCAAATCTCACTGCCTCCTGAATACATCCTTCCCTTCACCCCAGCCTATGTGGGGTTAAAGGAAAATCAATTGGAAATCTCCATTGGGACCTAAAGGAAACACTGGTGTCCAGGTTCACTGGCTCTCTGGGCTTCCATGGCGTCTCTCCTTTTGTCTCCAGCAGGAAACTATCCGTGCACCTCCTTCCTCACCCCCAACCCTATTGTCCTCTGGATATAGTCTGAGTGCCTTTGAGTCTTACAGGGCTCCAAGGCTTCCAGTGAGAACCAAATGAAATCCTGTATCCAAAATGCTTGGTAAAGCACTATAAGCACAACCCACATTATAGGTGTGATTAAAGTACTATTCTTAAAAAAGTCTCACTACAGAGCTCCTTTTCTTGCTTTTGCATGTCTCTATCTCATGCGTGTATATTTAACTGCATCAGCCCAGGAGTGTATCTGGCCAAGCATACTTGCAAAGTTTCTGATGCCTTAATTTTTAAACAGTTCTTTCTATGTCACCACGAAAGTGTTATAGGGTTCAGATTCCAGTTAGCACCATTGTGCATTTACAAATGATGGTCAACTCTTCACTATCAAGAGAAGTTAAGAGCAACACGTATTGAACACAATAGGAACTGGAGAAAGTGCTTTTCTAATGAGCCTTCTTTTTCATCGGCCTTAGCATCCTCAGAACAAATTGAATTTGGTAATCCCCATAAGGCCCAAAGATGAACTATCTCATTTTTTAAGACAAAGATGAACTCAGTGTCAGGGTTGTGCAAGAATATTATTGCTCTTTCTTTTATTATCCTATATAGTACCTTTCCGTTGAAAAGCCAAAAGGCATTTTACAAAATCTGACAGTGATCCTCACAATGTCCCTCTGGGCTGAGGAGGCTTCATTACAAACAATAAATAATAACTGCCCTCTATTTTGAAATGTCTCCTACAGAATTTATTAACAATGGAATGGCTAGTCATGACTCATGGATTCTAAAGGGAGTTTATTTCCTGGGAGTTAGAGAAGATAGTAGATTTCCACGGGTCTCTCACTGTTCGGGTTGTTTTGATTCAAAGAGCTGGTTGCGTCAGAATGACTCCAGTGCACTTGAAAAGGCTCTCTCACAATTACTGGCATTTACTTGCAGATTGAAAGAACTATAGACTATGATTATATTACATAAAGTAAATATGGGATGGCTATCCAATTCACTGACTCACTGAGGATCTGCCAACGAAATAAGAGCTACCTACGGGCATGTCTTCCTACTGAGTTCTCCTGATTTAGTGTTTTTGTTTTTGTTTTTGTTTTTTAAATGTTAGAGATGCCATTCACACTTCCTGGCTACCTTTCACATATTCCTGAGGGAAGCGCCTCATCCTCAGGACCTAGTGAGGAAAGAGCCCTGGGCAGTCATATTCGATATTATGCGTCCTTCTCTTTCCTGGACATAAGTGGTTCCATAGTAGGATGGGCACTGGACCCAAAGGCAGTCAGTGTATGTGTTAGTTAGTGACCTGGGCACAGAAAGGTAATCTGAGACAATTAGATGGTCTTTCTTGGGCATTTCATGTGGGATGTGCCAAGAGAATAAGTGGGTTAGCAGTGGGGCAAAAAAGTGCAAGGCGTTGAGATAGAGCTAAGTCACGAGTGATGTAAAACTATACATGAGTTACAGTTACGAATGAACAGACGCCTCAAGACGCAGAAAAGAATCAGAGATTAGAGAGTGAAAGTGAGTTCACGCGAAGAGAAAACAGAAGGCAAGTGGAGAAGAGTCGGTGCTCTGCAGACTGTGGAGCACTGTGGCAAAGACATACCACTGCTGAGGACTCCAGAGAAATCTTGGGGTAAGACCTACCCTTCAGTTTATTCTCCCTTGAAATTGAACCCTATTCTGACTCCTGTTTCTGTATACCTGTGGCATTCCTTTTCCTTTATCTCATTTGTATGTCCCTAATACCTGGACCAGAAAGTTCCTTAGGACAGTGGCCTTTCCAGTCTGAGATGGAGAATCAGATAAGTTCATTGCTGTGTACACTTCACCAGTGTGTGAATACAAGCCGTAGTCATTCACTTAAGAAAAAGGAAAACCCAAGCCCTTCTTTCCAGGATATCATTCAACAATCTTTGAGATCGATGCCTGCTCTATAGATAACTCCTAAAGAGACTACTTGCAAGCTGCCACCAAGCTGAGGCGCTAGCTTAAAGGTATGAGGACGGGGGTGTGTGTGTGCGCAATCTCTGTGCATTCTCTTCCTAACCCAATTTTTTGTCTTACCCAATGACGTTAACATCGGAACTCATACTCAAAACTCCTGACAAGTGTTGTTACACTTTGGTCTTTTCCCCACACACCACTTTCAGAATTAACTCTTTTCTTTGGCCATATAATCTTCAGGAGCCATGCAACTATCTCTCATTATCATTCTCTGGCTTCGATTAATGCTCTTTCGCAAATTGCTGAGTATAATTGTCGCCTTTGAGAAATGAAACTAGAAGGACTCACATAAAGTGTTCACCATTTCATTAATGTTTATTCTCCTTGGCATTATTTATTAAACAATTAAATTACTATTAGCAAATGGTAATTGCAGGGTATATAATGTGAATGTCTATGATATCAAATAAGTATATTTTGCTGATAGAGTTTAATTTAAATGCTTATTGTTGATTGGTCCTTTTCTCTTAAAAAAAGATAATAAGGGTGCCTATTACATTCCACTTAGATTAATTAATACATTTATTCAGGAAATTCTGGTGGCGTCATGAGTTAATGATATGGAAAGATAGTGGTTTTTGAGCATATGGTCAGTGGGAAAGATAACTGCCCAGACACAGAACAGGCTAAGATTGAATGGCTTAATCTCTGTGAACCATTACTTCTTGTCTCTTTAGAGAGGATAGCACTCTTGAGTCATAACTAGCTGAAATCCTTTACGTTTCCTTGAGGAAAGGAAACGTTTGGACATCAATGACCTCTCATGTTTTTCTCAACAATAACCTTTTAAACTTTTTTTTTTTTTAAGATTTTATTTATTTGACAGAGAGCGAGAGAGGGAACACAAGCAAGGGGAAGGAGAGAGGGGAGAAGCAGGCTTCCCACCAACCAGGGAGCTTGATGCGGGGCTCGATCCCAGAACCCTGGGATCATGACCTGAGCTAAAGGCAGACACTTAATGACTGAGCCATCCAGGCACCCCTCAACAATAACCTTTTAAAATTATTTTTCCTTCATGGATTCCTTGTTTTAAAAGTGTCTATTTTTCGAATATGTTTTAGTCATTAATTCATTGAAAACTATTGAGGGGAAGTCTGCCAATTTAAACCTATGATAGTAGGTATGTGACAGTAGTCTGCCTAGGAAGAAGCCTAATGGGGAAACTTTATGGGATTCTTTCTTCATTCTTAAAATAAAATGGAAGGGGTATGCCTGGATGGCTCAGTTAAGCATCTGTCTTTGGCTTAGGTCATGATAGCAGAGGTCTGGGATTGAGCCCCTCATCGGGCTCCCTGCTCAGTGGGGAGCCTGCTTCTCCCTCTGCCTGCTACTCTCCCTGCTTATGCGCTCTCTCTGACAAATAAACAAATAAAATATTTTTAAAAAATAAAATAGAAGGAAGGGAAGAACTTTTCCTTTCCCTTTGCGTTGCTTGTGGAGATACTATATAGTGATGTGATATCTGGAGCTGCTGCAGTCATTTTGTGACCGTGGGGGGACTACTAACACATAGACAGCTGGCAGGATGGGGGGAATCTTGGCCCTGCTTGATAATTTGTTAAGCAACTTTATTAACTAATTCTGAAACTTCTCTGCCTCTGGATTTCTTTTTATGTGACGTAGCTTAAGTTCCTCTAGCTGCATTTTTCTAGATATTTCTGTTCCTTGAAGCTGAAAGTACTTCAGCTGATATATAACTGTGATTATAACTTTTAAAATATTAACAATAAACAAATGTACTCATGAAATCTCAGAGTTGGGAGGGACTTGAAAAGTAATTTATCGTATTATACAAATTAAAAGTTTGACAGGCAACTTATAATTGCCATTAGATGTTGTGACAGTGGGCTTGCCCTGACACCATGAAGTTGTGACAATTACCTAAGAGGTGGTATATCATTATCTATAAGAGGAAACCTGTTATGAGCTGAATTGTGTCCCATGCCCCCCCACCCCACCACCCCCCGCCGCATTTATATGTTGAAGCTCTAACCCCAAATGCGATTACATTTGGAGACAGGACTTCTAAAGAGGCAATTGCAGTTAAATGTGGTCATAAAGATGGGGCCTTAATCCGATATGACTGATGTCCTTATAAGAAAAGGAAGAGACACCAGGGACGCACTCGCAGAGGAATGCCCATGTGAGGACACAGAAGAAGGTGGCTGTCTGCAAGGTAAGGTGAGAGGCTCCCTTAAACCTGCCAACACCTCAGTGTTGGACTTCCAGTCTCCAGAATGGTGAAAAAATAAATTTCAGTTGGTTAAGCCACCCAGTCTGCAGTATTTTATTATGAGAGCCCTAGCAAACTAATATGAGATCCAAACAAGATTGCTTTAAATATAAGCAAATTTATCCCATATAACAGAGAGCATTCTAGAGTTAGGACATTTCCAAGGTTGGCTAATTAACAGCTCAATAATGTGAATAAGGACCCAAGCTCTTTCCATTTTCCAGTTCTGTCATGCTCAGCATACTGACTTTTAACCCCTAGGTTTGTCCACGCATGGATGCAGGAGAGCTGGATCAGTCCAAGTGTTACTTCCGCTCACAGCTATTAAGAAGCAGAAAAGCCAGCTTCTCCTCATGCAAATCTGTTTGAGTGAAAAAGCTCTTCCAGAAGCCCCCCTCCCAACCCCCCAAACCCCCCTCCCATAGTCCTTTGGTCATGTCCTGTTAGTCAGAATTGTGTCATATGCTTTTGCTTAAGTAATCCCTTCAAGGAGAATGGGGATTACTGTGATTGCTTTAAATCAATTGTGATTCACGCCCGGGGGCTGGCAGGGGGCTCAGCCTCCCCAGAAGCAGGTAGCCCCTCCGTATCTGCTAGCTAGGAACTATGGGATGAGGAGAGGGGATGAGTCTTAAAGAGGCAACCAACAAGGTCCCTGTTGTGGGCTTATTTCATTTCCTGCTTTGATCTAAAGAACTCGCCTGACACGTCTTCTGATATGGAAAATCGCCAGGGCAGGGAAGACAGTAACACTCCCTAAGATTCCCTAGCTTTCTTTGACCTTATTTCACGCTGATTCAGCAGTTTTCTCTTGATTAATTTGACTACCTAACTACCTTGATACCTGGTAGGAAGAGTCCCGGATAGCCAACTGACATAATTAGTACATTGGAGAGGTAGATCCCATGTTATCCATTAATAACTTCATGTTCTGACCTCACGTCACAGTCCCGGGTGTGTCATTACAGTAAATAATTTGTCCATCATTCCTTCTGCACTTTCTGTGTGCAGGACACTATGGGAGGCGCAAGCCATTCAGAAGTGACTGGATGAGCTCTCTGCTGGGAGTTCACCATCCCAGCGGTGGCCGCTCGGGTGACCTTAGAGGAAGCGCCTGCCAGGCACTGGGTTCAGTGCTTTCCAGGTTGCATAGTCGCGCTCACTATTACCTTCTGTTCCTATTTCCTAGGATTCTTTCCCTCACTCATTCTGCTCCTGTCACTCTGGTCCACAAACTCCCGAAGCCACACTTTCAGAAATAATTCCTAACCCGGAATGCCTTTCCTGCAGGGATCCTTGTGGTGAATGCCCTCAGCCCCTTCCAAGATTGGCTCCCATGTTATATTCACAAGAGGCTTTTTTTCTGTCATTCTATTGAAGCTTCCAACTTCCCAACACTTCCCATTGCCCTTCCCTGCCTAGCCTTTTGCCATAGCATTTCGGACCATAGAGCATGCTGTGTATTTCCTACATTGCTTTTATTTGTTGCCAGTCTTCCCCTACCAGAATATAAGCTCCTCGAGGGCAGGGCTTTTTGTTGTATCCCTAATGTCTACAGTAGTACCTGACACATGGTAGGATCTCAGTAAACACATTTTTTGAATAAATGAATTATCTCCTCTAAGTAGAATTGATATTATATGAGTTGCTCTTGATTACAAAGCTAGGAAGTGGTGGAACTATGGTTTGAATCCAAGTCTTTCCAATGATAAAGTATACCCGAAATTCCCCATAATCTTCTGAGTTTATAAATCTGCGAAGACAAGTACCAGACCCTGGATCATGGTAACCCTTAGGGACCCTATTTCCATGGAGACCCCATGGAGGTAGAACTTATACCAGCAATTTTTTTTTAAGATTTTATTTATTTATTTGTCAGAGAAAGAGAAGGGCACAAGCCTCAAGCAGGGGGAGTGGCAGGCAGAGGGAGAAGCAGACTCCCCACTGAGCAGGGGGCCTGATGCGGGACTCGATCCCTGGACCCTGAGATCATGACCTGAGCCAAAGGCAGATGCTTAATCGACTGAGCCACCCAGGCGTCCCTACACCAGCAATTTGAAGGGGGAAAACTTAATTCAAAGAATTGTTAGCTCGCAAAAGTAGTTAACAACTAAAAGGGGTAAAAAGGGACTCTAAGAGGTAAAGAAGTAAGTACAGAAAGCAGCACCTATCCCTCGGCTGAGAGAGAGTGCACAGCAAGGACACTAAGAAGTATTCACCACACATGCCAAATCCGCTGATGGCTGGGTGGAAACCTCACACCTGGGGAAAAAAAAGAAAATCCCGGCCTCCTGTTCTGGCCCTTGCAGAGTCTCTCTAGTACCCTCTTTTGGCCAAGCCTATATGATCTAGCCAGCAAAGATGTGTTTACACGGACCTGCTTCGGCATCACAAAGCTGGGCAAAGAAGAGTGGATTTGGAACCGTGAGACAACCCATTCACCCCTGGCCCACCAACATAAGAATGGCCCGTGAGGCAGTAGGTAGGCAGGTAATAGTGACTGCGCCTGTGTCTCCTCTCCACAGCATTGGGAAGTTCACTGTCTTAGAACCTGCCTTAGCTGTTCTTGTACATTTTCTTCCCACATATAATTGGAGAACAGTTGCTTTAGTCTTTTTGTCGGTCTGCTCAGGATTTCCATGTAACCAGATGGGGCGGCAGATGATTCAGCTGAGGAAAGCAATATTTGGGTTAATATAGTCTGCCCCTATTTTTTTCCACAATTAGTTTCTTCCGAGTCTTAGCATGTCTTTGAAGGTAGGACTGTAGAGCTCCTGTCTGTGCTGCTCACACACACTGTGCCCTCAGTTTGATTTTCTAGGCCCTGGGATGCATGGCCGTCCCAGGACATCCACGCATTTCCTGTCGGGAAATAGAGACTGATTCCCTCTCTGTGTGTTTCCATACAGGGGTCTGTGCTTTCCTCCTGAGGAGGGCTATAAAACGTACTGGAACCTCCTTGTTATTATTTTAATAAATATCTATTTATTAAAGTTTCTCTTTCCTCACGTCTTCAGATCTTTCGCCTGAAAATGTAGTGCCATGCTTCTTCTATGTCTGTGGTGTCATCTTGCTACAGGAAGGATTCAGGGTATTATTCTGATGTCTGCCTCTTTCAGAAAAGCCATTTATAGTTTTGCTGCATGGGCATAACTGTAACCTTTTCGAAAGCAGCAGAGCCGGTTTTGGGGGAGAGGTGAAGTACATTAAAGACAATAGCCTCTCTCATAGTCTGAATTGAACTACAGTTTGGGTCAGACAGTTTTCTAATTGGTTTGGATTTTCAGTCCATTAAAGGAAAGCTCTGATTACATTTTACAGCAGGCCACTAGGCAAAAATCTGCTTTATCTGCACAATGACTGCGGTTCCATTTCATTCGAGCGTGCCATTGAGAGACACTTACTGTGTGCTAGGGAGCGAATGAGTCCTCTGGGATGCCCCGTCCTCCCCCCTGCCTCAGAGCACTTGGACCCCTGAGAGAGGACACTCAGGTGCACCGTCTGATGTTCGATTAGCCATTTCGATACCTTCAACATCAGCCTTGGAGCTTGCAAACACCAGGGTGGTCTCTGCATTAAGAAAGAAGCATGTATAGACCCCAGATGCCAAAATGAGGTGACCTCCCCCCAAAATCCCTGGCTTATGCCGGGAAAGCCAGGTCTTCCAACTTTCATAGCTAATTGAGGAATAAGAAGGGAAACCATTGTCCAGGAACATTGCGGTGCCCATTGGAGGGAAAACATGCTGGGTGCCTGGGTGGCTCAGTCGGCTAAGCACCTGCTTTTGGCTCAGGTCATGATCCCGTAGTCCTGGGATCGAGCCCCAAGTTGAGCTCCCTGCTCAGTGGAGAGTCTGCTTCTCCCTCTCCGTTTGCACCTCTCCCTGCTCCTTCTCTCTTGCTCGCTCGTTCTCTCTCTCTCAAATAATTAAATAAAATCTTTAAAAAAAAGAAGAAGAAGAAAAGCATTCTTGCCAGTGTCCGCGATTTGTTATCTGAAATAGTCTTAGAATGACACACACAAAAAAAAAAAAAAAAAAAAATTGAGAGAAGAGGTAAGTGACTAGGATTTTTAGAACTATATACTTGTGAGCCTGGGGTTTTAGAATGGCATTCTGAAATGTTTCCTGCATGCTTTAGTATCACTAAAAATAATTATATTGAAAAATCACTTCCAGCTTTGGGAAAACTTCATCCTAAAGTAGAGCAGACTTTCAATCCTTTGTGAGAGGGAATTTATGTACTAGTAGACCAGTCCAAAAAGACATTTGTTTTTAAGATGCCAATCTATCAGTGTTCTAAGACTTCAAAAAATACTGATAGTTTCCTGGTCAAACGAAAAGAGTCCACATGGTTTGTGGGCAAAAAATTATAAAAGGCGTGTCTTTTCCTTGATTAAAATGTAAGTGCCTTACTAAACTGAGAGCTCCTCAAGGGTGGGCGCTGTGAACTTGTTGGTGTCTCTCGTGCTGGCTTGGTACGACCTACAGTCAGTGATCAGCAAAGGACAAGAAGGAAAGGAAGAGAAAAGAAAGAAAATGAAAGGTGGGAAGTGGAGGCAGGGAGAGGAAAGGGAGTGAGACGTCAGGGACAGAAGATGAATGTAGCAGAAAGGAAGTCCTTCAAACAAGAGTGAGAGACCATGGCAGAGAGTGATGGGTCAAAGGCGAGAGCTCCTTTGCCCTTTCTTCCACCAGTGTGTTTTTTTCTTCTTTGGGGTTATTTTTCTTGTTCTCCAACACATTTTAGGGAGTTCCATCTGCTTTTCATAGCTTCGTAGAATAAATTTTTCTGTAGTGAAAGGAGCAACATGGGCTACCAAGAAGGGTCGCCGACATGTCCTTTCCCGACTGCGCCACCTAGTCCGTCTATCATGGTGTGACTGGAGAGAAAGGAAGGCATCCTTTTGTCATTTAATCTTTCAGAGAATGAGGTACCTGGAAACTGGATAAATATCTGTAAAGAAATTAAAGCTTTTTGGATTAAAAAAAGAGCCAAGTAAAGGTGAAGTCTTATTAGAGACGATACACTTGTTGCATGTTACTGAGAATGGGGTCTTTTGTGGGCAATGCAAATGACTTTTGTCCTAATAACATTTTCATGATGCTAATTTAAAACAATTCTTAAAGACTCAATTAACAACAAATGCATTTCTTTGACTTTTATGTTTTAAAAGAAGCCTAATTTTAAGACTATAATTGAGAATTAATTACATTGCCCTTTTCCATAGACCTCATAATAAAATACTGTGCACTGTTTTCCACACTTACAGAAAGAATTTCAGCGCTTGATTTTAGAGTAATTTTTCCTAGACTTTCTCTCAAAAGCAAATGATACTTAGCGTATAACTGTAACGTATAACATTAATTAGTCAGGATTTCCTCTTAGGAGTGACATTTCTTTGTGTGCCTTCTGAAAATAATAGATTAATTATTTTAATCTATTAAAATAGATTAGATAGATGGTAAATAAAATAAATAAAATAGACGGTATAACACAGGGGTTATGATTGTGGATTGAAATAAAAAATGGTGCACCTTTCATATTCTAAATGTACCTTCTCCACACCTATTGTCATCCTGGATTTCCTCTCTTGGAGCTGGGCTTATCAGCCTCTGAGAGCCCACACCAAAACCCACACTTCCACCTGGGAGCCCCCAGGGATTCTTCTTCCCTTTACACATCCCACAATCCTGACAGTTATTAGTCCTGCGGATCCTGTCTCCTTGTCGTTTCTTCTCTCCATTCCTTCCCCTCATCCCCAATGCAAGGAGAGTTCACTTTTACCAACCTTTGCCTGAGTGCTTTGGTGAGGTTCTTTCTGACATATCCCCATCGGTAAACGGAGCCATTCCATCTCCCCAGTGTATTATTTTTTAGACTTGATGAAATTAAATCCATGCACCATTTGCCTAACATTTTGTACATTTGTAAAGATACATTTTAGATACGGATGAATGATGCAACAATTTTTAAAAGTTGAATTTATTAACAGCACAAAAGCAATTTTCTCACAAATTATAGAAATGTGTTTACTTTCATTAAACGTCTTACATTTAAAAAATTTGCATGTAAACTTTTTATTTAGTTTTATTTAACATATATGGAGAAAAGAGGACAAATCATTAAGTGTCCAGCTCAGTGAAGTTTTTCAAAGTGAATATAGGTGTGTGACCATGTAATTTATATTAGGTCCAGGAAATAGAACATTACCAGAAGCCAGAAGCTCCCTTGTGCCCTCCCCTAATCCATACAGCACCCCCCCCCCAAGGATAACCACTAGCCTGACCTCTCTGACCTCTGCCACCACAGACAATGTTTACTTGTTTTGAACTTTATGTAGTCGTCAAATAGCGTGTCCTCCCTGCATCTGACCTCTTTTGCTCAATGTAAAGTTTCTGAGATTGATTCATGTTGTGAGCAACAATGTATTTTTTCATTCTCATCCCTGAGATATCTTATGCGTTTTGAAGACTTCATTCTACCGATAGCTAACATCTCAAAGCACAACATACAATTCAGGTAAGGCTTTCTTTATTGATATAAAGTAATAGTTCAAGTATTATGGACAATTTAAACTATTGTGGCCAGCATCTCATTAGATCTATGCCTCCAATGTAGAAGGAAAGTTTGAGCTGGGAGAAGTTTAGCTGCACCATTTCCTCGTGCTTGAATTATTCATATCCTCTACAATCTGATGTCTCTTTGCAGGAATCTTTTAAAATCCGTCTGTTCAACCGTGTGTTCTCTTCACAGGGCTGGTTTTGCTGAAATTAGATAACATAAGCCGTAAATCCACTTGACCGGGCCCTCGTGAGGTGCAATATACAGTCTAAAGTGTGTGAGATGAGGAGGGCCCCCCAGCTCATCATGGAACTCTCTCTACTCTTCTATCAGAGTAAGTAACAGTGACCCTCTGGCACTCAGAAAAAGTGAAGGCCTTCACATTAATTCATATATTAAATGCTAGTAAACCTTAATTGTTTTAGAAGACAATATAACAAATACATATCAACGAGTTCCGATAGTCCCTTCCCCTACCGTAGTGGATCAGTCTGCAGCCCTCCCAGGGTACATCTTTCCCGTTTTGGAAATCACTGCTGAAAGAAATGGCTATAAGTGCATCCTCCCAACTCTTTGCTAGCCTCTTTTCCCACTGAAGTCTACCCTCCAAAGAGCTGCGACGTCCCATTTTTTAAATGCATATCTAATCAAGGTATTTCCATGCTTGAAGCTTCACTCCCCACCCCCCTTCATTAGCTCTATAAATCGCCTCCAGCCTACACAGCCAAGCTCTTCCTTCCTGCCCTTCAGACTGAGCTGTCCCCTCTACAGAACTTGCCGAGTTGTCCTCTAGTCATAAGCCAGGCTGACACAGGCCTCTTTAACTTTTACTGCCCTGGCTTTCTTGCCCAGAAGGCACCCTTGCAACTTGCACGTGGGACAAATGCTCTCTTATTTTTGCAACTCATCTTAAGAAGCATCTTTTCCGTGGAGTTCCTCTTTTTCTGCAGTGGGATTTTTGCAGCCATCCTATGCAACAGGGCTCTGTCCTCCCCTCTTGCCCCAGTTTCTGGTGCCAGCACTTTCTCAAAAGGTACACTCTCAGCAGACAGTGATGGTTTACAAATGACCACATTCATTAGACTTAAAAAAAAAAGACTGGTTCTCAAACTTTAGAGTGTAATGCAATCATCTGGAAGGATTTTCAAAGCACAGATAGTTGGGGCTTACTCCCAGAGTTTCTTATTCAGTCTTGTGCACTCCACAGAAAATATATTCCAGAAACTTCCATCAAAGCTCCCTTACTCTGATGTTGGCAATAGTGGAGCAACCTGGTTGAGGTGTGGCTAGAGTGGTGCTATGGAAAGATTATACACCGTATTTCAAAGACTAGATGCTAAATAAGGCTTCTCGGCAGCAGCACTATTGATATTTGGGGCTGGGTAATTCTTTGCGGGGGGGGCTGTTCTCTGTCATGTGCTTTCTAGGATTCTTAGCTCTATCCCTGGCTTCTATCCACTAGTCACGAGTAGCAATTCCACCCTCATCCCCTCTCTGACCTCTCCCCACAAGCCCCCCCCCCCCCAGGCTGTAATAACCCAAAATTTTTCAGACATTGCCGAATGTTCTGTGGGGGACAAAATCACCCCCAGTTGAGAAACACTATGCTAGATTCATCGCTTCTTAGCTGTGTGATTTGGGGCTAATTAGGAAATCTCTGTATTTTGGTATTATCCATCTAATGGATATAATGCCCCATCTTGAAAGGCTGCTGTGTAGCTTACATAAGCTAATGTGTATGAAGGGCCTCACTGGGCTCAGCTGGGCCCCCCCTGAAAGTCAGTATTCTCCTGACTTCCGAACCCTGGACAATTACATTGCTTCATTTGCCTTTTTCTCCCTTTCACTGACTCTTCCGTTGCCTTCAGCCTGATAATCCTCATGTTCTCCAAGGCTCATTTTTTTTTAATTAACATATAATGTATTATTTGCCCCAGGGGTACAGGTCTGTGAATCATCAGGCTTACACATTTCACAGCACTCGCCATAGAACATACCCTCCCCAAAATCCATAACCCAGCCACCCTATCCCTTGCCCCCACCCGTCAGGAACCCTCAGTTTGTTTCCTGAGATTAAGAGTCTCTTATGGTTTGTTTCCCTCCCGATTCCATCTTGTTTCATTTTTTAATGACTCCATGGTTTCTTTCGTGTAAATGACAATAAAATCTAAATCTCTAGGCCCCATCTCTTTCAGCCTCTAATTGTGTGTCTTCGATGGCCTGTTGGATATTTGGACTTTGATTTTTCTTGCCGATACCTCAAATTCAACATGTATAAAATGATTCGTTCTATTCCTTTTTTCTTTCTGATTTTCCTACTTAAATGTAATGCGTCATTCCTCTTTTTTTTTAAGATTATTTATTTATTTATTTATTTGGGAGAGACGGAGCACTTGCACAAGGGGGGGGAGGGGCAGAAGGAGAGGGACAAGCAGACTCCCCGCTGAGTACGGAGCCAGCCTTGGGGCTCGATCCCAGGACCCTGAGATCATGACCTGAGCAGAAGTCAGATGCTTAACTGACTTGAGCCACCCAGGAGCCCCAAGGTTTTGACTTTATAGGTATTCTTTTTTTTTTTTTTAATTTATTTATTTGACAGAGAGAGAGAGAGAGAGAGATCACAAGTAGGCAGAGAGGCAGGCAGAGGGAGAGGGGGAGGCTCGATCCCAGGACCCTGAGATCATGACCTGAGCCAAAGCTAGAGGCTTTAACCCACTGAGCCAACCAGGCGCCCCTAGGTTTTGACTTTAAAAACAAAACTGCAAATTAAAATTAATAAGTATTTTAGTTAAATGTCTGCAGAACCTGTTATCAACTAATCAAATGCAAGTCAACTTTTAGACAATTAGGTATAGATTATACTTAACGTGGGATTTAGGTTCTCTTGGATATGTTTGACAGAAGATGGGGTTGGGTTGCCAAATTCAGTGCCTAAGCCCTAGGGACTATGATAGTCTTGAATAGTTCTTCTGGAGAAGTTGGGAATTCAGCTTTTAATGCAAAATGTTTTCATTTTAAATGTTGACAACTTATTTATTTGAATTTTTTAAAACGTATGTAAGTATTTGGGACAATATGGATAGACCTTGAAGGCGTTATGCTAAGGGAAGTAAGTCAGAGAGGGAAAGACAAATAGTACATGGTATTAGTTAAACATGGAATCTAAAAAAAACTGAACTCGTAAAAACAGAGAATAGAATGGTGATTGCCATGGGCTAGGGGTGGGGGAGTTGGGGAGATTTTGGTCAAGGGCTACAAACTTGCAACTAGAAGATGAGTAAGTTCTGGAGAATTAATGCACGATATAGTGATTATAGTCAACAATACTCTATTATATACTTCAAAGTTGCTAAGAGACTAGGTCATAAACATTCTCACCACAAAAAAGAAATGATAATAATGGGACACGATAGAGGTGTTAACTAACACTATTGTGGTAATCATACTGCAAAAGATAAATGTCCCAAATCAAATTTTGCACATCTTAAACCTACACAATGTTATATGCCAATTATATCTCAATTTAAAAAAATAGTACGTAGTCTAAATAAAATCTGTTGTGGACCAGACTGGGTCCTTGGGTTACCAGTGTATGAATTTGGTTTGATTGGCTTGGATTATTGCAATAGTCTTACTGAGTTCTCTACCTTCATTCTTTTGACCCATCTTGTTCACAGAGCTCCTTCAAACTTTCTAAATCTTCAATCCATTTATCCACAGGTTAAGTACAAATTGCTAAACCTGACTTTCAAAAAATGACATCATTTTGCTTTTAATTACCTTTCCAACTTTATTTTTCATTACACCTGCTACAGGAATTCTACCTTGTGTTTAGATTGGACAAGCCAGGTGAATTACAACCTCGAGATTTTGGCTGACACATTTTCCTCTCGCTGGATGCCTGTATTCTCTTCTCCATTTATTTAATTCTTCCAGGAATTCTTCCAGGACTTTCAAACTCATTTCATGTCTGCACTCTCTGTAAATTCTTTCTTGACTTTTCCAAACCAGTGCTACCTCTTTCCGTGGTATTTGTTGTCCTTAGCGTTCATTTGGTAGATATTTTATTCCACTTTGTTATTTTAATTCATGTTCATGTGCATTTTGGTTGTGTCTCCTTAATAAATGTTTGATGATGTTGACAAATCTAGAGTAGTATATCCTGTGTCGAAGTCTAGAAAATTAAAAAATGTCCTTGAATAATAATACCATGACACCAGAATGGAGAGTCAATACGTAAAAAAGGTCATGACTCCAGCTGCTGCCTGGGAACATTTCTAAGACTCATGGAATGTTGGACTGAATTGACTAGATGTTCTGCTCCAAGTAAAATGTATTTTTTTTTTTTTAAGCATGAAAGTCTGTGACAAGAAATATAAGGCACTTATTTTTGCTCCAAAGGTTCTACGTATGTGCTTTTGTCTTCTTATGCCTTCTTTAGAAAGCAGTACAGATGAAAAATAGTCCCAACTTACCACACTTTGTATTGGATTGAATTTTCATTACTCAGTCATGGTTCTTAGTATCATATTGTCTATCACATTGTTACATGGGTCTTAGTATTATATTGTCAATCACATCATAACGTGCTTTAAGGCAAGTTGTAATCTATTATTTATATTTAATAAAAACTGATCCTCTATACCTAACAAGTTCACATGTAAGGTACTGCCACCCAAACCTTCCAAGAATTGGAGGCTACAGAATCTTTTCATCTTGCATCTGAGGGTTAACACCGAGTGCTGGCAGTGTCATTACCAGCGGTTCGCTGACTCTGACCTTTGTACCTTTCCTCTGAGTGTGAGATGCTCTCATACTCTTTGTGGCAATCTAATTATGATGTTGGCTTTTCCTTTTTGTCTTTCTCAGCTTTACTACCTTCAAACGACATCTCGTATTACCTCTGTTAGCGAGAGTGGCCATATTTTCCTGCAACCAGGTTAGTTCCTCTTAATGAAGGGAAGCTTTGTCCATTAATATTCCCAATTGGTTTCTAAAAATAAAGCCTAATACTTTCTTCAGGACGGGAGTTAAACCAGCCAGTCTACAATTTTCTGAACCTAGAGCGTCCCTGGATCTTTATTATTGTTACCTAGTTTCAATTCCTTGAGAATTTCTCTTGAATTCCTGAAAGATAGCACTCCAATTAAATCACCGTGGTGTTTCAGTGTTGTGCTATATCTTTAGCCAATCAGGACTTTTTAAAATGAGTTAACACTAATTTTGACCATGTGACCAGTAAGAGTTGATGCTGCAGTCTTGTTCATTCTCTTGTTTTATGAGCAAATGAGCCTTGTGAGGAACACGAAGATGGTTTCCATTGCCTGCTTGCAGAAGTTAATCTACTTCTGAGGCCCTAAAGAGCAGTTTGAAGTAAAATCAGGCAGAATACATTGAAAGTAGCTAGCTTGCTTATTTCTTTCTTTTTGAGTTAAGCTTTTTTTTTTTTTTTTTTTCCTTTTCTTTCTCATCCTTAGCCTAATGGTCCATTTCCAAACTGGAGTTAAGTAGCTTTGTGTTCACCATCATCCTCCACCCATCTGCTCTTTGTCTGCTTGGGGCAAGTTTTCTAAAACAATTCCATTTTGTCAGTTTCCACCTCATTTAAATACATTCAAAAAGCTGTGAGTTACTGTCCTGAACAGTCTTTCAAACTTTCAAATTACTCTGCCATTTAAAAACCCTTTGTTCTTCATTTTAACTTTTGCAACTTACCTTTATCCAAGGACCCTTGAAGTTATTATAAATAGCTCCAGCAGAGTGTGGCTCTCTACTTCCCTTACACTTGCCTTCCCTTTGGTCTTGTGCATTCTTTTTTTTAAAGATTTTTTTTTAAATTTTTTTTTATTTGACAGAGAGAGATCACAAGTAGGCAGAGAGGCAGGCAGAGAGAGAGAGGGGGAAGCAGGCTCCCTGCTGAACAGAGAGCCCGATGCGGGGCTCGATCCTAGGACCCTGAGATCATGACCTGAGCCGAAGGCAGAGGCTTTAACCCACTGAGCCACCCAGGCGCCCCGGTCTTGTGCATTCTTAAAAGAAATAATATCCAATTTCTCTTTTCTTACCTAAGTTGTGAGTTTTTCCAATGTTATATTGACCGATTTGCTTAAAGTGGTAAATTTTTTCTAATATTCTATTTTTTATAGCATATAAAAATAAAGCAAAAACAGTACGAGTTTGGGGTAGCAAATATCCTGATTAATAGATAACTCTTACCAATTCTTTTTACCAGAATGGATGCAATCTTCAGGCATATAAATATTTTTCATGCTGAAGATGTATGAGTCCAAGAACAGAGTGCATTTCCGATGAAAAGAATAGCCTCTGCATAAGCCATAGAATACATTAATGAAAACAGCATTGAGGGGGGTGTCTGACTGGCTCAGTTGGAGGAGCGTGCCCTCAATCTCAGGGTGGTGAGTTTGAGCTCCACGTTGGGCCTACAGCTTACTTTTAAAAAAAGCATTGAGGATAACTATGTACTTAGAACTGTGCTAGGCACTGTGGAGGTATGATTTATAGCATGTTAGCATTCTTGCAGGACAGACTTTGATATGGACATTTAAATTTCAATATAAGATAATATGTTGAGAGATGTTACGAGGTACTACTGGCAAGAGTGGTTTTGAGTGTCATTGGGTGAGAAAGGTCAGAGATGTCGCCATGGAAGAGCTGACACTAGAGCAAAGTTTTGTGTGATGGGAGGATCCAGGTAGGCAAAGGGCAAGGAAGAGGGTGTCTTGGATGGGGACAGTGGTGGGACTGAAGCTTACAGACAAGGAGCAGACCATGTGGCAGGTCCTAATGTGTACTATGGTCAGCTAGGGGTGAGATCTAACTTTGAAAAGGCATTTGGGGCCAGATTATGGAGGGTCTTGACTGAAAACCAAAGGAATCTGGAGTTTATCTTTAGACCAATAAGATGCTATTGGATAAATTATTCATCTCTTTGTATTTCATTTTACTATGAAGTTAGGATGATAATAGTTCCTATTGCATAGGATTGTTGTGAGAAATAATTGAATTCATGTTTTAAAGTTATTTTGTTCCTAGGGGCTCCTATTGTAACTTTATAGTGATATTGCTTATTAAAAAATAAACGCCATCGTATTTTAACAAGAAAAAATAAATGAATCACAAAAATCACAACCATAGCAAATGTGAATTCGTTGAAAACAGTGGTTGAAATGTTATTGGATACTCACCTTTAGGTTCATTGCGTAAGACATTGGCTTGATTAAAAAGGAATTAAATTTGTTTTGTGGGCTGGAATGAATTTAGGGAAAAGGAAGGAAAATGAGAGGAGAGCCTGAGGTGCTTCCCACTGTTTCCGGAAAGCCTTCTTGCCGGGGCTCTATCATTCTCCTCTAGATGACGACACAGGTCATGCTCTGCCTAACGTGGTCATCGTATCCAGAGTAATGACACTTTCTGAAACCAAACTGACTCAGTGCCGATGACCTTCCACACACATCCGTGTTCACAGACTCGGTGAATTCAGTGGACCTAGGCATCCGCGGAACACAATCTACTCTCTTAGAGAATAAAACACTTTAAAATCAAATGTTTGCCATCTGAGTGACAGTGTGGTATAATAGAATATAGGGATTTGGAGGGTAGAGGTCACACAACCATTGTTTAGCTGGGTGCTTCCAAGCAAGTTACTCAACCTTTCTGAGATCCTTTTCTTCATCGGTAAAATAGTAACTATTTCAGAAGTTGACAGTGAGGATTTATGAAACAATGTATCTGGGCACCGGGCAGACAATAAGTAATTCTCAGTAGTGTGTTGCAGGTGGCCTGTACCAGCTCTCAGGAACTGATTGATAAATTATCAGAAATGTTGAGAGCTGGTTGTTAAACACAGGCATTAACTTACAACTAAATAAGTTATATTAATGTATACTCAAAACATATCACTTTCTGATCATTTTATTATATTTTATTATTATCTGTCTATGCTCTGAGGCTATTCACATCTATTGTATCTATAGGATGGAAATATTATGTAACAGGGTTTCATTGTACTTTTCTTCCCAAATCTGCACTCAGTGACTACTTGGTGGTGACTTGAAATCTTGGTGGAAGTATTTGTACCACAGATATTGGAAAATGCTACAAATCAGGGCTTCCTCCCCACCCTGCCCTTCTCCTCTACCCTCCTGAAGAGAGCTGGTTGTTAAACATTTCCCAACACACCGCTGGTAACAAAGAAAATGTTAGTTTTCTTCCCTTTAATGTACGTGAGGTGTCCGGCAGTGTGCACCGCATAGTATACAGAATACGGTGGTGAAACAGAAGTCCTCGTTGTTGTTTTTTTTTAATATTTATGTATTTGTTTGTTTTAGAGAGTGCACAGTGGGAGGAGGAGCAGAGGGAGAGAATCTTGAAGCCGACTCTCTGCCCAGCAGGAAGCCCAATTTGGGGCTTAATCCCACCATCTATGAGATCACGACCTGAGCCAAAACCAAGAGTCCGACACTCAACCAACTGACTGAGCCACTCAGGAGCCCTAAGTCTTCATTGTTCTTTTTCTCTTTTTTCTTTTTTTTAAAGATTTTATTTATTTATTTGACAGTGAGAGAGAGAGATCACAAGTAGGCAGAGAGGCAGGCAGAGAGAGAGGGGGAAGCAGGCTCCCTGCTGAGCAGAGAGCCCGCTGTGGGGCTCGATCCCAGGACCCTGAGATCATGACCTGAGCCGAAGGCAGAGGCTTTAACCCACTGAGTCACCCAGGTGCCCCAGTCTTCGTTGTTCTTGATTGGATTAATAAATTAGACTCTTAGACGTGGAAAGAATCTGAGATATAATCTCATTCAAGTCCTGAGGACATTGGGCAGGAGGGACTTAGGAGCCCTAGCCTGACATTTGGGGTTCAGACTGAATCCCACCGAGTCCCTGCCAGCTCTGTCCCGAGCGCCAGGTTTGGTAACTCATCTTAGGCCTCACTCTCCTCCTCCGAGACCTGTCAGCACTGCCAAGGGGCATCTCCCTTGCTGCCTCTGCTGGGGCCCCTGTCTCGGGACCCTGAACGTCTACTGTTCAGCTTTTGCCTTGTCCTTGCCAGGCCAACCCTCTGCTTCAGGGACAGCAACCTGCTGGGAGCAGATCCTTGCTACCTCTGCCCACCCAGCACGAGTGAGTCTCAGGATTTCACTTGCACGTGGATTCACTGCCCCTAGAGCCTGTCATCACTGTTAGCCTCAGCCTCCTAGACCAGACATGCCAGGACCCATGGTCATAGTACTGCCATACTCAAACTACCAACGCCCACGTTTGGCCTGCTGGGCTGAGCCGGTTCCTCCCAGCCCCTGTCTCTGTGGGCAAGTGTGCCTCAGGGTCATGTATCCTGCTAGGCTTCTCTGTCTTTCTGTGGTTGGTTGAGGCAGGAAAGATCCTGTGACAAAATATGAAAAAAGTAGAACTACAAAGGGCAACTACCTCTAGCACACATTAAAATATCCTATAAAGCCTCTATAACCAAGAGAGTTTGGTACTGGCTCCTTGGAGAAGTGGGTCATTCCAGAACCGGGGCAGGGAGAGTACAGATGAACCTTGATGCCCTATGATCTTATTTCCTGGGGAAACACCAGAGTCTTTTCTGCTGAGATCAGACACAGGCGCATTTCTACCAAACTTTCCAAGACCATACGGTTCACATGCTCTATAAATTATTCCTGAACAGGTGTCAACAAGCCCAGGCCCACAGATCAAGATCAAATCAGGCTCCCTGCCACCTGTTTTTATAGATCGAGCTTAATTGGACAGTCACACTCAGTCACGGCCTCTTGTTTCCTTATTGTCTATGGCTGCTTTTGGGAAAAGTTGAATAGTTGCAACAGGGACCATGTGGATGACAAAGCCTGAAATATTTACTGTCACTATCGGCCCGTTAGGCAAAAATTTGCTGATACCTGTTCTAATATACTGAAGAAGAAGGAAAATTTTCTGACTCGTTTTTGGAAACAAGTTTAACGCTGCTCTGCAAGCCAGGTAAAGACAGCACAAGAGCGAGAACCGCAGACCAGTATCACTCATGCGCACTGAAGCATACATACTAATGAAAATATACCAAAGAAAATGTTTTTCTGAAACCTTGCTGACATTGTTTTGAGCAGAAATGTAGTAATTTTGGGGTGCCTGGGTGGCTCAGTCGGTTAAGCGTCTGCCTTCGGCTTAGGTCATGATCCCAGAGTTCTGGGATCGAGCCCTGCTTCGGGCTCCCTGCCCGGCGGGAAGCCTGCTTCTCCCTCTCGTACTCGCCCTGCTTGTGTTCCTGCTCTTGCTGTCTCTCTCTCTCTCTGTCAAATAAATATATAAAATCTTGAAAAAAAAATGTAGTAATTTTGTTCAGCCACACACATCTGTGTCATCCCTGGTGGTAGTGGTTTTGTTTTTTGGGGGTCACTGTGCTTAGTGTTGGGGATAAGAACACAAATAAATTATAAATGAAATTATAAATACACTTACTGTCCACGGAGGGGAAGGAGACCCTGAAAATATTTTGCTCAAAAGTGATGCTGCTTATCAGGGTATAAATGGGAGGCATAGAAGCCATTCCCAGGTCAGGGGGTTCAAGGAAGGCAGTGCCTTGAGGGTAGGCATATTGTCTTGTACATTGCCTTGTTCATTTTTTAAAAAAGATTTTATTTATTTATTTGACAGAGAGAGAGAGAAAGCACACAAGGAGGGGGAGCAGCAGGCAGAGGGAGAGGGACAGAGAACCAGACATGGGGCTCAACCCCAGGACCCCGGGATCGTGACCTCAGCTGAAGGCTGACGCTCAACCGACCGAGCCGGCCAAGCGCCCCTGCCTTGTTCATGTTGCCCAGATAGAACCTGGCACACATCTCTGATCCTGGTGTCCGGCACCGAGCCTGACTCCATTCCCTCCAGGTGAGTACATTTCATTCTGCTCGCTTGGGCTTCGTGTGCCCAGCACGGAGCCTGGTGCTCAGCTCCTCGGGGGCAGGTGCCGGTGTCGTGTACTGTCGCGTTCCTCGTGCTCAGGGCTCAGCCGGTGCTCAGCTCCTTGGAGGCAGATAGCTCGGGCACTGCTGTTTTCCATGTGCCTACCGCTGAGTCTGGTGCTCAGCTCCTTGTGGGCAGGCATCTTGTATCGTGCACAGTTGCATTCTTTGTGCCAAATGATAAGCTTAGAATAATGGCTTTCTTGGTACGTGGTTCGTGGGGCCCGCTTGTGAGCCTGGCGCACAGCTCCCTGAGGGTCAACATTTTGCCTTGTGCACGTTCAGGTTTCTTGTTCCTAGTACCGGGTCTGGCACACAGTAGTAATTGGAATGATTCTCACTTGAATCCCGAAGGGTCAGTAGAGGTTTCCTAAGGAAATGCAGGCAACAGGATTCTGGGTAAAAGAAGTAACTCGAAAGAGGCAGGAACGTAAATATTGAGTTGTGTATTGATGCCCCTCCTACTTTTATTCCTTTCTCCTCTTATTTTCCCTTCAGAATTTTTTGCCCTCCCTGGCCAGTGGGGCATGGAGACACGTTTCCGGTGACCTGCTGAGACCTCTGCTTACCGTTGGGGGCCACATGTTGGGGGCCTTGGTTCCATTGGTCATTGAAGGTGCGTTTTTGCAGTGAAATAAGCAAGGTTCAGGGAGCTTTCGCGGAGATGACCGTTAGGCTCAAGAAGAAGCGGAACACACACACACACACACACACACACACACACACACACACACACACACACCCTGGAATTAACAGAACAAGAGGCAACTTGCTTTAACTGACTTTCACATTCCTCCTGCTCTACCTGGAAACAGCTTTTTGTTATTTCATGGTTTCCTGATGAAAGATGTCACGGGCAGGAAAATCTTCAGCAACTCTCCAAGTGTCAGAAACGTTCAAAGAGGAGGGAGAACATGCTCTGAAAGCTGAGTAAAAACCCCTCTCTCTTCTGAATGCCCTTCGCAGCCCCGGGTCTGGTCTTTTCAATTTGGCTTTTGAAGTTCTGTTATCTTTCAAGCTTAATTCCTCTTGGAGTGCGACCAACTTACCGGAGAAGTTACGTTTTTCAAAAGGAATACTGAAGCCTGAGCATTTCCGTAGGAATATGGATTAGCATTCCTGCGCTGCTTCTCCCGTTAGCCTTTGCTCTGTTCAAAAGTGCGTTCTTGTGCAGAGCTGTGAGTCCCACACTCTGGTTTGCCAAACAAATTGACGAGCTCAAGCCCTGGGAGCTTGCTACAGGGATCCCCCCTCCACCCTGCCCATCCTGCTTGACTGAGTTGAGGTCCAGATGTATGAGAGGGTCTCTTCTCAGAGGTCACAGGGCCTGCCACCATTTTTTGAAGGTGTGGATGTATTAAAAAATGAAATATGTCAAAATATGTGATACGTGCCTGGATTTTTCAGGGACTGCAGTCTACTATTTGGAGGTAATGCCACTGGTCTGACTGACCTCTTTGCCAATGCAAGGCTTGGAGCCCGTGGCCCTTCTTGGACCTCCTGCTGCAAGCGAGGAGCCCTACACTAAACGAACGCATCTCGGAGCATCTGTATTTGGGGGTCCCTGAGCGGCATTGGGCGTCAGAAGCTACTTTTCAGCAAACAGTGATCTTTTGGTATTCTTGATATTATTTAAATAGTTAAATTTTTTCATTCACGATTTAAAAAACAATCATTTACTGTGGTGTAGAGTGTGAGTCTCGGGCCTGCATGGAATGGGGAGGTGTAGATGACATAATCCTTGTCCTGAAATTGCTTATTGATACAGAAGAAATGTCAAAGACACCATTCTCTTAATTATGCCGCACTTATTAAGACAATAAAGTCAACATGGACATTTTAGGATAGAAAATAGTGGTTCTCCACCTGGGCTGCCTGTCTGTACCGTGAGGGGTAGGAACTGACATACACATTTCTTTTAGGTCTCTTCCAGAACCGCTTGTGAGATACTGAAATAAGCAGCCCAGTGGGTCGGCGTTAGCCATATTACCCATTGTGCCTGGACACGTGTGGTTGTGTTGACTTGGGTAGATAGTCAAGACATTTCTTCTATGCACAGCCGTGGCCTCTTCAGTTGGTGAATTTTCCAAAATCATTCATTCACCAAAGTATATTCCTCAAAGATGTGCCTGTGTCTGTATGATATAACCAATCAACTGAGATGCAAGAATCCACTGGACTCGAAGAATGACAATTTCAATTTGCAAGTATTTTTACCGTTAGCAGAAATAAGTGGATCATCTATCATTTGGTTGTTTTCCCTTGTACATACAGGGCCTTCAATAATTAGTTCAATTAATATAATTCTTTCATTAATATCTACTAATGGTTTTCTAAACATGTCAAAGCAAATAAAAGTAGGTATTTCTCCTACTCGATGACGGGGGCATTATTATGTATATGTAGGTCCTGGTTATTCTTCAGTATTCTAGGGGTTTGTGAACTGTCTACGTCTCATCCATTATTTTGTCCATCATATTGTGTCTGCACAGACTAAGATGCATTCACATGCAAAAAGTAGAAGTCAAATATAATTGAAAACAAAACCAAAGAGCTCTATTTCAGTGAACTGAGCTGCTCGCCTTTCATATTATAATCTCCTAAACAATGATACTCAGGGCATGGTTTACTATGATGAATGCGGCAATTAGTTTATTGTTTCTGAAATTCACTATTTTAATTCATGCTTTATTAAGTGTAAAACCTAACGGTTTAATAGAGAACATTTAGAGAGCCACATTTATGGAGGGGCGAAGTCTCTTACGTAAATAGAAGTTGATATCTACCGCTTCACCATTTGTGTGTTAGGAGGGCATTAAGAAGTGAAGCGACGTGAACTGTCTCACTGGTTCCTGCCATGAGAAGGTAGAGAACAGAGTTTGAAGGTAGCCCTTGCTTCTTAGCATTTGTATCTTACAGTACATTAAATATATAATGGACACTTGGGAGCCCAGCAAAAGCCTGCTATGTCCACTGCTGTTTGGTGGGTTGGTCACCAGAGGTCTATTTGCATAGAGGACCTTAGATTCTCCTGGCGGAGAACCAAACTTAGTCCAGCAGTAAAGCCTCCATCAATGAAAGAGGATTTATTCATTCAATCCACAAATGTTTATTGAACACTTATCATGAGATTCTAAGTTTAATATGGTATCTGTTACCCAAATTTGTCTTCTGGTCTAGCCTGGCCTTATGGAAAGGGTGGATTCTGAACATTGGAGTGGAAAGAGATGCTTTGTCGGTATCTCCATAAGAAGGTTTTGGCACTTTTAAAAAAGGTAGTATAACAGAAGAATAGAAGGATACCCCCTCACATACATTCATACATCGGGGTGTGGAGGCTGTGGCAATGCCCACCGGGTAAGCCACAGGGCCAGCAAAGTTGGCTGAGATGCTGAGTGAGAGACAGCCATACCCGACAGGTGGCTGTGGTGCGGGCTGGTTTGTTTATCAGCAGAGCTAAGCAGCTCTTGAGGACCTCTGGGAATGCTTCGAGAGCACTTTGCAGAGGCCGGGGCCCATGTGGGCATGAGCCAGCCACGGAGATTGAAAAATAATTCATTTCACATAAAGAGTTTAAAAAAATTTTTAAAGGTTTTATTTATTTATTTGTCAGAGAGAGAGAGAGAGAGGACAAGGAGGGGGAGCGGCAGGCAGGGGAAGAAGCAGGCTCCGCACTGAGCAGGGAGCCTGATGTGGGACTTGATCCCAGGACCTTGAGATCATGACCTGAGCCAAAGGCAAACGCTTAACCCACTGAGCCACCCAGGCGTCCCCGTATAAAGAATTTTTAAGTTATTTCCCCAAATATTTCAAAGACATTGTTTGAAGGAGAACTTGAAAAGATTAAAGTGACTTTTTTGAAGATGATCCCCCAGTCACCAATAATTTGGCCAATTTAACACACTCTTCAAAATAAGGGTTTGTGTGGCTGAATTCAGCTGGTTAGTCTGTGTGTATAAACACAGATAACACTCAGCGGGTGTCTACTCCCTTTGTAGTCTTTCCCACGACGGGGCTGCGGATGAAAAGCCAAGCACTGGGGCTCTTCTGTCCTCGTGATTCTGACCACTCACCTCAAATACCGTTTGTCTTTAGTGCTGTTTGAACCTTCAGCATAGAGTTCCCAAAGACATTTCAGGAGCCCCGAGGGAGTTGTCAATTCCATGTTCTGTGTCCCTGTGAATTTCACACTATTTTTTACATTAGTGCCTCAAACACAACAGCTATAGATAATAAGGCCAAGTAAACATGTTGTTCTTAAATTTATCTTTCAATTTAATTGTGCTTTCAGAGAAACTTGATACAGTTCAGATGGAAGATTCATGGTAGCAATCAAGCTGAAGTAACGTGATAATCACATGGGGATGAGACACTGTTCCAGAATCGCTGAGGATCACAGCCATGCACACGTGTGTCCATGCACATGCACACGGTCGTGGCATGAATAATACTTCCCTGTGTGAGCACCTGCTGTATTCTCCAATTAGACATAGGTCTTTCTACCATTAAAACTTCTTATATTCGATGTATCGACACTTTAATTAGGCAAGCTGTATTCTTTTATCAAAGTATTTGTTTCCAGATCAGTTGATGTGAAATATTAATTGATTTTCTCTTTTCTTTATGCATATTCACTTTGGCTGGACTGTGACACCTCTGGAATGGAATTTTTAAAAGGCGGCTGTGCAAATTTGATAGGTAATCGCTAACAAAAGAATGGTTTTGATTATTCCCATAATGAATCATTATCATTAGCTTCTTTCAACAAGCTTACAAACACAAATATGCCCATACATATTACATGTGTACTAAATGTGTGTACATTTTAATTTTAATGCTAATTCATATTTTTATACAGACTCAATACACGTTACTATTCAAGGTTGATTAAGTACAAGAGGGATGAAATGCAGCCAATAAAACAAGATTAGAAAGAGATTAGAAACAAATTTTAATTAGAAAATCACCACCTCAAATCCTTTTAGGAAGTAGGCAGACATAAATAATAAAGAGAACCACTTAGAGACTTCTTGACAAGCAGCCTGGGCTGGAATTCTGGAGGACTGCATTCTGGTCACTTCTCTAATGCTGGCTTTTTCTAGTGACCTTCAATAATTGTTTGCTAGATCTTTCAGAAGCTGGGAACGTATTAGGTGATCAATAAGTGCCTCTGAATTTCATTAATCCCAGGAGAAAGAATCTCAGGTCTTTGTTTTCTTTCTTTTTTTTTTTTTTTAAAGATTTTATTTATTTATTTTTCAGAGAGAGAGAGAGAGAGCACAAGCAGGCAGAATGGCAGGCAGAGGCAGAGGGAGAAGCAGGCTCCCTGCCGAGCAAGGAGCCCGAAGTGGGACTCGATCCCAGGACCCTGGGATCATGACCTGAGCCAAAGGCAGCCGCTTAACCAACTGAGCCACCCAGGCGTCCCCTTTGTTTTCTTTATAGGATAATTTTCTAGGCCATTTGGAGGAGGTCCTGGGACCAATTTGAAAAAGACCAAGTCTCCTGGCTCTGATCTTTGGAGACTTCGGATATTCTGGATCAAGGCTAGATTCTGTGGACTTGTAAAAAGACCGGAAATATTTTCTCTTTTTAGTGTATAAGCCTTAATGTTAAAGATATTGTTACATAATCTATACCTTGTCATAAACTTCTCTGCAAGTTACCATGAAACTGTTTTTGGACCCTTTGAGCTTTGAGGGAAGTGTCCCAGAAGAAATTAGATTTGCTCTGGCTTTCATCACTGGGGAATTGTCCCCTCGAGGGTCACTCTGCCTGCACTCGCCTTTGGGAACTTGCAAGGGTACCCCTGTCCTTCAGGACTCTGCTTGCTTTGTTTGGAAATGCCCTTTGGGACTGATGCCTGCTGCCCCATTACCCTGTGAAGATGAAGGAGGATCAACTGTATAAATATGCCAGCACTTTGGCAAGCTTTCTGTTTCTCCTTATTTCTTGCGATTGTTTTCTATGCCCCTCGTACCAAATTACCGCAAGTCAGTCGTTTTAAAAGACATAAACTTGTTCTAACATTTCTGTAGGTTTAGCAATCCAACACAAGCCCTCTTGGGCTAAAATTAAGGTGTTGGCAGGTGTTCCTTTCTGGAGGGTCTAGAGGCAATCCATTTCCTTGCCTTTTCGAGCTTCTAAAGGCTGCCCACGTTCCTTGGTTCTCGGTTCCCTCCCTGCCTCCCTGCCAAACCAGCAATGCTGCATCTGTCCGAAAAGGACAGGAGAAGCACAATTCTGTGCATTCAGGAACATTGGAGGTGAGCCAGCTCTTTGTAAAGTTACCAATCTACGGGGAACCCCTCATCCTCATGGTGGACTGCTTTTAAAGTGGGGGTGGCATGTGCGTTTAGAAACAATAGCCCTTTCACCGACAGCTCCCCAAGATCTGGTAGACTGACATGGTTCATGGACTCAGAAGGGACAGAAGGAGGCCTATCAGGTACCGAGCCTGCCACTGCCTATGTGTTGTACCTGAAAGAGTATTTCTTCCCAACTGAGCTGCCTTTAACTTTTTTTTTTAAGATTTTTAAAAATTTATTTGACACAGAGAGAGAGATCACAAGTAGGCAGAGAGAGAGGGGGAAGCAGGCTCCCTGCCGAGCAGAGAGCCCAATGCGGGGCTCGATCCCAGGACCCTGAGATCGTGACTTGAGCTGAAGGCAGAGGCTTTAACCCACTGAGCCATCCAGGCGCCCCTGAGCTGTCTTTAAATAACAGACACTCGTTCTTGGGATACCAGTCGGGGGCTTTCAATGGGAATGCGTATTGTTGTCAGTTCAGTTTTGCCTCTTCAACACCCCACCCCATTTTGAATCATTGTGAAATAGCACTCTTATTCCTAAAAGGTACCAAAAAATGTAATTGGAAAGAAACCTTTGAAAGCGCATTTGCATTTGTATTTGTAATGTGTAGCAAGGCACCCTTTAGTAGAACCTAACCACATGATCCTATTTGGGCCTAAATTTCATCCTTGGCCTCGCTCTAAAGGAAAGGCTTCCTATGACAATTGATAAACAGATGTGAGGGGCCCTGAGGAACCTGCTTAAGAGAACAGACCGTTTTGAAATACTTGAGGAACACCAGTTTGGAAAAAAAAAATTATGCCAATTAAGAGGATTTTATTTCATAAAGCAGATGCGATTAGATATTTTTCGAAATATTGTTAGGATAGTTTTGCAGCTTATCCACTTGGGAATAATTGCAATCAGTTTGCTTGAAGATATTCTATATTTTCACCTTGTTAGCCCGAGTTGCTAAGATTTTGCTGTATTCAGTCATTTTTAGGGGGAATGTTTTCAGCGAAGTTCTCTTTTTTTTTTAAAGATTTTTTATTTTATTTATTCGACAGAGAGAGAGAGAGATCACAAGTAGGCAGAGAGGCAGGCAGAGAGCGAGAGGGAAGCAGGCTCCCTGCTGAGCAGGGAGCCCGATGTGGGGCTCGATCCCAGGACCCTGGGACCATGACCTGAGCCGATGGCAGAAGCTTAACCCACTGAGCCACCCAGGTGCCCCCAGAGTTTTCTTTTTTGCTTACACCGTGGACTGTTCTCCTGAGCAGAGACTGGCTGCTGAGTGTCCCGAAAGCGTACAAGAGACTTCAGCAGGAAGATACTATTTATGATCATTTGAAATTCTCCATCCCTGGGAAATTCTCAAATCAGGCTTATGAAGGAAATCCAATTTAGCTAACTGCTAATTGGAGAAACAAAAGCTTATTGGCGGGGCTGGCATGCGGACTTCCACTGTCCTTGGTTCCCACCTTCCCTTAGCAGCAACGTGCCTCCCGGGTCCCTCGCAGGGCCCTTCTACCAGGTGCGGAGCCCAAACAGTGCTCTCTCAAGGCCCTGTCAGCCTTCGTGGCAATTAGTGAAGGTTCTTGCTGATCTCGGCGCATAAAAGGTGCCATCTAAGATCAGATGTGATTATGACAGTTCACATGCCTTTGCTTTCTTATACACGAGTAAGGACCCTAATGTCTTAGATGTTTCCTATATGGCAGTGAGGTTAGTAGGGAAAGCGAGTGCTTTCATCAACCAAGGGCTTCTGTGAGGTGATTTCAGGTTGAGTAGGGATGGACTAGGAATTGGGGATGTGTGTCTCTGGGTTTGTAGGACTCTTTTTCTCTCTGATCCCTTGGGACTCGCGTTCCTGTTTGTACATTTGTAATCAGAATTCCTTTCTCTCCAAAAGGGCGTCATTTCAGCTTTTTGGTCCCCAGAAACTTCACCATTGCTTAAAGCTTTTTTTTTTTTTTTTTTTTTTTTTTTTTGCAGTTAGAACTATTTCACAAAGCTGTATGGTGCCACCGAGCCTCCAGGAAGAACGCAGAGATTTCATGATATAAAAGGAATGACTTATTCAAGAGAGCCCTGGTAGAGCTAAGGTAATGAGCTGAGCATTTCTCTAGAAGTCTGCTGCCTATTTGATGGCAACAGGAAACACTTTTCTAAACAAGGTTTAAAACCTCCAGTGGAAGTAAGCTTTTAAGTTATAGGATTTTTACTTCTCTCTACATTGCTCAGTCAGCAGTGGCTGTGGCTGTTTTTTGTGTTTTTGTTTTTTTTCAGTGCAGTGAAACCTGTCTCCAAAACATCCTCCCAGGCCAGGCCTTCTGCTTTAGGTCCCTGTGGGGAGGCTGCAAGGTTTAAAGCGATTCTCAAACTTATTCAGGAAGCAGAACTGTTGGAAATCACAGAGCTTTTTTTCTGAGTGTGATGAAGAAATATTGGCTTACTGAGCCAAAAGTAACCAATTAGAAAAGTCAGTATAAGTCAGATAGAATCTTTGAATAAACTCTGAGATATGTATTGTTGGTAACAGCAGCGAAATTTAAGAAAAATTTAGAACATAAAAGATGATCACTGATAAATTTCTATTCATTGTTTTAGAAAAATGTCTCTAGTTGCCTAGGAAAAGACTGTCATTTTTCAGTTTTATTGGTGGAATACTCAGGCTAACTTTTGGAAACCTCCGTGTTCCAGTGGGGCGTAATTTCATAGTTACTGCTATAAAACGATATTAGCTGCACAGTGCTCTAGAAGGAGTTCCAATACAACTGGATGATGGCATGTGATTATGACATCGAATATAGTATTCAGAGTTTAACGGCTAGCTGACAGTTGCACAAGGAAATCTAATGCTACTTTCATTATATTTGCTTTCATTCATGGCTTGAGGGAGAAGGGATTGGCATCTAGACCTGAGACCCTCTCTCCAGAGTCGCTGTGCAGTGACTGAGAAGCTGGCCTGTCAGCGTGTGCTGGTGTCACGCGTATTCCATGCTGAGAGAACGGCATCATTGCTAATTGAAACGGGAGAGATGATCACTAAGGCTGTAGCCTGAGAAGCAATATATACTGACACCAGAGGGGAAAGGGCTATTTATTTAGAAAAGTTCACCATCAAATCACTGGACAGGAGAAACAACTCATGGAGAAAATCAACACAATCAAAAGGGAACCCACTGGAATTTTTCTGATTTCTCTAGGCACTCTCAATGTGTTGTTGAACAAAACTCCCTCACACATCTTCTACCGGATAAGCAGCCATGGTTGCGAAAAATCCATCTTTGTGTTGCTGTCGACACACCTCTTTCTAGGGTTTTCTGAATTATATTTAAGCATGATACAGTGTATCTGATATTAGCACGCACCCAATTTAGCATTAATTTCTCTGGATGGAAATAGGAGCCATATGTTTACGTTAGTAATAGCAGCACTATGCATTTGATCATTTCTGAGCAGACTGATTTTTTTTTTTTTTCATCTCAAAGAGGGAGTTCTGAGAGTTTTATTCATTAGTGAAGCATCACCAGCTTTCAGGATAGAGGCCACACAAGTTTCCTAATCTTATTTTATTTAATTTCTCCATTGGTCTGACTCTGATTAGAGGTTCGAATAAAATTGTGATTCTTCTATGCCTTGATTATGTTAAAGTATTTCTGTCTCTCTCCTGACACAGCAGTAATTGCATGTAAATTAATTGTTACAAAGTTGTAGCAGAAGAGCTAGTTTTCTTTGAGGTGGCTCTATGACTAGATTTCCAGATGGCTGAGTTGTTTTTTTTTTTAATATACTCAACCTCACTTCATAAAACATTTTCACAAGGGTACAGAAATCCAACGGAGAAGCGTATCTTTCCAAGCACGCTCATAGACACATGAACAGCTTCGATTTGGGGAGCCAGCAGGGAGCGTGTAAAACAAAATGAGTTAAAAAAAAAAAAAGGTTGCACATAGAGTAATTTTAATCCATTCCATTTTTAAATACCACAATAAATTTAATTTTCACAATAAATTAAATAGCCATATTCAGTTTACAAAATAGAATTACTTAGTGTGAAACCAGTATTTACAACAATATACATTATGTACATGACATTTCTCTTTGTTGACATAGAACACGGAAGTAAAAGGACTTTAACTTTCCAAAGTGTGATTGACATGCTACAAGTGACACCATGGTCTATACGAGAAAACAATAGTGCAAAATCACCACAGGAACTTTGGGACAATGTCAATTTTATGAGATACGACATTCTTTCAAATAATAAGAAAATAGTATTTTCTGTTTTCACGGCACCGATTCAGCAGCTGAATTAAAGAGCCCGCTTTCCCTTAGAAAAGAATGCATAACTGAATCCTCTACTTCCTGAAGCTTCACAGCCATTGGTACGTTTTCACACATAATCTTTTGGCTTAACTCTATGAAAATGGCGAGTGATAAATTCTGACTCAAAGGAAGACTAAACTCTTTGAGAATAGCTGAAGTCACTTTCCCCCCAATACCACCAACTTTTCTTTTTGTAAATAGCTTAAAAGATGCAACTACTCGGACAGCAAATTATTTTTTGTAACTTTTCAATAGAAAAAGAATTGATCTTATATTTGGTCACACACAGCGTATGTACAAGTATACATGGAAAAATGACTTGGATAGTTGTGTCTAAGAAAAGTGCATATTTTAATCTAGAGGAGACATTGGGTGTCTCCAGCCACAACACATAGTGTTATATGACATTATTTTAGGGCCAGTTCAATGTCCTCCCAGTGATCTGGTAAAATTTTTGATTGAAAGGGTGAAAAAATTTGCGCAATTTGGTAATGACAGAGGGGTCCACCTCTGGATGAATGCGCCCCTTGCTGCCCGCCAGGCACTTATTAAAGATAACGTTAAACCGCAAACAGTAAAACCCTCTGGTGGCATTGAAATATAAATTGTATTGACTTATCCTCGGGGGAAGATTTAGGAACTTCTCCACGAGCTGAAGTTCTGGCAGAGGTTCCGTGATGAGGCGATCTCCATCCACGATGTGAAATTGCTCAATCGGAAAGTATTTTAACCACCTTTCCAGATGTTTGGTGTAGATGCTGGTTCTCACGGCCTTGTACTTTGTGTTCACTTCGCAGGTACTGGAGTCTATCGCCAGCTTCTCAAACTTGTAGTAAGTTTTATTCTTCCTCTCCTTCCCCTCTAGCACCTGAGTGTAATCAGAAATAGCTCTTGTGGTTGGCTCCCTGACAATGATCAACAGCTTGATGGACGAGTTCATTTTGTAAATCCTTTCTGGAACCTCCTCCGTGATAAAATATGCCGGGCTCTTTTCAATTGTGATTTGCTGTGGGTAGGAAAAAGGCATCTTTTTCCTGTACCACTCAATGCCCTTGGCATAATTCTCATCATTGTCAAAAAAGTGGATTTCTTGGGAGGCTTTGACCACAGCTGGATGGAGGTTCAGCATCTCAAGCAGGGCCCTGGTGCCTCCTTTCCTCACGCCAATGATAATGGCCTTGGGGAGCTGCTGGACCAGGTCATGAAGGCGCACCTGATCCTTGGAAGCGTTGCCCTTCCGGAACTCGTGCAGCAGGCCACGCTTAAACTGCAGGGCGCGGAGAGGGAATTCGGCCTGGCCGCGGGCTCCGAATCGGCCTTCTATGGGGCAAATGGGCTGTAGCCTGAAAGCAACAGACAGAGGCTTTGAGAAGCTCATGGTGACTAACTTGTCATTTTTCTGCTTCCCTAGTTAGAGTAAGACTTTAAATGCATAAATAAAACCACTGGTTCCCAGCCTGCTGCAATCCATAATGAACATATGTTTGGGAAATTTTATTTTAAGCAACCCTGTATTAAATGGAGCACACATAATTGATGGGATTATTTTTATTAGTGCTCCTTAAAATTTTTATTCGCCAAGCACTTAATTGACTACAGCGTGTACTTATGTTCGCAGTACAGGACAGGCAAGTGACACCAGCCATACTAATAGCCTTTTAACAGCTCACCAGTTAACATCATTTAGGAAACGTGAAAGGCAGAAGATGAGCATCTTCAGCTGGGAGGGCAAAGGCTGGCTAGGAGGCCACGTCTTTTGGGTTTCGTGGGGTATTACTTCCTCGCAGCTCAGCAGCACTCATGTGGCTCTTAGAAATCTCTGAGATCTAATCTGAATAGAGGTCCCCGTCTCCGCCCGTGGCTAGTTGTATCCTCAACCTACAAAAATCCAATCTTGGCCCTTGCTGAGCTTTTCGTTCTATGAGAATTTCTGCCGTTGGCCTTGGGGACAGCTAGGTAGATGCTGTATTTCTTCTGCCTCTCTCTCTTTCTGTCTAAAGGGTCGAGATTATGTTTTTACTTTGCTGAATGTAGGAACAAACCCAATGCCATCAGTAAGTGCTGTCTCTCACCTCCCACCCCTGGGACCAGAAATCAACCAGACCTTGGCAGAGCCAGAAGCTTTGGGTCCTCACTGCCAAGCCCACGGATATCAGGGACTCAAGCATAGGAAGGAAGGAATGCAGTGGACAGAGCCAGAAAGGAGGATTTCCACGTCAGCATTGCCCTAAATAATGAACCACCACCACTGCTTTTTTCAGAGAGAAAGGCATGGTAACAATCATAATGATATTAGACTAGAGTTACTGCTTGATTTGGCATGGCCAATGTCTAGGGGTGGCATATGGTGTTTCCTTTTGGGTAACAGTCTGGAACCTAACTGAAATTCATTATAACTTCCCTAAGTTTATCCGAAAAGGCATTTCAGCCTTCTTGCTAAAGGGTATAAGATTAGTCAAAATGGCTGCTAAGCCAATCCTCCAACTGAAGCTTCTAGCTAATGAGGCTGTCTCTTGCTTTTCTCAAGGGACCTATTGTACCATTCTCATCTTCTGTAATGTTTATAATTAAAGAGAGAAAGGAAAACTTCGTCATGCCACAGCATTCTACAGAACTGAGGGAAAAGAGTTTGCCCGTCTGTTTAAACGTCTATCTATCATAATGCTTATTGAAAACTACACTCATATATTATTTGTTTGTGGTATTTGTTTTTTATGGTTTTAGAAACAATTCATGCTCATTGTGGAAAACATGAAAATATGGAATAGTATAAAAATGGGAATTACCACATTTAATATTTTAGGTTAACATGAATTTTGTTTTTATAAATTTGTTACCAAGATGAATATGCTAGAGCTCTACATGGAAGATATAAAAGTAGCAACACTTACATAGTCAAAAATATTTTTAAAATTGTGACATGGGAATATGACAAATTCATCTTTTAGCTCTTCTTGGGTTCTGGTTGAGAATTAAGCCCTAATTCCCTACAGCATCCATTGAATGTAAAGGATGGACTTCTCTCCAATGCATCTAGAATGATGCTAGTACCATCCTTGGGAGAATTGAGGAAGTAGTCAAATATTTTTCTTTAAGGACTTAATTCTCTTGAGAACTCTGGCCAAGAGAGTCTGAAATAGACCATCTATGTCCTGTTAGAGCAGGAAAGAATTTCCCTACTTCTAGAAAGGGCCGTTCCTTCTTTCCTACCTTGCACCTTGGGAGCTCATACCCTGCAGAACAATTGCTTTTTTGACTTCCTAACTCACAATAGGAGAAAACATATTATTTCTATTTCCCAAAGAGTAGATTCTGAGCATGGGCTCAGACATGGAAAAAAACATGGAATCTTAGGACCGGAAGGGACAGCTCAGCCCCTAACCCAGAGAGCAGGATCTTCAGTTACTAAGGGATAGGCCTAAGTAAGTGTGCATCAATTTCAGACATAATTTCGTTTAAATTATGGTTTTGGGAGAGGTTCCGGGAAAGCCCCAAAGCCATCCCATTAGAGACCAGACATCAAGTTAAAAATGAAAAGAATCATCGACTAAATAACTACTGTGTTAATGATTGTTGGATCAATTACTCAGTAAAAAGGAAATGACTAGAAGCTAACTAAAGGTAGGGGAAGAACTTGACATAAAAGTTCCATTAGGGACATAGGACAGGGTGCCCACCTCAAGGCTTTTCACTAATAACTGAGTACCACTTTAGGGAACTACTTAAAATCAGTGACAAGCTCTGGATTATACCATTTCCCATACTTAGCAACCAGTGAGTGGGAAGTTCACTTAGGAATTTTGAGTTGAAAAGTATCAGAGGGGTTTGCTCTACCAATCAGAACTGACTGCTGAAGGAAAATAAAAACAACTGCAATATTATTTGTTAAATAACTGAGTGATAAGATCTACAGATTAGAAAAGGAAAACCGTAAGGAAGATATTTTCATTTTAAGTGTGGCTGCATTTTCATGGAAAATGGGAAGTGAATTCATAGAGAACATACTTCTGTCTTTCCAGTGCCAGAATTCATTTTAAAGGGCAAAGAAGGGAGCTTTGCATTTTAGAAATTAACTTTTTTGTCTTTTCCAATCATACCGAATATGAGACAGCCCAGAGGTACTCAATGTGACTGAAGCCAGCTGATATTTGCTGGGACTTCTGCAAGTCCAGGACCTCTCAACGGTTTGCTCATTCAGAGCCAAGTCCAAGTGCTAGTTCTGTAAATTTCCTCTCCCTGGATTTTTCATTGTTTTCTGGGCAATTACTCCGAGCAACAGCCTCCTCATCTGGTACTTTCGGCTCCTGGAAACCAGACCTAATTAACATGGTTAAAACTCCCCAAGCCTGCAGCCATCTTTCCAAGGTAATGGATTCCAAAGTAGATGAGCTCCTTTCCAGGCTCATACATGATCTTAACTCTCACGGTAGCACATTAATTGCTCACGCATAAGCCGCAAAGTGAAGATAAATAGATACAACATCACTATTTTGCGATGGCTAGAGGTCAACAACCAGATGCACACAGACCACACCGAGCTCTAGTAAATGACATTTTTACTGTATATGGCTTTATCCCTTCTCTGAAAACAAAGTCAACACACACAGAATATGAATGGATCTTGACGAACACCTTGGTTTGAGCAACTTGGAGCCCTTTCTCTTAAAGTCTCAATAAATCAAAATCAATACTGCAGAAAAGCCT
Source organism: Potos flavus (assembly GCA_028534135.1). Lineage (NCBI taxonomy): Eukaryota > Metazoa > Chordata > Mammalia > Carnivora > Procyonidae > Potos > Potos flavus. Next base: position 42,514,675 of record CM052886.1, on the reverse strand, counting down.
GTTTCTTGGGAATTTTGAGAGAGGAAAATAAATGGATAGATTTAAGATAATGTCCTAAGGAATTTTAAATCAAGAGACACTTGAAGTCACACAGGCATAAGTATGTGTTGAATTACCTACCTATCCAAGCTCCCAACTCTGGCGACTAGATACAGCAGACTCCCAATGGCAAGGCTTCCCAGCACCAGGAGCTTCTGTCTGAGCCACGCCTGCTGTTTGAATAGCATGGCCCTCCATCAACCTTCAGGACTTCTGCAGCCTGAGAGACAGGGATAGAAGGGGACTCATCAGCAGTCGTCTCTAACAGGCTCTGTGGTTTGTCAGAAAGCCACGGAGGGGGAGTACAGGCGATTAAGTGATGCGTCATGGAGAAAAGATCCCATTCTGACCTTGACAATGTTCAAGGTGTAACAGGTATTTACCCAAACTTGCCTTCCTTTTCCTGGCCCATGGTATAAGATCAAATACTAAACTAGGGGGAAGCTACTAACTAGACAGAACCTGCTGGGCAATTGTCAAAGTGAACTAATGCATATATTATACTATATATTTACTTGCATGATTTTTTGTTTTGTTCTAACTGTGAAGGGGGTGGGATCAAAAGCTAGTTCTTTACTCTTCGAGGTCATCAGTGGTAACTATCAGGACCTCAGATGTTGGAGGACAATGGCTCCAACTAACTTGATGTTGCCCTTCACCCCCTCTGCCCAGTCCGGGATTGGACTGACTGATTCTGGAAACATGCGCAGACTAGATTCCCCCTGTGTGACCCCCTCCTAGCTCTCAATGAATTCACAGATTTGGTGATATGGGTCTCACTCTTGTATCATGACAGAAGCTTACCGGGAAGCTTTGTACTCTTATTCCTGAAATAAGGCTGGCTGAGGAGTGTAAGGCTTTACTAGTTCTATTATTAAATTTTGGGGAAAAATGCAAGCTTCCAATTCAGCCTTTCTTATTAAAAGTAAATCCAATCCCCCTTTCAAGATAAGATTGTTTGTTTCTTATTGAAACTCAAAATAGTAACCTGAGAAGAGGGACTCCAGCAGTGGGCTATGGGTAGAAATTGTTTTCTTGCAATGGTATTTCCATGTTTGCTATGTGGAAAGGGATATACTAGGATTGACTGACTCGTCTATTCATTCACTCATCAGGAGCTTACCAGCCACCAGGAACATTTCCAGCTATTCTATTAGGTTTATGGAGGATTCCAAAAAAGATCCTGAAAGAGTTTTAGCCCTTGAAAAGCTAATAATGGGAGCAGAAATTGCAAAACAACCAGAGAATGCAACCTAATTCATGATAATATATAAATAAATGTTGAGGAAAGAAAATGAAGAAATGGTCAGGGAGGTGAGCTCCATGGGAATGCTTTTTCTACCGAATGTAGCGCATGATCTGGTGAGGAGGGTTTAGGAAGGAATCCCAAAGGAGAGAGGTCAGAGCAGTATTTATCCAACACATGGTCAACAAATATTTATGGCGCATGCCTTATGTGCTAGATTCTCTACCAGGTGCTAAAGAGACAGTGGCCAACATGGGAGTCTGTGGTCTAGTGGAGAGAACAGATATTAAACCAGTACGCATAAGATTCACATTTACTTACAATTTGTAATACCAAAGGAAAATTGCAGGATGCAATGAGAAAGAATAATAGGCAGAAGCAATTCAGTCTTTCCTGAAGAAGTGACACTTGGTCTGACAGCTGAGGATGAGAAGCAAGGAAGGCAGGATGAGGGCAGAGTGGGTTTCAGGCAGAGGAACCAGCACTCACAAAAATACCGAGGGGGGAAGAAGGCTTGGCTAGTTTGAGAATCGAAGGAAGACTGGGTGCCTGGACACTGGAATAGAGGGGGACAGAGAAAGGGTTAGGAGCCAAAGCAGCGAGGAGGTGATAGGAAGGGTCTTTGCAGCCAGAGTGAGCCTGTTGGTCTGACTGAGCACATCTAGTATTGTGTGTAGGTAAAATAGGGAAGAGAAGGAAAAGAGGTATTTCAGGAAATTCTCAGAAAACCGTATGAATATATTAAGGAGGACACGTATTGCATGGAGCACTGGGTGTTATATACAAACATCGAATCATCGAACACTATATCAAAAACTAATGATATACTGTATGGTGACTAACATAACATAATAATATAATAATAAAAAAGAAAACCTGATGAAGTTATTTCCACTTTATGAACAGGTAAAGCGAAGCTCATGCAATTTTCTCTAACTTGCCCGTGATCACACAACTGGCAGAGGTAACGTGAAGGCAAAGGCAGTAACTTGTGTCGTGTGATTCAGGGCTGCCCCGAAAGAGTCAATTTTGTGTGTCTTGAGGTTAATGTCTAATGTTGAAGTGGGCAGTTGGAGCCACAGGCCTTTAGCAGGGGGCTCTGATCCCTGTTGAAATGCAAATACTGTAGCAATAGGGTGGAGAAAAGAAAACTGTGCTTAAGTTCCTTAAGCACAGTTTCCTCTAAGTAGCTCTGTGATCTTCCATGCAGCTGCTTAGATTCTCTGGGCCTCTCTTTCCCCATCTATAAAATGGGGACAGGCTCTGACTTCCCCACTCGGTAGGCCCAGGGTGAGAATGAAGTAAGGCTTCTACCAGGAATGTCACTAGACACAGATTTATTGCTATGATACTAACATAAGGAACTATATGTCATCTTTTGTTAGTGTGAGTGAATTTCACGTGTATTCACAGAGTCAGAGAAAAAGAGCTATTATATAATTGAAGAGGGCCAGCTACAAATGGGACAGATGAGAAGAGCAGAGGTAAATGTGCCTGTCCCATGTCCTTAGGGAGGGTCAACAGCCTCATACAGAGGAGCAACTCAGAGGGAGGCTGGGGAAGTCACGTGGCCTCCCCCACTACCGAAACGAGAGCGCCCACACTCTCCTGCTTCACATTGTGCGGCACTTTCCCCAGCCCACTGGCGCCCTGGTCGGTCTTCAGCTACAGGTCACCCAGTGTCTGAGGCCAGGGCTATGTCCCAGCTCCTGGAGGCAGGGCCTCTTGGACTGACGGCCCAGTGCGGTCATCTCTGATCTGTGGTCAGGGGTCGGGACAGCCAGAGCTGCAGCGAGCCCTCCATTGCTGCAGGTGCTGGATGAGTGTGAGCGGCCGCCTTCGTCTGTGGCTATCACCACATCTCCCAGCGATGGGCTAGCCCTGCTCGCTGGCTCAGGAGTACCAGAAAGCTAACAGAAGGGTGGTTAGCCCGGAATCTCTCTGCTCTGCTGCCTTGGCTCAGGGTTCTCTATGGTGAGCTTGCAGAAACTTTAGAAAACGCACACCTGCCGCCACCTTCAGAGATTACAATTTAGTGGGTCTGAATTAATCTTGCATCGTGTTTTGCTTTTTTTTTTACGGTAGAGTGAATGACACACAAACGTTCGTCATAGTCATTTTCTACTGTCCTTTTTTTTTTTCTCTTGAGTCACCAGAGTTCAGTAAACTCTTTCTCCTTAATTTCTTCTTGCCTTGTCTTATGGAGGAACTTAATGTCTCCTTTATTTCTTAACATTTGGGGATGTTCTCCTTGTGCATTTCCTATGGCTGGTATAGTCCGATTATTCTTCCTCATACAGGTTATTCTGTCCCTCATTTGTTTTTTTCGGTTAAATAACTGGATCAAGTCCGATCTCTTCTTGAAAGTGCAGGCCCTTTCCTCTGAGGGCCCAGCTTGGACGGTCAGCCTCCTTCCTTCTTGTCACTCCCCAACACCAGCTCTGTGGTCTTCCGGTCAGCTGCTTTACTGCTTCTCACGCCTCTTCACTCTCATCTCTACGCCTCCATCAGCTTCCTCAGGGTCCCAGAATGGCTTTCCTCCATTTCCTCCTTCAAGACTTCCAGCTCCTGTTAATAACTTCCTGGAGAGGGTGATCCTGGTGGATGGGCAATTTGGGGGGAAATCCCAATATACTGCCCATTAGTGGTGGGAGTGGGTCAGGTCCACTGTGTGGATAATTATAGGAACGAAGGGTGATCGCTGGGCTTAGGGTTAACACTGGGGAGACATTTGCATGTAAGGGGAAAACGACTAGGGCTATGAAGTCTGCGGAGGAAGGAGCCCGAGATTTAGAAGAATATCACAACAAGCTATCTAGCCTTCTACTGCGATACACATGCCATCTGGTAAACAGTAGGTTACGAAACCTTACTAAATATGACCCCACTACTTTTTCCACCACCATGGAGGATCTTTCACTGTCAAAAGCACCCATACTCCACCTACAGACCCTCTGATTATGGTAAGTCCAACTGTCACCATGGAGGATTTGCTCCATGGGGTAAGCTGCTACTGCCAGTCTAGCTTCTGTTGGATGCCTTAAATAGGCCCATTGGGGGTTTCTCCAAATGTTTGTTTACACCCCCTCCTCTTCTTATGGCAGACCCATGGCACCCTCCAAATCATCCTCTTGTCTACCAGGATGTTGAGGAGAACGACAGTTTTCATTCAAGAGCTCAGCTAATGGGAACGAGTCGTCTGTGGTGAAGTGCAAAGACCACTGGATTGGGAGTCAAAGACCCTGAGTAACATCTTAGTTTAGTTTTATAATGGAAACTCTCTGAATTTTGGTATCCTCATCTGTACAATGAAGATAATGATGTCTATTTCACAGAGTTATTATGACATGGGCCTTGAGTAAGACAATGTGGGATAGAACTTTATGAACATTTGGGTACTTTACAAAAATGGAGCATAACAAATATCATCAGGAGGCTGATATATTTGTTCTTGCAATGTATTTTCAAGAGGAAGCGAATAAAATACATGTGGTTCTCATTAATAATATAATTAGATTGTGAAAAATATAAGCCTTTTTTAATATAAAGAATGTTTAATGGAAACTACTGTTAAATAGAATCCTAACACTGTATTCTCTCTTCAAAGCGAGATGGCAAAGCATGGCAAAGCAAAGAATTATCAAAAACAAAGACAAAAAGTTAACACTTACTGCGTTAGGTGGAAATCACTTGGAATTTTTCAGAAGTGAAGAGGTCAAGCCAATAGTTTCTAGTAAGTGTCTCCAGGGCACAGGAAGTGAAATATCATTCTGTTTTGTAATCAGTCTCAGACTATATACTAAGAGACAGTATCCTAGCAGCGCCTGAATAAACCCTGCTCAGGCAAGACCAAAGGTCCTTGGTTGATTTAATATTTAAGATGCCTCTTTGGTTTCCCAGACCATCATGAAGTGCCTCAGCATCTGCCAGGGTGCTGTCTTGAAAGCTGGGAGTTGTTGCTCTTGGTTGGAGCACATAAGCCAAAGAGAAGCCACACCATGCAAGGTTTATCAAAAATAGTGTTAAACTGGAGAGAAAATTAACTGCTCTTCCAACGCCTAAGTCCCTTCCCTTTAGCTATGCCAGCTTCAATGGATATCTTAATAGTCTTTCATCACAGCAATCATACCGGTAATAGGCAATTTACATAAAATTAAAGTTTTTAAAAAGTTCATTATTTCTTTTTATGTATAAAATAAAGGTTAAAGACCTACAGCGACATTTAAGCCCTCCTTCATCTCGTTTTTAATCTCTCGGTGTTTTTCATTCGGTGTGCCAAGAACAGTACAATTACAGTTTCTAGATTACTAAAGCTTTAATAGACACCGTATCTTAGCTGAACAAAGCAAATATCTAAATAACAGGGTACGTGGCCAGAACCAACACATTGTATAGACATCTGGCTGTTTCTTAAAAGCAGCACTAAGCAAAGAAAGAAATGATTCCCAAGCTGAAACAAAGAAATAAGGGAACTCAAAAATAATAATAATAAAGATATGTTCAAGTGCTGCTCAAAAGCTTGTAGACATGGTTACCGCAAGCCCCTGGTAGCAGTAAAAACAGTAACAGAAACAATAGCAGCGAAGTTCATTAAAAAGGACTGAACTCAAAAAAAAAAAAAAAAAAAAAAAGGACTGAACTCACATAGCAGAATTATTCCAAGGAAATCGTAACTGTCTGTTGAGTATTAGTTCATTTAGCAACAGCCTTATGAAGTGGACAGGAGCTACACTTATTGAGCAATATCCTCTCTGTTACTTTCTTTCACATTTATCATCTCATGTTATACAACGGAACTGTTTAGTATGATCTATTTTATTTTTTCTGATGGAAACTGAAGAGCAGAGAGGTGAGTAGGTTATTCATCCAAGGGCATGTGGCTGGTAACTGCAGAAGGAGAATTTAAATTCACGATTAGCTGATCCCAAAGCATGTGGCCCCTTGATCACAATGCCACTCATGGAGCTTTGGACACTCACCTGGGAGACTCTTAATGAATACTTGTTTATTGATTGATGAGAGCCGACAAAACCACTTAATGCCATCCAGACTACCTGCCACCGAACCCTGAAGTAGAAGATGGGGCGGTGAGAGAAAGTAAAAGAGGAAAAGAATTCCCATGAAGGGGCACAGGGACATTTTTGGATATTTTGAACCTGATAAAACGAAGGGAAAATATTCATAAGTGAGGATAATGAAGATGAAAATGAAAGGTGCTGTTCTTATGGGAAAATAATGTTTTTAAAACCTTACAAAGTGGTTTTCATATCCACCACACAATTTCTTTTACTTTGGCTTCTTCTGTTGTTTTTGGTTGCTACATTTTTTGTTACATTTTTTTGTACATTTTGGTTACAACATTTTTTTTTTTTTTATTCCTTTATAGTCCTTTCAGGTTTTTTTTTCTTGCATTGATGGAGAAGTGAGGTCATTTGTAACATATAATGTCCTTGATTGATTATTTATCTATTTTAGACTGTTTATTTATTTATATAGTTATTTCCAGTATAGCTAACATACAGTGTTATATTAATTTCAGGTGTACAATATAGTGATTCAACAATTCCTTTCTCAGTGCTCATGATGATAAGTGTACTCTTAATCCCCACCACCTTTTTCATCCATTCCCCCCCACCGCCCATCTCTCCTCTGGTAACCAGAACTTTGTTCTCTATATTTAAGAATCTATTTTTTGGTTGTCTCTTTGTTTCTTTTGTTTCTTAAATTCCACGTATGAGTGAAATCATATGGTATTTGTCTTTCTCTGACCCCAAATAATCCAACTAAAAAATGGGCAGAATACACGAACAGACATTTTTCCAAAGAAGACATCCAGATGGCCAACAGACACATGAAAAGATGCTCAACATCACTCATCATCAGAGAAATGCAAATCAAAAGCACCACAAGATGTCATCTCACACTTGTCAGAATGGCTAAAATCAAAACCACAAGAAACAACAAGTGCGGGCAAGGATGTGAAGAAAAAGGAACCCTCATGTACCATTGGTGGGAATGCAACTTGATGCACTCACTGTGGACAACAGTGAGTATGGAGGTTCCTCACCATCCCATTTCTAATTAAAACCAACCAGAATCATGGGAACCTCACCTGTCCTCCCCATAATTTAAGAAGTGACTTTCCTTTTGATAGATTTTATAGCAGATTATCAAAATAACAATGCTTTTTACTGCTGCTTGATTCAGATTCTTATGTCTAATCTCCATAAGATCTTGGTTAAATCTGTTAGTGACCTCTCGTTATCACCCTATACCCATCCTACCTTTCTCAGCTCTTCCCCTCTCTATCTCAGTGAATGGTACCCACGCTGCCCACTCGGTTGCCCAAACCGAAAACCGTGGAGTTCTTCTTGGCTCCATCTGGCCCCTAACATTCAATCAGCCAGTAAAATTCTACCTCCAAAATACTACTAGAATCGACCTACTTCTCTGCATTGTCATCTGTGACTGCCTTGCTTAAAGCCATGTTCTCTTTTCCTTAGAGTATTATGGGCTCCTAACTGGGAGTAATTATCTCCCCGCCATTACTTTTGTTCCTGCCTCAATTTATTCTCCATACTGATACCAGAGTGGTCTTTCCAAACAGAAATTTGATCACATTGCCCTCAGGCTTAATACACTTTAATGTGTCTCTATCACCCACATGGTTTTAGAAGACTCCATGCTCCTTTCCATCGCAGCCCCAGACAACCCCCAACACCTCCATCTACAAACTTTAGCACACAAAACAACTAACATTTCTTTTCTTATCCTGTCTCATATTTTACTTATAACATCAGTAGCATCCAGTGATGGCCCATCCATTGGAGTGCTGGAGCTGGTTTGAACTTGGCAAGCCAGCGTTAATGCCATGATTAAGAATTACATTATAGAAATTCATTATTAAATAAATTAAAACAAAGGCAATAAATATTTTAAACCCCATTATTTCCCAATTATCAGACTACATTTTACTCTTCTCTATGCTTTGAGATTAAGTCCACTGTATCTGTACAGTGAAGATACTACGGTGCATCTCTTCCTAATTTCACATTCAGTGAATTCATGTTGGTAGCTCAACTTGGACATGGAGGGAGAAAAGAGTTATACAACTGAAACTGACAATTACTAGAAATCATCTCCTTCCCCAAGAACTGGTTGTTAAGTATTTACCAGCACACCACTGATCGTGCTCCATTCATTTTTCCTGAGCACAGTCATTGATCAGGTCTTTCCTGAGTGCCCTCTGCATGGGCTGTGTGGTACCAGACGCAGTCAGGGAAAGAGAGTGGGCCTCCCTCTCACATTCCGCTTCTCTTTTAGCCTCCTCATTTCCCTGCCTTTCTATAGCAGTCTGTTTTCATTTCTGAGGCCCCTGAAACCGCTTTCTGTTTTCACTTTTCTAGGTCTTTCTTCTCAGCTTTCAGTGCCTCCTTCCAGTCTCTCCCTGCATCTGCCACGGCCTATGTTCTCTAAATAACAGAACTTAAAAAGAATACAGTGCTATTATTTATAGTAACATTGATAGTGAAAGCACAGTACAGCAGAAGGTCTTAAAAATCTTATAAAGATTGAACAAATCTATAAAATAATCTATAATTAGTTTGTATGCAAGATTATACCAAAAGCTGTCCAGTCTTGGCAGGCTACCATTTTCTTAAATTGCAATATTATTAACATGCTTCAAAACTCTCCTCTTTTTATTACCAGAGACACCTCTTTCCTTTGACTCTCAGATCTTCCTTTCAAGGCCAGAAGGGCTCCACCAAATTCTGACACTAAGATAACCACCTATGTCACTAGTCAACAACAAATGTTTACTGAGCACCCACCGTGTGTCAGGCACTGCAGACATCAGGAATAATACGGAGAACAAGAGACACACACACCATGCCTGTTGTGGTCCTCTAATATTCAGGGCCAATCCTTGATAAAAGTATAAGGAAACTGTATCTTCCCTTACACAAGAGCCCAGATCCTCTTAAATGGCAGTGAAGAAAGAATTCCCACCAGCGCAGGGTCTGCTGAACCTCAGAGACTCGTCTCTTTGCCCTAAGATCCACTTTACCAATGGAATGTCCCTGCCTCCTATCCAAGTTGCTAGAGGCAAACCACTCTCTAAAAGGTACTATTCTTCCTTTAACAAGACTCCTCTTCTCAAAACCCTTTGCTGAGTGAAGACTTCACTGAGCATATTTGGACCAGACGTTGCCAAATTAACTGCTTGTGACCAAATAGGACTAGCACCATGGGTACTGACCTGTGCGTTTGTATGGGCCTCTGTACTCAGAACGATCCCGGGCTTCGTTTAATGCTCTCTTGCCACGCTCCTGAAATTCTCAATTTCTGAACAAGAGGCCCCACGTTCGCATTTAGCACTGGACTGTACGAATCATGTATACAGGGCTGCAGTCTGATCTTCCAGCCTTCAGAGAATAGATGCGTGTTGGCTATAGCGCTTTACAGTGGCACTCCCTCTTTTCCCAGATGCTTGGCTTCAGGAGGCATACATTGTCTTAACCCCATCACATAAGAACACAACTCTTTACGTCATCTTACATAGCTGGGAATTCCGCTCCCCTTCATTTCTTTAAGTTCTGTGATCTTCCCTGAGGCCCGTATCTCCCCTGGGTCCCCAATACTGAAAATGGCGTCTGCCTTCAGGACACACAAAGCTTTACAGCCCCAAGTACAACATCCACAATAGGGCAAGTGCCATACAAGGATGATGTTCACACTCACACCCCCCACACACACACACTTGCACACACAACAGCATAGGGGTTTCATTACAATAGATTAGTGGGAGGAAATCCTGGGAGATGAAGAGGGCGGTATCATCATCGCTAACATACAGATGGGAAAACAAAGAGACCTAAGGACCATAGGCATCTGCTCTTCTTGTGGGCAGAAAACTATCTCCCCATCCCTTCCTCCCTTCAAGACAAAAAACCCCCAGGAAGTTCAAACTAAGTTACCCACCTGCTATGTGACTGTTGGTCAATCATTTAACCTCCCATATCTTTTGTTTTTTTCACCCAAGAAAGAAAGGGCTTTGAAGGGATGAGTTCAGCAATCCCTTCCGGGTCTGAAGTTCTCTTATTCTAAGGGATGCTACCAGATGAGCACTAAATGAGTATTCTTATAATGACAGATTAATGGATAAGGAAGTAAAGACAATTGCAGTGGTGGGGTGGGGGGGAATTAAGGCCTGAGGTAAATCTCAATTTTTCTTATTATCCCCTAGTTTTAAACAGTTTGACCCCTTTCAAGATGGCTACATCACATTATACTGCCTATTTCTGTGAAAAACAATCCTCTCATTCTAAGACATGAAATTTCTTTGAAAAGATACGGACACTTAAGAAAGATTCTACTGATTAGCTTTCAATTTGCCCAGCTGTCAGAGAACCCATAGGAATCACATTTTGAAAAAATTAACCAAGGGCAGCTGAGGAAAATTGTCATAAAGAATTCGCTTTTCTTCTATTATAATGATCACATAAGAGAGCTGTAATGAGAAAGAAACAAATGAAGAGTCACAAGAACAAGGGCATGGAAGCAGTGTTCTGCGTGTGTCAAGTCGAATGTGGAGATAGGGTGTAGATTAAGAGGAAAATGGACACCATTTGTTAGCAGATTAAGCAGAAAATGTAACAGTCAGGATGCTCATAATTGCTCTATCAGATGACTGAGGAAGCTATTTAGCTCTTTGTTTCTTCAGTTAACCATGAAGGGTCAATGTTAGAAATGAAAAGGAAAAAAGTTGATAAATTATACAGAACCGCGGAGTTTTATTACTGCACTGTGCTTAGTGCTTATCCTCCTGGGAAATACTGCAGGAGCAGCTTTGAGCAAATTCCAAATTTTCAAATGGGTTCTCCATTTCTTCTCTCCATTCAGCTTTTGATATCATGCATACATAATTTATCACATGCAGCTACCATTATTGTGTTAGCTTGAGTAGTCCTCTGGCTCTCTGTCTGCAGGAAGATACTCATTTTGCATTTGTAATGATCGAACTTAAAAGGAGCCAGTTAATTCTGCTTCTGTTCAGGGGTCTCATTTAGTGGAATAATGTCTTAAGGAAAGAGATGGGAACCGAATTGTATTTTGGCATAGAATTCCAATTACTCTTAATCTCAGTATCTCATTGCTATATGTAACTAATGTTTATGGAAGAAGAGTGTCTTTCCCCCTAAAGTTTCTTTTCGGTTTATTAAATAGTTGCTGGAGTTTAGTAAATTGTCCCGCTGGTGAGTTTAGAAGTAGAATCTTTCCTTCTCTAATCTTGTGTTTATATAGAGAAGTGTGAGTTGGAGAGGAAACCAGTATACAGGTATTTAAGTTAATATATCATTGTCCAAGCAGCTCATTCCAGTAATTTAGGCTCATGCTGTTAAAAAGGTCAAGTTAACTGGATAAGCTCTTCCCTTTGCCTTGCGTAGCTAAAGTAAATTTTATAGTAATGTTAGTTCCACTTATCGCACCCCCCAGTAAAATCAAGTGTCAATTTTCAAATCTTATTTTCTTTCTCACAAATGTTTTGTTTTTGGTGAGAATCAAAGAAAAGAAATTTATTTTAATGCCATAAATAAATTATAAAGTATGGTGGTTTTTTTTATCATTACTTTTTTATTTGATTGGCCATCTCATTATCCTTTCTCTGCAGTGACTTCTTCCTCTTTTAATCTCTGTAACACTAAGCTATATGTTTCTTTTATAATGACTGAAAATGATGCTGATTTAACATTAAACATTTTAAGTGAAGAATTAAACCATTAGTAGACTGATTACACATAAATATGAATGTACATGTTTAAGTTACCAAGTTAGACTCAGAAAATTCAACATGTTTAATGTAAAATTCAGAGAAATTTGAGTGGGTACAACCTCATGAAACCTTTACAGAAAGAGTTCGTATTCTCCACTAAATCATCATAAAAGTACAATCCATAATACTACTATCCATTTGTGTGGCATTTTACAGTTTTTAAAGTTCTAGTTTAAACATCATTTTATTGGATTTTTACAACAAAACATGAGGGACAACAATATCTACCTTATTCTCCATTCTACAGATGAGAAAGCCAATGCCTGGTTCAGATATGGTACCCAAGTCCACCCAGCTAGTGACTGGCAGAGTTCAAAATAAAATATAGCTTTATTGAACTTCAGTATTTGTGCTAGGAAAATTCATCCTCTATGAAGATGTGGCATTAATTTTAGTATCAGGACCTGATGTTCACTCATTAGTGCAAATTGAATCATTGGATGCTACAGGTTTTGAAAGAGTGCTAAAGTAATTTTTGTTAAAGTCTAAGACTTGGAAAAAAGGAAAGAGATATAAAGTAATTTGTGATGAACAAGTGTTAATATTCTTTCTGTGTCTCTCTGGTTGGATCATCAGTTCCTCTCAGAAAAATATCCCGGTAGGAGAAAGATTACAGTAGATTCATCAAGAATAGAAAAAGAGGAAATAAACCAGTTAATTGAATAATTCCTGAGTATAACAATCATTATGTCAGTTGTGAATTTAGAACATTAACTCCAATCACCTTCTTTCAACCAATATGTATACTTTTGGTCAGGATTTTCATTCTAGCCTGATTCCTCAACCCCTTGTAAATTACACAATATTTTCATTATCACTGTTCTGCACAATTATTGTTGGTTTAGATTTATCTACATTTCTTATCATCAGACACTATTCTTTTTTTATTGTTATCAGCTTTATTGAGATATAATTCATATACAATGCAATCCACCCACTTAAAAGTATAAATTCAATAGATTTTGGTATATTCAGAGTTGTGCAACCACATCACAATCAATTTTAGAACATTTTCCCCACCCTGAAGAGAAACACTGACCTTGAGGAGCCCCCCTCCCCATCTCCCCCCCCCAGCCCTAGGCAACCACTCATCCACTTTTTGCCTTAGTCTGCCTTCTTGCATCTCATTTTCCTTTTGCCAGAAGTACAATTTCCTCCCATTCAGCAAACAAATGTTGTGACATTTCATCCTGATTGCAGAAATATCTTCCTCCCTTTTTCCTTCTCAAAGGGAAAAACAGGACGTGCTTCTTTCTTTCTTTTATCTGTTTACTCCGTTAGGGTGATCTCATTCCCAAAGGATTTGTTAGCTGTTGAACTAGTAGTGAGCTGAAACTTAGTTTAAAATAACCAATTACCAAAATGTTCTCTTCCAAAATTAGTCTTTTTTTTTTTAAATGGGTTTTAAGATGTTTAGTGTTCGGTAAGGCCTCTTAGGCTAGTAATCACCTTCAGAACATAAAGAAAATAGCTGGGGAAGCAGTCAGCACCAGGAGGCAAACAACTTCACTGGGACCAGGGGAATGTGCTGAGATGTCATAATAAAGCCCGTGTTTATTGAGTGGTGTTAAAGAAAGACAAAATTGGACACTAACTAAAAGTGGTCAAGACAGATTTTTTTCAGTATTACTACTGCAGCCTGAGAGAGACTTCAGTACAGAACTGAGGTTACCTCTGATGGGCAGAGGTGACCGGAAGTTTCAAATAAAAAGGAGAATGAGGGAGTGGGCAGGGAAGGAAGGGGGGCTCTAGTAGAGTCGGGAAAGTGAATAATTATTGAGCGGGAAGGGGGTTGGTCACAGTGATTAAGCCATCTGGGTTTGTTAATTGGTGCTTATCTGGAGGAAGAACAAACTTCTTATATCTTCAGGACAGGAAGTAGTTTTGCAAATTGGAGCAAGGCACCCAACAAATAAGGCCCTTACTCTCCCCCAGGGACTGGGAGGCAAGAAAGTGAGAGCTACCTCCCTGGAGGTTTGCATTTCCAGATCCTTAAGCAGACAGTTCTGAGTGGTGGATTTATATCTCAAAGGTCAAGAGAAAGGATTTATAATTATAAGTTTTCTAGTCACTGCTCTAAGAGGGAGTTCATGGGCCTATGTCAGGTTTTGGCTGGAATAAACAGTAAATTCCTTCGACGGCACTGAGCTGTTGCGGACAGGCATGTTAAGGAGGGCTGGGGTTAGCCTAGGGACATGTCCCGAGGCTGCCTGAAGCCACGCTAGGATCTGTGCAAGTTTCTGTGTGTGTGTGTGTGTGTGTGTGTGTGTCGTGGTAGGGGGGAGGGTGGATGAAATTGTTTGTGCTGAGTGTCTGCAGTTCTTATGGACTAAGGTCGAGGCCTCACTGAGAAGAGGGCCCAAAGGAACCTGACTGGAGTTTAGTCAAGGAGAGAGTCTCCATCAGCACCTACCATATGGTAGGTAACGGGTTTCCATGAGCACGTGGGTGAATCCTGTTTGTTTGTTTTTTGACTAGCAAATCAAAACAGAAGTTCCAAAATTTTCTTGGATAATCATTAAGAGTAATAGTGGTAGATATTACTTATTGGGCACTTAGTGTAGCCAGTTACACCACGTTAATATGTTAAGTATTAAGTACTTAACATACATGATCCCTTTTAATGGCTCTGTGAAGTTGGTTACTGTCATAACCATTTAAAGAAACTTGCCCAAGTGGCAGAGTCAAGAATCTTATTATTTCTAAGCCTTAACAGTGATGTTATTTTAGTTTTGGCCTGATTATCATCTTAGCCTGAATTTCCCCCCTACTAATTGGACACTTTTACTATTGGTACTGTTTAATACAATTTAACATTTGGATCATTACCTTTTATTTGAAACAGAATTGGTTTTAGGAAGAGTCTTTAGGTGAACAGTCACTGACTTTGTGTTTAAATAGGAATGTCTTTTTTTCATGCTCATTTAAAAAAATGTATTTATTTTTAATTTAATTTTTAAATTTAAATTCAATTAATTAACATATAATGTATTATTTGTTTCAGGGGTACAGGTCCGTGATTCACCACCAGTCTTATATAATACCCAGTGCTCCTTGCAACACATACCTTCCCCAATGTCCATCACCTAGTTACACCATCCCCCACCCCTCCCTCCAGCAACCTTCAGTTTGTTTCCTATGATTAAGGGTCTCTTACATACGGTTTCATCTTGTTTCATTTTTTCCTCTCTTCCCCTATGATCCTCTGCCTTATTTCTTGAATTCCACATATCATTCACGCTCATTTTTATAAGGAAGTCTGGGTATAGAATTCAAGGGAAGTAGTTATTTTCTTGAAGCACATTCTATTGCTTCATTCAAAGTTGATTCAAAGTTGACAATCAGGCCATCAGTTCTTTCAAAGAAATGTCTTTTTCACTCTGCTTTTAAGATCTTCTCTTTGGAGATCTGTAGCTTTACTGTAGGTCCTGGTGTAGAAGAAACCTTTCATTTACCTGATTTGGGATTTACTAGGTTTCCTGGTTCTCAGAATTCATATGTTTCAATAAATTTGGAAAAAATAGGAATCATCATCTCATTGAGTATTCCTTAAAAAAGGAATAACAGAAAACGGTTATTTCTACTGCCTTCTGAAGCTGATGAAATTTATGTCAAACCTTCTCATTCTATTCTCTATAACCCTTAACCTTCGCTTTATATTTTCTACCTGTTTGGACAGAATTTTAGTTCATTTCTTTTTTTTTTTTTTTTAAGATTTTTATTTATTAATTTAGAGAGAGAGAACATGGCGGTAGGGGCAGAGGGAGAGAGAGAATCTCAAGTAGACTTCCTGTTGAGTGCAGAGCCCGATGTAGGGCTCCATCTCACGCCCCTGAGATCGTGACCTGAGCCGAAATCAAGAGTCGGATGCTTAACTGACTTAGCCATCCAACCGCCCCTCTAGTTTATTTCTTAAGATTTATTTTCCAGTTCACTATCCTCACTATATCTAATCTTTTGGATAGTACATTCACTGCATTTTAAATTTCAATGGTTATATATTACTTTCCAGAATCAAATATTATTCAAAGACGGTTGGTCATTTTTTATGGTCTCACGTTCCCTGCTCATATTTCCAAGCTTTTGGTAAATTTCATAAACGTAGCTTTTTTATACTCTGTGTCAAAAATCTCATTATCTGAGACCTTTGGGTTGGTTGTTTTACTCATAATGTCTTATTTCCTTGTTTGTTCTGATTCTCACTCTGGGATGTTCATTTTCCAAGGAACTTTATTTTTTGGTATTCTTTGAGGCCCGGGTTGAGGTTGAATTTTCCAAAGGAGTTACAAATTTGCTTCTTTCTGCCAGTTGGCTGAGGGCATGGTCCTCTGGGGTCATGCTTGAGGTTTTTTTGGACCGTACATGTAGGATGAATTAGAACCCACACTCAAGAGAGAACAAATTTGTGATTATGAATCTTCAGGGAATTTTGTCCTTTTATCCTGGGTCCAAATTGATTTCCTTATGGAATTAGGTTTTATTTCTCACTCTTTCTTACAATGACAGTATAATCCTCTAGAATACTATTTTTATGAGTTCTCAGTTTAGATTCCTTGCACTGAGCAGGTCCTGTGATTTTTTTTCTTACAGCTGAGCCCATAAAACCATCAAAGTGGATGCTAAAGGATCCTACAGTTTGGCAGAAATTCTCAGAGTAATCTTCATTTTGGAACTTACTTACCAATCATGTTTCCTGATTTTATCTCATTTTGGGACTCTGTTGATTCCTTACTTTCAAGCAGGCTTATAAATATAGCTATATATTTATAGAGATCGACATATAGTTTAGTTATTTCACCATACATTTTAGTTATTTCAGTAGCAAGTGTGACACAAACCATCTATTTGACCATACTGCCAGAAATGAAAGTGTCTTTTATTTTAGTCCTTTTCCCTTAAACTCACACAAATTTCTTGCTCACCTCCTTAATCACTCAGCCAGCAGAAAATCTCTCCATAGACATTCAAAGAAATGTTATCTCTTTGTTTCATCTTGTAAAGTGGCCAAAATTTCTTTCAACTTACAAAGAAAAGGAAATGAATTCATCTGAGATGTGCTCTGATGAGATGGCAAAGGGCATTATAGGCAGGGAAGGATTTTTCATGTCTCCCCTGACCTCTGCTCCTGGTGTTATTTCTGTGATTTTGTTATATTACAGAGCCAAAAGATTTTGCCGATTGTAATTAGGGTTGCTAATTAGTTGACCTTAAGATAAGGAAAT